>VWZX01006835.1:0-84082 GCA_013399015.1 Galbula dea | reverse complement strand
TCCAGTTCTGGAGCCCCTATTACAAGAGGGATATGGGGGTGCTGGAGTGAGTCCAGAGAAGGGCCACAAGAATGATCAGAGGACTGGAGCACCTCTGCTACGAGGACAGTCTGGAAGAGTTGGGATTGTTCAGTCTGCAGAGCAGAAGGCTTCGAGGGGACCTTATTGTAGCCTTCCAGTATCTGAAGGGGGCCTACAAGAAAGCTGGCGAGGGACTTTTTAGGAGGTCAGACAGTGATAGAACCAGGGGAAATGGGTGTAAGCTACAGGAGGGTAGATTTAGGCTGGATATTAGGAAGAAGTTCTTCACTGTGAGGGTGGTTAGGCAGTGGAACAGGCTACCCAGAGAGGTTGTGGAAGCCTCATCCCTGGAAGCTTTTAAGACAAGGCTTGATGGGGCCCTGGGTAACCTGATCTAGTGGATGGCATCCCTGCCAGACAGGGGGGTTGGAACTGGATGATCTTTGAGGTCCCTTCCAACTCTGACAATCCTATGATCCTATGCAGCCAGCCAGCTTCCTCTCTTCTAAGGGATAATGGTTTTCTGTACCAGCTGGAAGGTGGTGTCTGGGGAGATGGTTCTTGTTCTTTGTCCCAGAAACACAAGGATTGTGCACAGACTGATTCACATGTCTAATTTACTTGGTCACAGCTCAGAAAAAGGCCTGAAAAATGTCCTAATTAGTATAAGGAAGAGCACAGGACCAAGTGGCTGCAAGCAAGGAGGAGCAGAGCCTCCCCTTTCAGCAGCAATAGATTCTTATATTGGCTCAGTTGAGTGTTGAATTGTACCACAACATGACAAGATGGGTAGAGTAGAGCTTGTTCTCTGGATTTTGGGGTGCCAGTTTCTAGATGAGCTGTCAAGATATCGTTTTATTTCAGCACATGACAATAGCAGCAGCATGACTTCCTACTGCATGCTGATATTTCTCTCTTTTCTATGCCATTATTACAGAATCACCAAGGTTGCAAAAGACCTCTAAGATCATCAAGTCCAACAATACCTATCACCATACCACTAAACCATGTCCCTGAACACCACATCTAAATGTTTCTTAAACACCTCCAGGGATGGTGACTCCACCACCTCCCTGGGTAGCCTATTCCAAGACTTCACAACCCTTTCAGTAAAGAAATTTTTCCTGACATCCAATCTGAACCTCCTCTGCTTCAACTTGAAGCCATTTCCTCTCGTCCTCTTACTGTTGACCCTGAAGAAGACACCTACCCCCATCTCACTACAACCTCCTTTCAGGTAGTTGTAAAGAGTGATAAGGTCACCCCTGATTCTCTTCTTCTCCAGACTAAACAAACCCAGTTCCCTCAGCTGTTCCTTGTAAGACTTGTGCTCCAGACCCCTCACTAGCCTCATAGCCCTTCTCGGACATGCTCTAATGCCTCTGTGTCCTTCTTGTAATGGAGGCAACCAAAACTGAACACGGTACTCAAGGTGTGATTACTCCAAATTGCTTATCCTTATAAAATAAGGAGTGTCTCAGTATCCTGGCTTAAAAACACATGATCAAGCCTTATGGTCCAGTTCTGTTTCCTTTTTGCTGAGGTCTCAAGACTCAAAAGCTTATCAAATTAAGAATGGCCATTTATTAAAAAATGGCATTCAAGTTGGCAAAAGGTTTTCAGCAGAGTGGTGAAGTATGCCCAGTGCCATCTCCTGAAGCTCACCCCCATGCTCCTAGAGTGAGAGATTAAAACCTACAGGTCGCCTTCAGTGGTGCTTTGCACTCTTCAGAGTCTACTTACTTCATTGCAATTAGGTTTAAGTGGTGTTTAGCATTCCACAATTGCCCTATTTTACAGTCCCTTCATTTTCCTAGCTTAAAGAATAGCTATGTTGCAACTCTGTAGTGTTTCTGTTGTGATTGTCATGATGGAAGCAGAGCCAATCCAATTTGCCCATGTTTTACTAACCGCCATCTGGCAAAGATATGGTGACATGCTAATCTTCACAGGACTCTTGTTTTTCAACTATCTGCTGGACAACTAAGGAGATCACCAGGCTGCTGGGATAAGTGCCAGATGGGAGGCAGGTATGTTTATGAGTTTAAGATTCTTATTTTCTTTCAGTGCTTTCACATGCTGTTCATGGAGTGGCAGGAAAAGTGAAAAGGGGGAGGAGGGGATGAGTCAGTGACTAGACGACAACTGTTCAAAATCACTTTGAAGTTCTGCAAAATGCAGTAGTTTCACAGTCCACCTCTTATCTGCTGTTTGTTCACTTGGCCTTGAGGTCTGAATGGGGTTTTTGGGAGTCCTTCTTCCCAGTGCTTTGCCCAGTGCCCATAGTCTGACAGGCACACACTGCTGAACATGCACACAAATACTCAATAAAATGGCTGTGCTTGCCTTTCTGCCTCATTCCTGTATATTTGGTGAGCTCTGGGGTGATGGAAGGACAGTCATATGCCACCAGAAACTACAGGCAGCTGACATGATGTTAGCACAGCAGCTAAGTCTTGCACAGAAATCTCAGACAGAGAAACCGCAGCTTTGTACCAAGAATGAGAGAAGAGTCTCTGCTCACCTCCCTGGACTTCAAGGCTGCTAAAACAGCAACAACTGTTGTGACAAGATGGAGATTGTGTGTTCTGGACAATAAACGCCTAAATAACCCAAAGGATAATGATGACATCAAAACTATATAACTATTTTGAAGTTTACCTAAAAATCCTGCAAGAAAATCCAGCAACTTCTGATCAGTGAAAGGACAGTTGAAGAGAGCAGATGAAGCAGTCAGTAGATCACTCAAGTGATCCAGATGGCAAGTTAACTTTGGAACATGTTCAGGTCTCAGCTATATAACGCCTCTTAAGCTCCCCTCCTAGTTCCTACATCTCTGGGTTTCCTTAGGAGGTGCCACAGCTCACTGCTGCAGGTCTCAGGTGGGAGGAGGGTGTGCAGCACCTACCTGGCTCAGCAGGGCTGAAGCCAACACTATATCCTGTCAACATTTCAGAAAAAAATCAGCAGCTTCAGCAAATTCATCTAACAAATGCTGGTATAAACTATTTCAGTAACTCTGCAGTAAATATTTACCCCTGTCACACCCTGCATACCTATACCTAACGTCTTACTCTGACTCACCTCACAGACCAGAGTCTAGCTTTAGCCACTGTAATGACTGTCATTTGTAATGACTAATGAAGAACCACAGCTAAAAACACAAGCTGCTTTAGCTCACACTAAAGAGTCATGGCTCACCAGCTAGGACTGAAAGATTCATGTTCAGCTCAAACGTAGAGGAGTATCCATGGCACACTCTCACCAGTGTGCTACATTAACAGAGCCACACACAATAAATCCTTATTACAGTAGGCTTCTCATAACAAAGATTTCTGATGAGAAGACTGGTTTGGAAGAACCCTGTGTGGCATCAATTAAACAAAACAAACAACTTCTCACCAAATTTTCCCCGAACCAAAAAACAGAGTGCAAACAAACAAATGTCATGCTCAGATTGGAAATCAGCTCACGATTTTAGTGGAGGGTGAAGTATACAACATGCCTTCCCTTTCTTCCCTCACTATAGGTAAGGCAATTAGTATGGGAATTATCTGCTCAATTATTAATTAAATATCTATAAATTCACACACTCACAGTCTCTTCTCTCAATAGGTCTTGGCACAAGGGAGCACACAGAATTTTGGCAATGAGCTGAGAGTGGAATAGGCGGCACAACCTAGACATGCCCAAGCCTTCTTGACACAGGAACAGCTTCTCTTCCCTATGCCAGTGGTTCACTCGGTGCCAGCTCTGATGCACACCCCCTTCCAGGAATGGCTCTCATCCATGCTGGCAAACAAAATGATAGAGAAGAAAATATGAAATTACTCTTCAAAATGTAAGTGGAAGGATGAGCACGGCGCCAAGTGAGAAGTATCCAAATGTGAGATCCCACACTGCTACATGTCAGTTGGAAAGATGACACACATACAGAAAGTCAAGCGAACAGGTTCGTCCACAAAGGGAAGCTAAAGGAGATCATTTGCATTTTGGATAATAAAAGATTTAAAGCAGCACTGCACAAATTATAAATAAAAACACTAACTGCAGTCACCAAGAACGCAAGCACCCTACATGGAAGCTGGCCAGCAAACCCCTTCATTAAATACAGTATGATCAGAAGGAAATGGAAAAGTGGCTACAGACCTCTGAAGGCCAGCAGGTAATGCAAGCCAATTGGTAATTCGGTTCTAATTAAGGGATCCAATACTTATTTTGGACTACTCACAGAAGAATAAAGCAAGAGTTCAGGGTGAAACAAAGTCTACTTTATTTAACAATCTGTGACTGATTATAAGGGAGCAGCAAGTTCCAGATGGGTGGGAGTGCTTATGAAACCCCTCTATTTTCCTACAACTTACAATCAGTGCTTTTAGTCTCCATGTATTGTAATGTTGCTACTTACCACAACAAGCATAGCAGAACAAAGAAACGTGAAACCAAGTTGGCACCCAAATTTGGGGACTGAACAGGACAGGCTTTCCCACCCAACAAATGATGTAGTTCAGGCTTCTAATTTTAGCACCTTATTCAAGACGATACCTGATTTATAGTGTTCCTTGGTCAAGCTCTCAGCTTTGACCTAACCCTGAGACAGCAGTTTAATTCTGTTGTGTAAAATGTGCAGGCTTTTTTGGGACAGAGATCATGCCTGTTTCTGCACCGTAGAAAAATCATCGTGCACAAAGTATTTTAAAATAACATTCACCTTAGCTATTATTTTTTTGCCACTATCTGTTTTTAAGAGCTACTAACATTTTGAAATGAACAATCACTTTGCTTTTTAAATTCATCTTATTCATGTCCTTATTAACCACGGGGATTTATTATTGCTGGTGTGCAAATCACACGGAAGCATGAAAATCCCAACAGTTTGCACAAAAAAATGCAGTCCTTTTCTGCTATAATTGCAAGTTCAATAAACTGTTTATTTTTACAGTCAGAAAAGGCAGCATACTTTAACATTGTGATTCCCGTTCTGTGCCTTTGCCCACCCCATACCCAATCCCCACTGTCTTGGCACAGCAGTGGAATAGCAGCAGGACCATGAGTAATTGTAAAAGCCTGGAACTTAGCTGCCTTAATTGATTCATATTCTGTGAAAAGAAAAATAAAAGGTCTATGTTTGTCTCCTTGCAGAGCTCCTAAGTAAACTCTGCTAGACAAAAGTACATGCATTAGGCTCACCTCTTTTTTTTTGGTGGCTGAGCAGGCCTAGGTAAGACAACATAACACAACTTTCATCCACAGGCATTTCCCTAGGCAGCTGCTATAAAAGGGTTAATGACTGATGCTTCCATTAAATCTGACCTACCTCTCCCTTTTGCTATAACCTGATATAATCCTTTGCTTGCACCTATTTGCATGGACAAATGGAGTCACTTCATAACAAGTAACGCACAACCCTCGCTCTAACAAAAGGTCAATTCATTTTAAATGGACGCACACAGTATTATTTCTACTTACACTTAAAACAAACCAGGGCAAAGCCTGCCCACGCACTGTGCTGCTAGTTACTAAGAATTAAAAGCTCTGCATTCAGAACCTAATGGACACAGAATACATCTGCAGGCATCCATGTGTACTTTGAACAGAAATCAATGCTATCACCTCGCAACTGCCAGATAGGATGATATTCAGCCTCCCTGAGCTATCCCATCCAAAACATCAATCATCTAGGCTCTAAACTTTCAAGGACCAGTTATAGTCACCTTTTCTGGGAATTCATGGTCAGGTAAGAACAGCAGCAACAATAAAAAGCACTCAAAACCTTTCTAGGGGAAGCCATTGTTTTATTTTCTTATTTTTAAATCCCAACTCTGAATCTGTTTTTGTTAAAAAAAGACTAAGGATCACTGTCTACAAAGACTAATTATAAGACATGCATTTCTTTGGTCAACTTGCTTGAACATACCGAAAGTCAAAACAGACCACATAATGGAAAGGAGCTGATGATTCTAACACAACTCCAGCAGGAACTGAACTAACATTTCAAAAATCCCCTGTACGATTAATATTCGTTGACCCTAACTCTGGAAGTCTCAGCTCATAGTCCAAATGTAGGAAGTAGACTTAACTCCTAGAAAGTGTTTCACTAGATCAGGTTTCTGGCAGCGCCTAATACATGGGTGCCACCTAATTGGCAGCACTGTTCAGAAGATGTAATGAAAAGATTCTGATGCTGAACAGTAGATCATTCAATATTCCAGCATATACTTACTAAATATGTTTTACTAGGAGAGCTTAATACTTCCATTAATATCAGAAATAATTTTTTATACAGCTAAAATATTAATTGCTCAGAAGTTGAAGTTACCATACACCCCTTGTTTCATAGTTAGGGATGTTCAGAAACTTATGCTTTTTCGACAGAAATATAGTCTTCACTAAATCAAATTTTCTACAAAAAATACCCTAATAAAATTAAATATTTTGGGGCAAGATCAATGCAATTTAAACCATTTCAGTATATTTAAGCTACCTGCAAATGACTATACCCAATAGCATTTATCCTAAGGCATTTGTGCAAGCAACTGAAGCAATTCTGGAGAAGTTAGCATGTAACTTATGAAGGTGAGGGGAAGTACAGGTAGAAAAGAACAAAATAGCACCTGGCTTTAAAGAAATAAAGATACGGGGAATTACAAACTTCATTTTACCTTCAGTTCCCAGAAAACTTGAAAAAGTAAATTAACTTTTTGTAAGCACAAGTGGTAACATGGAGACAAATAATACATATCAGTATTGATCCCTCAAGAAAGTATCTTGCTATATGTATCCCATTTCTTTCTGTTACTTACAGTTCTGTGCAGAGCATCAGAAATAGTAGTTGCCATATTTGGATTGTGGTTCAGTTTTTGAAACTGTCTGACACTACCTTCACATAAGTAAACTGTATGATCTTCAAGAGAGATGGTCTTGCTGGCACTATCATAGGGCAGATAAGAAAAAATACACTCACTTATCTGGTCCTACTGGCCACACCATTTCTGATACAGGCGAGAATGCTGTTGGTCTTCTTGGCCACCTGGGCACACTGCTGGGTCATGTTCAGTCAGCTGTCAATCAGCACCCCCAGGTCCTTTTCTACCAGGCAGCTTTCCAGCCACTCTGCCTAAAGCCTGTCATGTTGCATGGGGTTGTTATGACTGAAGTGTAGGACCTGGCACTTGGCCTTGTTAAACTGCATCCCATTGGCCTCAGCCTCCTGATCCAGCCTGTGCATGTCCCTCTGCAGAGCCTCAAGCAGATCAACACTTCCTCCTAACTTGGTGTCATCTGCAAATTTACTGAGGGTACACTCGATCCCCTCATCCAGATCATTGATAAAGACATCAAACAGAGCTGGCCCCAATACTGAGCCCTGGGGAACAATGCTCATGACCGGTCACCAGCTGGATTTAACTCCATTTACTATTACTCTCTGGGTTTGGCCCTCTTGTCTTACCCAGTGAGGATTACACACGTCTAAGCCACAGGCTGCCAGCTTCTCTAGGAGACTGCTATAGTAGACAGTGTCAAAGGCTTAACTAAAGTCCAAGTAGCAATATGTACAGCCTTTCCTTCATCCACTAGGCGGGTCACCTCATCATACAAGGAGATCTGGTTGGTCAAGCAGGACTTGCCTCTCATGAACCCACAATGCCTGGGCTTGATCCCCTGGTTGTCCTGCACTTGCCGTGTGAATGCACACAAGATGATCTGCTCCAAAACCTTCCCTGGCAATAAGATCAGGCTGACAGGCTTGTAATTCCCCAGATTCTCCTCCTCCATGTAAAATCTTCCATTCTATTCATTACTGGTAAGGCCTCTACAGGGAACTATTTTGGGGCACTTCTCTTGAAGAGAGATGTAGTCCACCTGTAGACGGTTTCTCATTTCCACCCTACACTTAATGACCACTGTATGTATGAACATGTTTTTTCTTATCCCTTAAACTGTTTTTCTCTTTCTTGGTATATTAATAACAAGATAAATCATGTATCTACTTGATCCTGCTAGGTTAAGCAAATCAACCCTTTAATCTTTTTCATTAAACAGACTCTCTGTTCCCCACATAACATGTGTAGCTATTCTTCAACAGGTTCCAGTTTAAATCAGTATCTTTAAACACACATAAATGGAGTTTAACACAACATTCTATATGCTTATACAATGGCTTTCTTCCTCCTCTTGCTGGAAATACCAAACTTGATAATATTCTAAACTCCTATTGCCTTTTACACATTGTTAACATTGCAGAGTAATCCAATGATCACCTTAATGTTCAGGTCTTTCCTTCTCACTCTAATGACGGGAAGAGATGACAATGTATAGCAAACATTCTTGTCATTAGTCCTTAACCAAATGACCTTATTGTTTATGCTGTGAAGTTCTATCTGACTGTTAATTCGCTGTTCCTCAAAGCCATCTAATTTTTCACTATGACATTCTGATCCTCCCCTAAAATGACAGTGCCTCTCAAATTTGTATGGTTGATTTCTGTTTAAAACACAACTGTAAGAGCAATTAAAATTAATTTGTTTAATGGTCTTCTTTCTCCATTTATTTAGGTATATGAATGATGAAAATCATGGTGTAAATCACAATTTGTTGGGGTTTGTGTTGTTTTTTTTGTTTGTTTCTTTAAAGCAGAAGCCAACCGTATGACATTTTGAGTCATTAATTCCATAACTGTCATGATCCAACCCTCTGACTGTTGAAAGACTGGTAGGTTGTTTATTTCTTTTAACCTCTGTGATAGGTTTATATTGATTGAACATTTTCAAAGCTGACACTGCAAAGGAGGGGAGAAAAAAAAAAAAAACAAAACCAACACAACAGCTGAAAATTTCAGTTTCCAATCAGGAAATAGGCTTTGCCAAAGGTCAGTTCTGTACTAGAGTTCACAGTTTTAAAACATATATTATTTTATCTCTAAATAACATGCAAGATACCAGTCATGCTCTGCTGTGCCAGTGCTTGTTACAGTGCTACAAGCCATACTTTTTTTTATGTAATGGACTCCTCAAATATATACTGGAAATGACAGAACTGTTCTAGGTTTGATGATAAAATTATGATCTGAAATTTTATGGCCTGTCATAAGGAGGAGATCAGGCAGGAAGAATGAACAGCCTAGACAATGGTTCCTTCTGGCTCTGCACCGATCTCTACAGCTCCTCATATTCACTGACTATAGCAAGGACAAATGCATTACCCAAAACAGATAAAACAAACAATATTTGAAACACTGCTACCATTATTTAAAATGTTCCGAATGTTAGGCTACTTTAAAAATGAAGCAGTTATTTTTATTGTTATTTCAACAAAATAATATGTCTATGGGTGTGTGTATGTAGAGATGGGATACAGAAGGTCGGGACTGACTTGTGTATCAGAGAGGCTCTTTTTCACAGTCTTGTGATTCATGCCCTTCCACAGTTTTCTGAAGCAACTATTTCAGATCCGGCTGCTGCACAAGCCCAGAAACTAGTTCTCATCACAAGTACCCTAAGGAGTCTCAGCAGACAGATGGAAATGATACACATGCGCAACGGCCATTCCAACACAATAGACCCACTGTATCACTAATGTGGGAAATATAACATCCCTCCATCTCTGAGCAGGCTTTAACGCACTGGATTGTAACAGCTCCAAAGAAGTGTTTGTGGTCTACTGAATCAATCATCTGTACATTAAAAAGTCATAGTTGGCACTACTATCTCTTTGGCACAATGCTTAAAAAGTATCAGTTAAAAAGGAAAAATAAAAGGAACACACCAAAGCCACATAAAAGTCAGAGTAATTTAGCTACTTGTGATCAGCAAAGCGCACAAATACACACTTAGCTTGACCGCAGCACAAGTGAGACAAGGCTTACATCTTTTGTAGAGTCAGGATGTTAGCACTGAGCACAACCTAAAATTGCTCTGCTGCTGAACACACTAGGTGCATTCTTAATCTTAAATCAATACAATACCACGTATCCCACTGTTGGCAATAATGGAGTAATAACAGTCCCCCGTACCAAGACGCGCTTTCATATATTCCAGTGGCACACCTTTTCCAGAGAGAGCCCCGTCTTATTTGGTATATATGCACCTTAAAAGTAGTTGTTTCTCAAGTTTGTACAAACATCTGCTAGAAAAAGACAGATGAGAGCAAACTGAAGCACAGCCTGTCCAGCCAGCATGACCTAACTGCACACAACTGGACTCTTGAGCAGAATTGAGGTGTCCATCAAGCAACTACCAAAATTCAAAGTTCAGCTGCACCGCAAGGTCTGGTAGCCACCCTAAGTCCCACCACCCGCATTGCCCTTGGGTGGGCTGGAGTAGAGCATGAAGCAGAGCTGCTGTTCCATAAACTGCTGCTTTCTTCATTAGTTTTGCTGTTACCCAGCTGCTTGTAAGGGTGAGGGGCAGCTTGAGACCCTGCAGTAACCAGGGAGGACTCGGCAGCAGAGAGCCACTCTCTGAGTGCAAACACTGCACAGAGTCAGTGACAACCACACACAGAAAGGACCTTTTTCCATCATGTTCAGTAACCTCGTTAAAAAAACATTTACATCAGTTAGTTTTGAGGATGAAAAATTACTGCTGGGGATGGTAGGGAGATTATTTTTCTGCTCACAAGTGTTGCCCTGGGACTGAAGGAATGAAGCGGGGGGGTGGCTTACTGTTTGTACCCTTGAACACTATGTGTCCGAGTATAAAGAAAAGAAGATCTGTGCTAGAGGATGGGAGTATTTGTTCTTCTTGTTCATGTGAGAAAAGGACATCAGAGGACAAAGAAAAAGGAAAGGAAAAACAGGAAGGGAGGAATAATTTGGATGTCAGAGCAGGGATGGTGCAAAGCTCAAAAATACTTTGTACTGGTTGTCAGATTTTCATTTATACAATAGCAATAGCAATTATAAAAACAAACAATCAGACATTAGAGTTGACTTAATCCTTGATGAAGTACTGGAAATATTTTACTGTGAAAGCACGTACAATATGATTATAAATAAAAGCTGTGGTCTGTCATTACAGAGTTCTAAGAGTAAAAGATGGCAACTCAGGAATTAACAGTAGCGATGGTGTTGCAGTAACATCAGCCACAAAACTCCAAGCAAAAGCCTGTGTTACATTTCAAGATTTTACATCCACCTACCAAGACTGATTACCTCCTCTCAGTCCATAAATGGAAAGGGCAGTTTAGGACATGCTTAAACATATCTGTATCTAGGAAAATACTTGAATATGTACTCACACAAAGGAGTATTTCTCTGAACCGGGGTCTCTGTTTCTCAGAGCCGATGCTGCCATAGTCTACTAAAACCAGGGTTTCCAGTACAATGATGGATGATGTGACTGCTGATTTATGAATACCAAACCTTTAAAATATTGTCACATGGCCAGTTTTTTTGTTATATATTTACATATACAGAAAAGTACATTAACAGAAAAATTTGTGTATAATGTATAAAAAAAAATTCTGAAACAGAGTAGAAAAATTCCTTGGTTTTAAACAGAAAAGAGAACTCCACATAAAATCATCTCTGGATGCTTTTGTATTTTTCACACAAAGTGCATAGGACCAGCAGAAGTTGTACAGTCAAGATTTCCTTGTAAAATATTAAGGTCCTTATCCCACTTGAGACAAAATCATTACTACTAACCTCTTCCCCCACTGAAAAACTCCATTAGCTTTGAAAAGGATGATTGCTTTAAGGCAAAACGAAGTGCTCAGAGAAAGAAACCCTCCTGAAAATGAGAGCATTCTCTCTTCAGAAAGTTAATACAGACCAATGTTGTATGTCTGTAGCTCTGCAAGTGAGAGGATGCTCCTGCAAAACCCCCAGCTCACTGGGAGGGTTCGGACAACTGTCTTCAGACAAGTTGCACGCGTGCTCTCTTTGCCAGGGCTAAAGAAGTCTCAACAACCACGGATTAGGTGAAGAAAAAAGGTTATTTTCACATTTGTCCTGCTCCAAATGGGCCAGATAAGGAAGTGTGCTCAGTGTAGTGAATTGGAGGGTTTTTTGGAGACAGAAGCTGCAGATCAGCATGAGCTGGGGAAAAGCAGCCAAGTCGGATAGTAAGATTAGAAAGGAGTTGCAGAGGATCCTGACGCAGTAAAGATGGATTGTGCTCCAGATGTGGCATCAAGGTTATTAAAGTCCTCTTTATCAGACTGTGCAAACATATAGCCACATAGAATTGTTTACAGCTCTGTCAAAGATACCTGAGGCTTGGGATCCTGCAAAACATGGAGCAAGAAAGGGTCTTTATTGACTGAACAAGCAGCGACCTGTTACTGAATGTGTTTGTTAGCGCTTCCAACGTGATCAGGCGTCTCGAGCCACGGTATGAAATAAAGGGCCCTTTCTGCTGAAGAAAACCCTTCTCTGTCCCAGAATTTGTAATAACACTTTTTTCTATAGTTAGGATTCATTACATCTGGCTGGTTTTTTTCCTAACCTTTCTGGCTCACTTAGCTGTAAGGCTATATTCAGTGTACTTTTGGCTCCTAAAGGGGATTAAGTTTTCCTTTATATTTTGAAACGGGAATCAATGAAAGCTGATTGGTTTTGGTGATTTTTTTATTACTTCAGTACATGGTCCCTTGGCTTTGCTTTGTAGATTTGGTCTGGTTTGTTTTAGGTGCCACAATGCTGTCAAAGTACAAATTACTGTACATGCTGTTTGCTGACATTACAAGCTGTGATCTGGCACTGAAAGCAACTTAACTGAGCTGAGATAGTGCCATGTACTCTGTGACAGATTAGTGCACCAGCAAAAGGAAAAGCTCTTCTTTAGGTAGGACAGCAGGCTTTTGTCCCTCATACTACATGTTAATTCAGTGACCTGAAACTCTTGATGATTCCTTAGCAGCTAAGGAGAACTACTAGCATCCTCATGTCTTTAAAATGCTAACTTTTCTTTCCAACCCCCTTCATCCTTTTTTCCTACCTCAATACTCTGCAACATGAAAAGGATGGAAGCAAAAGTTAACATCCTTTAGCAGTCCCCATAGACTGCTTAAACAAACAATGTGATTGCAATTTAGACAATCTGGAGTCTATTCAATATTAAATCCCCATCCCAGGCTACAACTGCCAAACAAATAAAGGATTCATGGAGTACTTTACACTGTCATTTACTACCACAACCATTGTCACTTCACAATCCAGAGGAGGAGCCTGCAAGGTCTGATACTGCACCAGCTACATCTGTCAACAAGAAGACAGAGAGCTCTGCTAAGTAAACAGGCTTGATCATGCTTTACAGAGACTCCCTTTGTCTTCCCCCAGCTGAGCCTCTTCTAATCTTCTCAGGCTACCTTCAGCAGCACAAGCAAGAACTTCTGCTGGAACCAGGCAGATAAAAAGATGCCTTTCTTCACCCCTGTGTATTGTTTAAATGCTTATGTCCCTCCACCTCCGTTCCCCCATACTCATCCCATGCTCTCAGCCACTGCAAAACTGAAATTATTTGAGATGTTTTTCATTTCAGATGGGGGAAAAACTCCAACTCACTCAAAATTATATTATAAAAACAAAACATTTGCAGGTTTGGGGTTGAAATGCACTACATATTTTACTCTTCCTCAGTTGCAATTTATTTCAGTCTCAGTATCCAATTCTGAAGTGGCACCAAGATCGAGCTCCCATTGTGTTACTTCATGTCAGGTTGAACTGGTTTGGTTAGCGAGCTCACTTGTCTCCTATGGAAAGCCACCAGCATTAGAAATATTCAATACCTCCAAAAATTGAATCTGCCTGGAGACATTTACCTAAAAGTGATCAAGGCACATCACTCTAGATGTCCAAGCTGACAAATACTAGCACTAGAACTCTTGCCCCAAGTATCTTTTTACCGTAGCTAGCCATCTTAAATAAATACTATTTAAGCAGTGTTACCAGGTAAACCCTTAAGACACACTTCATCTCAAGGAAAGCAATGAATGCAAGATTTCCAGCTGTTTCAGCATCAGGAACTGCAATATTCATTCTGGAAGAAGCAAACAACAGATGTGGTTGGATAGCAAGAGTTCACCTAGTTTTCAACGACACTTGAAATAAAACTCTATTTGCCATTGTCATGTCAGAAGTGTTTGATAAACGTCAGGAATTGGGGGGAATTCTAATGTCTACACCTCAACTTCCAATTGCTTAGCCAGGTTAGAGGGGGCCTCATCGGATGAAATGCTTCTTCAACATCTGTTAAAGCAACTATTAGCAAAAAGTGGTTTTCTCAACTTGTCAAATTCATCTACAAACTGCATCTACAAAGTTTTTCTCCCCTTTGCTCCGTGATGGGACTCCCCAACCCACCACCTTGAGCTGTTCTTGCCAGGGATGTACCACTACACAGCGACAGGTGAGATGTGTCCTGGAGCCTGGAGCTGTGTTGGCAGCATTTTGTGGTGATAGAACAACCAGAGAGCAGGACTTTTGTAACTAAACTGAGAATTAACCCAACCCCACCTTCCAAAACTGAGCCACCTCCAGCTGCCACCCTGCCTGCACTAGGGGACAAGCACAGCTCACTGCTGGCACCATGGGTTGGAGGGTGGCACTCCTCCAGCCTAACCTGTGCAGCAAACTGCACAGCAAACCAGTATCAATGTCACTTCCCAACCAGAGCCTTCACCTTGTTTTGTTGCTGTTTGCTTTGACAATTTCCTTTAAAAACACAATGAAACAGACTTAAAGGGATGCATAACTAAGAGTTGCAGTTAGATGACTAATACCCACCATCTCTTGGGGAATTAATGTTTTCTCCCCACATACCATAATCACACATTTTGTTAGCAAACAGACTGATGCACTACATTGGATCTGACAGAAAGATCTGTAGAGATACCAACATGAGGAGGAGGGAAAGGGAAAAGTTGCTGGGTGAAATCTGATGTAAATGGGCCTGTGTCAGGAGTGATTCTAGCTGGTTAAGTATATATTAAAATCTGAATATCTCTTTCAATCTCTCATTCATCCCTCCACAGAAAAGGAAGAAAGCAATTCCATTACCTCAATAGTATTTGCTGTCAGCAGCATTATTCTCTACTAGTAGGAGAGCCACACAGCTCTCCACTCCCTGACTATGAAGTACACCCCTAACTTTATATCCAATTCTGTTTAGCTGCATTTTGATTACTGTGTCTCTTCAGTGGCAACTGCTGCATTTTTTTTCTCCTCTGCCTGTGAAAGTATATTGCTCCACACAAATGGATCTGATACTTGATGGTACCCAAGCATCGTTCCCTAGCAAATAAATAATTCAGAATAACAATTTACCTCCATTCCCCTCATGTTGGCACTCTCACTTTTTAATCCTGTAAGCTTAAGAACATCAGGAATAACACATTTTTTGGGCGAAGGTTACAATTCACATATATACTAAGGGTCCAAATTCTGTGTTTGTTCTGAGCTTTTTGCCTCCCCACACTTCAGTGTTCCATCCTTCATCTGAGGTATTTGTCAGACATTTTTAAAGGCCCATGTCACACATGTGGGTCTTGGTAGGTTACAAGTTACAACCAGCAGCCCATGTGATCCTTGCAAGCTCAGTTCTACCCCCTGTCCAATTTCTTTTATTCTTGCTCTCCAAATACCATCTTGTCTGCCCCTGCTGAGATACTGCAGAAATGTTCTTCATCAACATACAGTGTCATCTAACACATGAAGCCTGCCAAGTTTTCATGTTGTTATATCAGGAAAATATCCCTCAGGGGCAAAGGGAGAGGAAGAGGTCATTTTTCATCTATGGAAGAGAGAGTAACCCTTTTCCTTTGGGACTAAGAGGGTCTTAATTTAACAAACCTTCTTCCCTGTCACACTGCTGCTGCTCACTTGCACACCACGACAGGCTAGGCAGCATGAGAGTTAGAGAATAAAGTGTACTTGCAGGAAAGTAGCAGTTAAGCTTGGCTTGGCATGCTGGAATTCAAAATAATTAAATGCAGAATGGGAGAGAAGCCAAAAGTATAGGAGTTTCCAGCACAGAGGAGGGAAATTTGTCTGGTTTCCAGGTGCAATGTGCAATCCTCAGGAGGCTCTCATCAGTTCAAAGAAGGAAGCCCACAATGTTGATTCTTAGGTGAACTTTAGTCAAGGTGTATAAATCTGTAGAATCTTCAAAAAGATCACTCAGAAGCAGGCTGCTTCTGGAATGCAGGAATGGAGTGCCTTTGTTTTTAACCAAGAAACTTCTTTCTTATTTTCCATTGTGGACAAATGGGCAATACTACAGCTAACTTTTGCATGATAACCTAAACTTTTTCTATTCCTTGGGGTACTAGCCCAAAAGGCTATTCAGTGGCTGAATAGTTGTCCATTTTGGCTGTGGGCATTTGTGTTGGGACTGGTTCTTTCTCTGCCTTAAGGCTTTGGCTCTCCTCTTCACAGCTAAACACAGGGTAGGCAAAGTCACACTACAAAATAGACCTCCAGTGCCTTGACAAAAAGTGGCTACTGGCTGATTTTATTTACAGAGGCATCTCTGATGTCTCCATGGACAAATCAAGTTCAGCAGTACATAGAACAGTTTACATGAAATAGTGTCTGGCAGGTTTTGGAAATGAAACTCCTGAACAGTGTTATCCCACCCATGGCCCAGACCCCACAGAATTAAATCATGGGTTTGAATCAATGTCCCACGATACAAACTCCTTATTAGTCTATTGAATGTGGACTATTTCCAAGATCAGAATGAGTTCATTTTCCAGAATTGGTATAGATGAAGAAAAACAGACAAAATAAATTGTTCCTCTCATTAAAGCTCTCCCCAAACCAGCAGAAATTTAATTTATTACACCTGAAAACCTTCAGTGAGTCCAAGTCAAAAATTCTACTTTTTTCAGCTCCAAACCAGTTCTGTATTTGTGGCAGTACTGGCCTCTTATCTAAGCCAAACCTCCAGCTTTACTCAGATTTGAAATTGTCCTCTTAGCTCATTTCTGTGACACAGCCTTGTTTGATTTAGACACGTTAGGCAATAATATCCTGTGAATACTTGCCACTAGTGACCTGTCTATAATGATGATAAGATAGAGCATGCAGAACTCTACAGCCACTGCTTTTTTGTCTCCTCTTTCATCTAAGCCAGGCAGCAATCACCAGAGATGGTAAACACTGTATTCCCTCAAACAGGACTACACAGGAATATTTTTTGCTTCTGTCCCACATAGAAGAATGGAAATGTTCCAGCAATTCTAAATGCAACTGAAAAATTTGTACAAAAAACTGTGGAGCTTTCAAGACTTTCTGCCCCTCAGATTTTGACTTGTCTTTTATAGTCTCAGAGATAACACAGAAGAAAAAAAAAAATCTCAGAGGTGTTCGCCATTTCCTCAGTAACAAACTGTTCTTTCTGTCTTTCTAATTACACCTGCACAGATGCCTAAGGACACAGACTGGCCTTCCTGATCCTCTGAGTGGTGCAGATCACGTCTTGCTGAATATCGGGATCAAGTCTCTGGGCATCACTCTGTGGTTTCTCAGCTGTTTTTATACAGCAAGACATTTCATTTTGATGCCTGCAAGTTTTCTCAGCCTGGGGAACTCTGACCAAGCAGTAAAGAGTAAAAGAATACCACCCTCCACTCAAAGCACTTGTTTTTCTACAAAGTACAGGGTGAAGGACAGAAACACAGCACATGCACAGTTCTGATGTATATATACCACCCTGCCTCCTCCTGTAATTCCTCTGTGATCATGAAAACCCTTATCTTCTGGTAGGAGGAGCAAACTCATCTGAGTCAATCCATCTGCCAATACTCCTTGAGCATCTTCACTCAGCTCCCTTGCTTTGTACTTTTTTTTTTTAAGGTTGGAAGTGCTTACAGTGTGATAAAGCTTACTGGAGTGACTAANCAAAAAAAAAAAACCCAAAAAACAAACCTCCCCTTAACCTTCTGGCAACTTTTTTGGGTTATGTCAATGAGGAAGGAAAGCTATTAAGACAGTGAAAATACTCAAAGACAGTTTTCTGGGAAGAATAACACAACAATCAGGTTCAAGTCCTGTTGCACCTGCAAGCACATTTTCTTGAAGTGCAGCTTACTTGAAAAGCTTAGCAGAGTAGAGACCCCTGTTTTCCAACTCAGCATCATCTGCCCCTGAAACAATTTCACCAACTCCACTCAGACTACTATCACAATATCCAAACCAGGCTCTAAGAAGAGTGATAATACCTCCTGCTTTCACTCATATTTTGTTTGCTACTTGCAGAACAAGCCATCATCCTACTTTGCCTTCATTGAAGTAAACTCTACATGGGGAACTGTTTTATGGGCAGCCTCATACACTTCCAATTCAGTTTAATTTCTCAGTATAATAGTCCCCTCCACCCATGTATTTGAGAGATGCAGATACCATTAACCCAAAGATTCATCGAAAATTTGAATCCCTGTCTTTGGACAGATTCTTATTGCTACTCTAATTTGTATCCACCACAAATGGCATCACAAAGAACCTCTTCCCTTTTTTCAACAACAGCAATAAAAGGAAACCACAACAAATATCTCTTTAATTGCAGATATCCAACAGTTATTCCCACTGCATAAAAACAGGGAATAAAGCAGATGAAGGAGATTGAGTAATGCAGCACACCCTCCAAAGGTGTCTGAAGACAAGTACAGGCTTGGAAAGTGGCTGTTGGTGGTCCTCAGCCCTCTTTTCACAGCAGAAACCCTAAGCGATCTATGTTATTTCTATACTAGATGTGATTACCAAGTACCAAATTACTTTAAAAAATACCATAAACCAAATCCTCCTGAAATTTTCACTCGACTCATGTTTTAACAGCAGAGGATCAGAACAGGTGGAGAGTTTCTGTTGTGTACTCCTTTGCACAGGAATTACTGAAATGTAAAGATTTTCTCTTCTGCCCAAAAGCATAACCCGTGCAGGGTGACGTTCACCGTAGAACAGACTTCCTTATTTGGGGGGGTAAAAAAAAGTAAAGTGCACCTTTGCTTTCTTGTACATAAAGAATCTCCTTACCTTCCACTCACATTAAGTTAATCACTTTGAAAAACAGCTATTACACATCAAGTGTTACAACTAAACAATAAAAATTAGAAAACCAGTCTCAAACTGGAGACCTTGAATACCAGTAACAGGAAAGAAATTATCAGGTTCGTGGTACACAAAATACAATACACATGCTTCATTCTCAAAAAGATCCACCTTTAAAAAATATTTAATAAAACATCAAAGCCTCCTATTACTTCAGAAATCAGCACCAGATTCAAGCACTGATACACAATTAAAAGAAAGAGCTAATTTCTGTAAGGAGGTGCTCTACTTTTAAAGACATCTTTATGTAAGTGATTTTTTTTTTCCTCCAAATTCAAAGTGTAACTGTGCGTTAAGTGAAGAGTAAAATCTCTAGCTTGGCTTCAAAATAGCAATTGTAAGTCTTAATGACCTTCACATAGCACTTTTGAACATCACATAAAAAAAGATAAGCCTTTGAAAACTTTAAAATGTGGGTAAGTAGGAAATATTTGAGTAAGTAATTATGAAGGCTAAAGAGAAGAATGATATATATCAGCTCTAGGTCACATTCAGAGAAATACATTAGATTTTGGTGAATCAGTTGATTCTTAAAAAGACCATTATTTGTATGAACCTGTGTTGCAGGTAATGAGCATAGGCACAGGCACCATGCCTAAAACTCCTATAAGGATAATGCTCACAAAGCAGTAGTGGTAAGGCCTCCAATTCAGTAAAGTGCTTTTGTTTTAGCATAATTAAACATATGAAGCCTACTCGTGTCAACTGTCTTGCTCAAGGACTGTTCTCAAAAATAACTATATATATATATATATATATGCCATAAACAGATGTTAGTAGGGTCAAATTTGATCCAATTTTATTTTAATCAATATAAGCTTAAACATGCTCGCTCTAAAGACTGAGGACTTGCCTAATACTAAGTATTTTGGAAATAAGAAAACAGCTCTTTATTGCTTGAATATGAAGAACTGAGTGTTCCAGAGCTGCCTGTGGAATTTTATATCTAAATTTCCATGTAATTTAAAGAAGGCCAGTGACTTCAAATTCCATAGGTGACTCTGGAAATTTCAGCCACAGTTCCTAGAAAGTTAAAGCCAACACTGCTATGGTTTATTTTAAGGCATTGGGCACACTGTGATGTGTTAGACTTGCAAGTTGCGTCCTCCCTAAAATGAAATGTACATGTGTATGCATGATAGTCTCATGAACTAGATTAAAAAATAGTCCCTTCTGAACATTACCGTTCATAATTTAAAGGTGAAAAGGAAAACAAAGAGGCATCTTCCTGCTGCAGTTCAAAGCAGAAACAAACATTTTTGTTTCACAGCTACTGTGCTGCTACAGCAGCGCACAACAAAAAATGTGTATCAAAAAATGTTCCACATTTCTCAGTTAGGGGCTCCCGTGTATAGTTGAGTCAACTGGGGCTATTGTAACAGTAGAACTTTAACAAGGTTAACTAAGCAAGGTTTTAATCGTGACCTCCAGGGATGGCTAAGCCATGCTACCTATCAGGGTTTCCTGTATGTCGTCTTATATTTTTGCTTTATGACTTCTTTTATTTTTACTTTTTTTTTTTTTTCAATTTCCACTAACTTAAAACTGTTCTGAAAATAATGACTAGATTAAAAAGAAAGGAAAAAAGAAAAAAGGTGGAAGAGGAAAAGGAAGAGTGCTGTAGTTAGGGTTAATCAATACCTTCCACATAGGAAACAGTGAGTTCCTACAATATTTATTTTGGGATGCAAAATACACAAAAGCAATCTAAACTCCTGAAAGAAGGGTAGCCTATTATTAGAGCATTATTAAAGCATGCACTCTACTAAATGCCTAAAAATCATGTCATTTTCCATACCATAAAACAAAAAAAGCCAAGCAGACATGATTTCTCTAGTAACATTAAAAAGTTTTGAATGACTTTACAGCGTGGGTTCAAATCTGCTGTTACAAGGTCTGAGCTTTAAATAAAGTTCAGTTTGGTTTTGGTGGTAGAGATACAGCTGCTCTGAGAGATAGGATTATAGAAAATAAATGTTCCCCAATTTCAAAATGTAATGGATCAAATGTTTTTGATACAGCTCATCTGACTTTATTTGTTGAACTGGGACACTGAATTATTTCATTTCCTCATATTTTTTAAATTGTTGCCAAGAGCCAGAACTCCCTTTACGCAGTGGGAGCTGTACCTATTTACACCAGCTAAGGAGTCTATCTAATAATGTTTTTGAAGCGACATGAATGAGCTGCACATGAAAAAGAATACAGAGTAGTGGAATATAAATTTTGCATGCAGACACCGGGTTCCTCAATTTGAAGAGGTAACAACAAAACTTAATTCACAATGCCAGTAATAAATAATTATAATGCAGCCTAACTTCCAGTCTACCTGTGCCAACGTGCCTCATCTTTGGGGCTGTAGAGGGTTTAAGTCCAGACCTAACCCAAATTTTGCTGTCTGGTTAATAATTAACATATCAGTTCACCTTAATGCTTACAGCAAACAGTGGCATTGCTGAAAATCCTAATAACAGAATCAATAAAAATCGCAGCACAGTAATTGTCCCTCTCTGTCTGAGCTAAGTCATTCATGGCTTCTCCGACATAATCTCATTGGGTTGCCCAGGCCTCTCCTCAGCCTCCCCTTCTAAATATCTGAGGATCATAGAAGTGAGGTCATTTCATCACTCCTTGAGAGGAAAGGGGGGAAAAAAAAAAAAGGGAGGAGGGGGGAAAGCAAAGTGTCTGCTAAAATCTGAGTTCATTTGATTTACTCTCCAAGACTGTTTTTTATTAAATATGTTTGACTGCTATCTCTAATTAAATGTAGAATTAATTTTGGCAAACTAACCACAGATGCAGTTTATGTTCAATTTTATCAGACAGATTTATTTATAAGCTGTCAACTTCTTGAAAGACTTCATTTTGGAGCAGTTTTAAATTGCTAACAGTAGCTGTAAATGGGGCTACTGTTCTCTGGAAGACTAAAGAAGAAGTATGCTATAAATGTCCATTCCATCTGCGAGGAATCATAAAACAATCACATTCCTTTATATTTTTTTTCCTCCCTCAACCCCCACCCCTCTCCTTAGGACCTTTATTAAATTAGTTCAACTCAATTAAAAATAACTTCAAAAACATTTCAGGGCCCTTTGTTTCAGGGAATACTTGGAACTCTCTGCACGGAACGTCACCCTTTTAACTAATCCCTTTTGGGGAGAGGAGGAGAATAGTGGTATTGTGACTTCAGACAGTGCTTTCAAGGGTCTCTACTGTACCGAATTGAGGTCACCACCAGACAATGCCCAACACCCAATAGCCATTCAGGCGTTCTTCACAACTCTATCAAACGTGTCTTTCTTTCTCGTGCGCGCTTTCTCTCGTGGCAAAGTCACAGGACAATGGAGAAAGCCTTCAGCGCCATTTATGGTCACCATATTTGCACATGACAAAGTCTATTCTTCCTGCTTTGCCAGTTCTGTGGTAAAAAAGAATGAACCCTGGATAGATTTTCCCACCATTACAGTTGTTCAAACTTAGCTCAGATTAAAAACAGAAAACTCCAAAAACAACAAAAAGCCTAAGAACGGTAAGTGCTGTTTGAGAGAACAGCTACTCCAGTCCTTGCTATTTTGGTACATGGGGAGAAGCTGCAGAGACGAAGTGGAAGATTAAATATGCCACATTATAGCCTGCATATGCATGGCTGAGTATAGAGTTGAGTGTAAAAGGGAAACGAAGGGCACACCAGAAGCTATTATTTTTCATCGTGTCGCTTGCCATTAGCTTGTGTTCAAAAACTTACTGCTAGAACAACAATGCAGAAGCTCACATGCACGATTTGGTTTTGCTCGGAAAGGTTTAGCTGCTTCAGTTGCAAACAACAGCAGCAAATCAATTACTGTGCGCTCGCGCTGGCTACTGCTGCTATTTCTGAAGATGTACCTCAGAAGTTTTACTCCTTCAACAGATGAGGATGAGAGAGAGACAGAGTGAGAACATTGCACTAGATACGGCGAGCTCGCTGCCAGAAAGATTTTTATTTTAAATATGTGCTAGAGATACAGTATTCTTCACAACCTAAAAAGATCTGAATGAAAATGTGCTGCTGTTTAAAAAGACTGTTTATAACCAGTACTTAACTTGACATTTGCACTGCCTCACCCACGCACCTCCAAAACACACACATCTTTTTTTAGTTAATCAGAAATCATGAACCCCCCACCCTCCTGCCTGACAACAGGGAGCACAGCAACCTAACCTGCAGACAGTCAAATGCCATTAAACTCATCATTAGAGAATAATCTCAGAGTATTCACCCCATAATGAGACGACATTTTTTTCTTCATTTCTATTTCTGACCTTTATGGCAAATTTTTTCTCTCCATTTTGCACCATGCTGTTTTTATGGCATCAAGCTGCTGTAGACTCCTGCCTTCTCTTCCCCAAAAACTGACCCCTAGCTTCCTGAGACAAACTGGACTAGTGTTGGCAGATGCTCCCGCACTGGAAAATGCGTCACTTCTTCCTCTGCTTCCCCCTCACACTGCTGGCAAGAAGATAGTAAACCTGAAAGCTGTGCGGCAAGGCATTCTCCAACGCTCTATCTACCCCTTCTCAAAAGGTCCTGTGTTCTCAGTCAGCCATATCTTCAATACATGATCACTTGGGACAGTGAAGAATGCAGAACAAGGGCTTCAACTAGATTGCTGGTTTGTTTTCTTTGCCTTTTTATTTTTGGTTGGGTGTTTTGTTGGTTTTTTCCTCACCTCGCCCGGATTCAAACATAATTTAACTGAATTATGATACTGAGCCTCCCTAGAACAGTTACCTCAATGAACTAGCCTGATGCTAGGGACCAAATCCTACTTCTGCTCATAAGGAAAACTAACAAGTACTTAAATCCCAAACTAGTTCATGAAATCCCATAATTATGGGCTTAATTTTAAGATTCTTCCCCAGTATGAATGTTTATCTGAATCAGAGGCTAAATATTCAATTTAGGCTGAAAACAACAGCATATTAACAACTAGAAGAATCGTGGGATCCATCAGGAATGAGTTACTTAATTGGTACACCTACATGAGATCTAGGGATGGAAAGTTATACAGAATGATAAACCATATTGTTAATATAAAAAAAAATAACTATAGCATATTCTATTTCAACAGCAAAATGTATGTGTTGGAGTACTGACTCATGGGTTCCAGGCGTGGAAAAGACAGCCAATTTTTTAATACCACTAACTTACTTCCAAATTTGCTCCCCACATTTTGATTGCACACAGACCCAGAAAGGAGTGAGTCAGTACCATTAGCACATTCTTATTTGACAGAATAAAACTTAAATATCTGATGGTACATGTGAGCATCATGTATAGGCTGATAGCCAAGAGTTTCTGCCTACAAATGGCAGCCTATGTAAAACTGCAGAAAGAAAGAAAGAGGCCAGGAAAAGGACTTCTTGAAAGTTTGCTGGTCAATACCACTTGCTTCTATGTTTTAAAAAACATATAAATAATAATAATAAAATAATTAAGGAAGCACATTTAAAAAGAAAGACTCTCCAATGAAAGTATGCAAGAATAAAAAAAATCTACTTTGAAAACATGGCAACACAGCATTTAACATGCATGTACTGTATTGAATCTGCCTTTAAATTGGCTCAGCTAGGTACCTATATGCTTAGGTATTTTCTTAACATGTTTTGCTTCTGAATACTCACTATTCATAATAATAGACCACACAGTCTTTGGAAGCTGCATCTCTGGAGATTCTGTATTAGGTCTTAACCCACATTTAAGGGGTTTTGTTTGCTAGCTAGTGGATAAGTTGACTTTGAAATCTTCCCTGAACCTCCAAAACACATGGTAAAACCATCATTACTTAGCCCTACCCTTCATGATCTACACTGTTACTAGACACAATACACTTATGGAGAAAAAGATGAGTCCAGTAGTTTAATCTGGGTCCTAAATGAAACTTTTGAAGCTAATGATCCATCTAGCAACCAAAAAACAGACGCACACAAAGGAAGAAAAATGCAGAAATATAGGTAGCACAACTCTAAGCTCCCTACAAATGGGTATATTTTTCAGAGGTTGATCTAAAATATCACAGGAGCAATCTGAAAATATTTACTAAAAATACACAACCGGTCCTTTTACACTGAGTCCTGTCTCACAACTTGGTCTACCCCTACTTGTTACTAGCAATGATCAAGTGGAAGGTAAGCTGACACCCCAGAGAAGAGATGCTTGTTTTCTTAGCCATTGCTGGTGCTGTGCATATTCAGCCTTGCAGACTACTGCAGCCCTCCAGATGATGGCCTCCTAGATATGCCTTCACAAGCTGAAACATTTCTCCCTGGAAAAAGCCACAGCAGGGTGGGCTGAGCAAGTATCACTCTCAGAGAAACTGCTGAATCTACTGAATTTGATATTATTTATTTTTTATAATCAAAAGCTAATGTGAACCACATTCATATTCAAATCACACTTGTTTTAAAAAAAGATGCAACAAATTAAAACCAATTATAAGTGAACTAAATAAAGTATACAGTCCCTCATCAAGACGGTAACTGTTTTTAGCTCTCAGTTTTAAATTCTCCTGTTTCAGACCCAACTCTTCTTTCCATTACACAACAGCACTTAACAAGTGGGAGGAGGCAGGAATGAGAAGTCTAGCTTTGCCTTTTGGCAGGAGATCTCCCTTTATCTTCAACTTTTTTCACCACCTGAAGAGCACATCATTAACTCAGCAAAACAACTATCTGCTTTAACGAATGTCTGATGCAAGGACACAGGGCATTGATGATCTTTAGGCCAAAATTTATCATGCCTTTCTATAGCTGTACATAGGCAGGGCAAGTAAAGCACTGCTGGAAAAATCCCTCCATCCTTTATAGCTCGTTTCCTACAGGTATCTGAAGAATTGTGGGATGGGTGCTTGTAAAGTAATGCTTCTTTAAAAAGGCTGCAGCCAGGTGGCAGCAAAGAAGGTTGCTTCTCTGTGCTTCTTGCCCTGTCCTGGAGGAGAAAAAGCACCCCTCTTCTAAGGGAACACTGCAGGCTGTTAGACAGAGGGGTGAGAGAGAAGAGCTTGGACCAATTATGCCTGTGCAACTCATGGGGAGTCTCCATCAGAATGGGCATCCTGGTTGAGCAAGGAGATGGTGCTTAGCCAAATCCCTCGGGTGATGGAAAGAGACATTTTTTGGTGTTTCAGACTGAACTGTTGTCAGCTTGCTACAAGAGAAGGATTCACAGCATCACTAGGCTTTAGGCAAGACTGAAGGGGAGAGTCTAAAACACAAGAAGCCATTAGGCAGAAAAGACATATTCATAAGTCAGTTTTTCTATACCATTTAACTTAATTCTTCTGAGCATTGTCTAGGTTATTTTCTTTAAAAGTAGCAACAACTTGGGACCCAGCAGACAGGGTCAATGTGGGAGCATTTCTAACCAGGCATAAACACATGGACACCTGGCTGATCTATAATAGCATTGGAGTGATTGAGGTTGCTTGACCACTGTAGGCCAGTTGTTGGCTTTGCAGTAGGGATCACTCCTAGAAATAAAAAAATGTGATGCACACATGCATCCTGATGAGCAGCCTCAACAGGAGAATAGCCAATAATGCTTGAAAAATGTTGCCTGTTCCAGAGATAGGAACAGGTATGGGAGGATGACAGGGACTGAACTACATTTTCCTTCAAGTTGTTCATAATAAGCTACTTAAAGACACCTAAGAAATGAAGCAAATGAAGTAAATTTTTGTTGCCCTTTTAAATTTTGATTAAACTCTAGAGTTATGCCTTTGTTGTTGTGGAAGTCAAGCAGTTACCTTTCTGACACATCCTTTATGGGGAAGGGGAAAAAAAAAGCAAAGTAACCCACTGTTTTGCTTATAATACTGTCAGCAAAATCTAAGAAGATGTCAAGCACCACCAAGAAAGACAGGCAAATTGATTGATGGATTTTTTTTTCAAACTATCTATATCCAGGATGTTTGTATAGTCTTAGTATAGTATGGAACAGAAACACCTTTAAAAACACACATGCACAATACAGAGGGATACGTTAACAAAGTTATAGTCTAAATTTTTTTAAAATACCATGTTTTTTAAAGTGAAAAGACAAGTTATATGTCAAAGTGCAAACTCAGAGAGGATTCTGGGTATGTAAGTTCATCAGCCAGGCTAGAACAACATAACTTGCCATCCTCCACAGAATCACAGAATGGTAGGGGTAGGAAGGCACTGCTGGGGATATCTAGTCCAACCCCCCCAGCTAAAGTAGGTTTACCTAGATCAGGTTGCACAGGAATGCATTCAGGCATTGAAGTTATGAAAGTTTCCAGAGAAGACTCCACAACTTCTCAGGGCAGCCTGTTCCAGTGCTCCATTAGCTTCAAAGGAAAGAAGTTTTTACTCACGTTCAGGTGGAACTTCCTCTTCCTGTGTTCTAGTTTGTGCCTGTTATCCCTTGTCCTATCATTGGGCACCACTGAAAAGAGACTGGCTTCATCCTCTTGACACCTCCCCTCAGGATATTGCTAAGCATTGATAAGATCTCCTCTTAGTCTTCTCCAAGCTAAAGACCCCCAGGTCTCTTAGCCTTTCCTCATCAGAGAAATGCTTCAGTCCCCTAATCATCTTTGTAGCCCTCCACTGGACTCGCTCCAGTAGTTCCCTGTATCTCTTGAGCTAGGAAGCCCAAAACAGGGCACAATACTCCAGATATGGCCTCACTAGGGCAGAGTTAAGGGGGAGAAGGACCTCTCCTTGACCTGCCAGTCACACTTTTAATGCACTCCAGGATACCATTTGCCTTCTTGGCCACAAAATCACACTGCTAGCTTATGGTTAATTTGTCCACCAGGACTTCCAGGTCCTTCTCCGCAGAGCTGCTTTCCAGCAGGTCAACCCCTAACCTGCACTGGTGCATGGGGTTATTCCTTCCCAGGTGCTTGTCTTTGTTGAGCTTCATAAGGTTTCTCTCCACTCAACTCTCCAGCCTTCCTAGGTCTCACCTAATAGCAGCACAGCCTTCTGGAGTATCAGTTACTCCTCCCAGTTTTGTGGTGCTTGAATATTAAACAGCTCTTTTGGGCTCCCCTACCTTCTGAGTTCTAAACCATGAGACTCCTCTCAATAAGTCTCTGAAAAGGTCAATTAGCTCTCCTGAAGGCTAGTCCTTCAACTTTAACTTAACAGAGTTGCCCACTATGAGCACGTCATTTCTTCTTACAGTATCCACTACGTGCTGCTGGTGAATTTGCTCCATCTAGAGCTTGCTCATAGGTGTGCCTATAGGTGTTAAAGCTTCATATCTGCTTTTGCTAGTTATGTTAGACAGTGGAGGACAAAGCAGTGTCCTTCTTTTTGGGTCACCAGAGTCCAAGGTGCCTTTTTCCCAGTGTTGTCCGCTACAGGAACATGGTTTTGAAACAATTTCTCAATCTCTGTCTCAGCATCTCTACTGCTGCATAGTCTTCTGACTGTTTCTTGTGACTCAGCCACCTGGTGTAACAGATTGTCAACCTGCACACACCTTTTGCAGGTACTTACACTAGGAGAAGGGTCTAGGCACTTGCTGCAACCAACCACCTCTCTACGGAAGTAGCCTTCCTGTCCAGGTCCATCTAGGTGGTATGTCAGAATTCTCAGGGGTTTTCACTGCTCTTAAGCAAGTGCCCACCATTTTGACAGAAGCTTAAAGCACCTCCCTGGTCTGTGGATCCACAAGCAGCATGTAGGACACTCCCTGGGTGCCCTCTCACACTCACTGCCCTGGCCAGGCCCTGTTCGCAGTGCTCCTGGCCGCTCATGCTCGCAAGGAATCTAGTTTGGCTCCTTGCAGGCCTGTCAGGTTTCTTTTAGGTAATGAAAGTAGTTTAAACTACTTTTACTCGATTAAGTATCACTACCTTGCAGCTGGGACAGGCTACCACACTCAGGCAAGGGACCAACAATAATTACCACTAGGCACTGCCACAGCTTGGCAGCCTGCTGAGTTGTGGCAAATCATTTGTAGCTGAGGACTTAAATATTTATGTATACAAAAATATATCCACAGAGGCGATGTAGTAGAGCCTTTCTATCTCAGAGAGAGCTAAGCTTTCAAAGATGCTTGATTTCAATGCTCTTGCACTGAAATCATCAGAGCTCCACAAGGGTGGCAGGATCAGTCTCTAGTTAAAACACACAACGTTATCAGTTAATTTTTTGGTTCCTGAGGAGCTCTTTCTGTGCTGCTGGATACAATGCAGTGCTCACTTCTGGTTTGATAGCATCCAAAGAACTTTCAGACTCACTTTTATGTTTATGGAAAGCATCTATTAAAAGAGACCTTATAAATATAAATTAATGTGATCCCCTGTAGAAAAAACACACAAGATCATGAATCCCCTTAATAACACAAAGGGGATACCTCAACATAAGTATAAAGATATATTAGTGCTATGTTTTCTTTTTTATGAGAACAATTTAGTTTTCCCCTGCCCTTCTAGCCAGATTTGGTTTGTGTGATATTGGGAGAAAAGAATCATATACTTTCAGAATGGCTGACAGTCTGCTTAAGGCATTATATCTGAAAGGAAATCAGCAGCAGTGAGGAAATTGACATTTAGAGAGAGAATAAATTACAGGACACTGAAATATCTGCACTAGAGCTGTAAAAAGTAGCAAAAAGAAAAAAAAAGAAAATAAAAGATCACCTGATGCTGGTGAGGGAGGCCAGAGAATGGAAGAGGAAGGTGAAAGGGAGGAGGAAGTTTTGTTTTATACAAAGGCTTTAGAATCTGGTGTTTGAAACATAGGACATAAAATTATAACTGCCTATGCAACCTTTGTTTGGCCCCATTATGTAGATGAATTGCAATGCAATAATTGCATGATCACAGATTATTTTATTTTTCCACAACATTCCTGTACCTTTGTACAGAAAAATTTGGTGGAATAAATCAGGCATGGGTTGTCAGTGAAGATGCAGTTTTGGAGGTTCCATTCATTTCTTGCAGATTCTGAAGGTGTGTTGTGAATGAGGCAAGGGGTGGAAGGAAGGAAACAAGAGCTCACCTTAGCAGACAGACAGGTGGATCCTGCTCCAGAGGGCTGGATCACCTCCTCACCACAGCCTGTGAGGTAACTTGTGTAACTGAACTTTCCCAGGTATCCCTAACTCCATCTCCTTCATTTTCTGAGTGTGGGACTTGAAACCGAGACACAGAATAGCTGAGCACTCACAGCTGCAACCTGAGTCATTCAATGCATTGCTCTGAACATAAGAAGTACAGATTAGATAAGGTTTACTACTGAAAAAGAATACATGAAGCCAGATGATTTTTAGTATTGTTGTCTTGCATTCACCATATTAGCAAAATTTCCACTCCCTATTTTCCTCTCTGTAAAATGGAGACACCCTCCTTCCTCAGGTTCCCAGCACACCTATTGTGAAGGTAAAATTAAAAGCTTGATGTACTTAACTTATTCTCTTGAACACTACCATGCCAAAGACCATTAAAAAATAAATAATTCTGTCTTCAGAGCAAGAAGGATATGTGATCGAATGGTAGAGACAGTGCTACACACTCTAAAGTAAGGAATAATGCAAGACTGAGCAGTTGCTCATTAACTGACTACCTTCATTCTGTGTGATCAGTGAGGCTCTGTGTAGAAGAAAAACTGTATATGATCATACAAGTGTAGTCTGTATCGTACTTACAGGTGGAAGAATCCCGAAATGAAATTATGCAGACAACACAGTGTTGAGCAATGTAATTAGAGTGCTTGACTCTGCAAGCAATGTTATTTTAACAGAGCTTTTGTGCACCTAATTTCCTACATTTTGCAAAAAGGCAAGGAGAGAAAGCAGAGGTTTCACCAGATTTATCACGCCGCCAACAACCTATCATCTGGCTCAGCACATCTAGCTCCAACTCCTTCACATCCACTCTTCTGCTAATGGCAGTAAAGGGAAGCAAAACTAAATTCATACCTGTGTAGCTCTTACACAGTGAATCATCTACCAAAGTTTCAGAAGCATTTGTTGCCAGCAAAAGGGGATTAATTCCAGGTTCCTGATAAAAGGGACTTGTTCTGTCCTTTTCCCTAAACCCTTCCTACTTGATCTTCTCTCCACTTCTCCTTCGTTTCAGTCCTAGTCTTCTCATCTACCAGTATTAACTCATAATCCTCATCATCCAAGACCAAATATTTCTCTTTACTTCCACACCTCTGCCTCAGCATCTCAAAAGCACATAAAGTAGACAAATATGGGCACATACTCAAAGTCATGGCAAAGGCACATCCCAGACTCAGAGAAGATGACTTGGGAAATTCTGTCTTTCCCTAATTGCCATGGAGTATGCAGACTATTTGATTAAAAGCCTACCAGTTTCTTTTTTTTTTTCCCTAAATGGGTGAACCCATATTTTCCTCTCATATCCTTCAATATAAGAGCAGCATGAGGTCAGACCAAAGGTTCATCTTGCCCAGCAGCTTCTCCATGACAGTGACCAAAGCAGATGTCTAAGGAACAGCAAATTTAAATAAATCAATAAATCTTCCTGAGGCAGATATTCAAGACTTTACACTCTTATAATGGGAAGTGTTTGACAACTTCAAAAATATTTTTCTTCTGTACCATCCTGTAAAGCTTAATTACATTCACAAAATTCCACTGGAGAGACCATGTAACTGCTGAGACCAGATAACAACATATAATAGGAGAAAACAGAGCATTCCTTAAGGAATATGAACAATTATGCTGCTGGTACACCACCCACCCTTCCAGACTATCATTCTTCCTGCTTGTGCAAAAGCTGCTGGTAAGTTTTATGTTATCAAAACTTATATCCTTCCTCTCTGAGATTCAAAATCTTCCACCTCACCTTCTACTCCCACATAATTCATGCAAACCCAGTTTTAAAGAAAAAGTCCTGTTTTTCAAAGAAAGAGGCCTTCTTGTGTTTTTGTATTGTGTTCTTATGTTGAAAATGCAAACCATTTATGTTGCAAATTTACCCACGTAGGTAAATTGTTAGAATTGCAAACCTGAACAACTATCACTATTAGGTGGTTCCCAAAAGCCCCAAGTTCTTGGTTAACTTAGAGTGATTTCTGACTGACTCCAGCCTGGCCAGCAAAGTAACTTATTTTTCATCATTCACTATAAATTACTGAATCTTTTTTACAATAAATCAAAATAAAAGATACAAGATATGAAGGTGAATGAGTGAAATGGAGTGAAAAGTTTATGTGGAATGAGAGAAACTGTATGTAAGATAAAAACAATGGTCAGAAGTAAAACAAAGCACCTGTAGCCTCACCAGCACTATGGACTCCTTCCCCAGTGGCTTCTCAACCACAGCCACTCACATAGAAGATGAGACCTTTGTGAGATGTGTCATAGGGCACATGAATGTTTGATACAGCACTGCCCAATAGTGCTATGTTGTTCTGTGTCTTCAAAGGAGAAATGGGTTATAAATATTTGGAAAGAGAGAAGAGAGGCTAAGCAAGGAAAAGAGCAAATGTGGGAAGGATGAGTCTACCATTATCTCCTTCACTGATGACTCAGTGCTTTATGAAGACCATGGCCAACCTTACAAAGAAAAGGTGAGAAACATCCCATGGAAAAGCAGATTTATGCCTTTCTCCCCAGATGTCACCTAGGGGCCTGCTGGTATAAAGACCTGAGGTTTTGTCTTCCACAAGGTTTGGGTACTCAGGGTTGCAGATGTCCTACCACCCACAGCTGCAGTTCTTCCCCTGTCACAGCAAAGGACTACTGTGAGCTCAAATCAGAGGACAAATATCAGCAGGTGAAGTTCAGATCAAAAATCTGGGCTTCATTTTTATCAGAGGTGCCTGAATTCTCTGCATATTGGGAAACGTTTGCCCTGATTTCAGGAAACCAATAGTGTCACCAGCATAACACTGCTGACTTCCTTATCAAATTGTATCTGTAAACATCCAGCTGTGTGAATGGCTGAGAGGATCTGTTTTATAAGGTCTTATCCAAGCAGTCTCAATATTTACTTGCGTTGGATTTTTTTTTTTTTAAAGCAGGGAATATGTAGGGTTCTTCCACCAGGATCTGAATGAAGGTCTCTAGGGACTCCAAGTGTTTTGAGTCTGTGGTCTACCATGGTGATTAGAAACAGTCCAGGGCCTTAACAGAAAGGGCAGTAGCGCAGATATTGAAGGGGGACAGAGAAAAAGGCTACTCAGGAGCTCTCTGCTTCTCTCAATCAAAAAGGAGGGATTCTAGTCAATCAGGTTTATCCCAGACCTTCCCCTTTAAAAAGTTTTGTCTGCTTGTGGTTTACTTCTCTGTGCAAAAATAATGCTTTGCTTTTAAAAGGCTGTTCTGAGTCACTTTAAACAGAAGCTGCAGTTGGAAACAGGAAAAACAAAGGAACATGTAAACAATACAGTTCCTTGTTTAAAGGAGATACCTGAACCTGTCGGTGAAGGATGTACTGAAGTGCAGGTCTTCCTGTAAGACTGCAAAAGAAGAAAACTTGATTTCACAGATTTTCCAAGAGTCTACACATACTTCTGTAGATTTGTACATGCAGGAACAAAAACACTAAATAAATATAAAACTAGACCTGACCTTTGTGATTTTGTGTCATCCTTAAAAGCAAAGCCATAGAAGCCCTGAACAACTTCCAGTTTGCCCATACAAAACTCAAACTTTGTGACATGAAAGCAGGTCACAGGGGTTCAGTCAGGCATCTAAACCTAGTGAGTCAATCTTCTGAGGTAAGCTCCTCTCTCCCACAGTTTTGGTTGGTATTTCAAAGCTATCAGTCTGAGAGATACCATCTAACAGTAGTCGTGGCCACCAACTTTCTTCTCCATTATCTCTCCCTACTTTTCCACTGTAGAAGTCTTAAATGAAGTTTGTTCCAGATGATTAGCATACAACAGCAGACTGCAGAGATAAGATTTCACTGACATACAGAAAAAGAAAACAAAGAAAAAGAGTATGAAAATTACAATGACAAGGTTGCCTTGGTAGTTCAAGATGTACGAAAGAAAAAAACTCTGACAGATATCTAGGTAACACCATTTGTGCACTAATCACTTTGGTTGAATAAATCAGAACTGTATTTAATAGAAAACACAGAAACAAAACCGCTTACAAACCCAACTCCTTAACAGTAACATCTAAATATTCAATACTGTGCTGCTTTAAAGAATGATATAACCCCTGCTACAGAGACATGCATTCTGAAACGAAAACAGACAAAAAAAATATTCCATTACATTGAAACCAATTCAGATTCTGTCTATATAAGGATAAGCTATGGCATTGGGAAAGCTACCTACTTAACAGTTAAACTGATCAAACTAGTCTCCTAGGTCAGACAAGATCAACCAAAAATAATTTTGATCTCTGGCTGGGTACAAAGTTTTCATATATTCTGAAGTGAAGATGGTTTTAAGCTCAACATGCCACAACTCTGCAGAAAAAGGAGGAGGATTGAAATTAAGAGTCAGACTGAGGGGAGTTATTTTCATACGTGCTGTTGTTGAGCAGAAGTCAAACATCAAAAGCAAAATCAAGGGAAAAAATTTGAAGGCTTGCATACAAATATCATCCTCTGTGGAGAGTCTTTACTAAAGTGCCTGTGGTTATGCCTAGTTTGACATCAATTTGGCAAAAGCATCAAGCTGCATTTCCTTCTGCACAGTTTGACTTAATACAATCACACACACTGAGCACAAACCCAACAAAGGATGGTGCTTACATTTCCCCAAAAATTTTGTGCCCTACCTTCTAAGCCCAGTGAGTGATATCCTCCTTTTCTGCTCCAGAGCAGACATAAGTTCAAAATTATCTAATTTTCTAGCTAACGTCTTTCAAGTCTAGCTGGAAACCCTCCTCAAGGGGACCTCCTCTGAGGACTACACACCAGGAGTGATGGGATGATTCAGGGATTTGCAGTTCCCTCTAAGGGGTGCCAAGATACCTGTGAACCCCTTTCATCTTCAGAGTTTCAATGTACACAAACTCTTGCTCTACTTAATATTGTACATTCCAGACTGTCATGCAGTAAATATATGTAGCCCCATGGAAAAGCATATGAAAGCAAAAACAGTAAAGAAGCTGCATAGTGAGCAGAGGAGGAGAAATACTACATTGTTTGTTTTTCCTAGAGTCCAGAACAGAGTCTTTTGCCTGGGATTAAAAAAAAAAAAAAAGAAAAAGAAAAAAAACACCAACAAAGAAACCAACCCAAAATGAATAGTTTTTTTTTTTTCCATTGTTGTTTATGACCATAATTTAGCAATGCATTTACTAGCCACTGTAATCATCAAACAGGCCTTGCGAATTAACAAAGAGATCATGAAAATGAAAGTAGTGAAATGGAAATGAATCACAGCTTCACCACAGCAGAAAACATCCTTCTGAAGAAAGACTAGAATGAACACTACTCCAAGTAAATTACATATTAATTAAATGAATTAGCAGCTTTGCCATTGTCCTACTTGGCTACTTGCATGGATTTTACAAAAGGACCCTTGCAGCTTTATGAGTTTCTGTCTTTTCACCACATACTTGTGTGATGCCTCCTTTCTAACTGGGAGTCCTATTTCCAATAGCTGTGGATCACAGCAAATCCCTCTATACATCCCACAGCAAATCACCCTTATGTGGACAATCTCCAGCAGTTATCCTGAACTTCCCTCAAGCCAGCCCATTTTATTTTTAGCAGAGCATCTCCACAGTACTACTCCCATACTGACAAGGAACAGGATAATACTTTATGATAAACGATGTTTCTCCTGCTCCACTTTGTGGACTCCCTTTTAGACCCACAGAAGTGAGCTGGACTGACTACACTACATGTAGGTGCAGTGTTTTCAGAGGCACGAGGTAAAGCCAGGTTCCCAGTTCCATGCTGCAAGGCAATTCTCAAGACTTCAAAGTGTCCAATAACTTCCCAGAAGTCAGAGCACCAATTTGAACAGCTGTATATGGATTTGAGGACTTACTTGTCCAGCAACTAAAAAAAAAATTCCTCAGTTGGGAAAAACAAAAGCACATAGAAACATAGAATTAGAATCATAGAATTATCAGGGTTGGAAGGGACCTTAGAGGTCATCTAGTCCAACCCCCCTACAGTGAGTAGGCACATCTCTAACTAAATCATCTCCCAACTTTCCTTCCTCCCTCTGAACGAGACTCTGCAGACAACATGGAGAGCCTCTAGAGCATCCTGGTACCATGATGGACATGCATCGTATGTGTTGAAGGTGTGCCAGGAAACAAAGCTGACTACATTGGTGTAAGATAGGGCAGGACCATGGGTCTCAGGAGTTAAAACACTGGATGCAGCTGGTCTGTTGACCCCATATGGTCTGCTGGCCATACTGATACATGGTAAGCATCTCAAAACAGAACTGCAGCTGTGGGTGAGCATGAGGCAGGAGCTGATTACAGACCCAGTGCTCGGTGCTTGACAACAACGAGATGTAGAGTTCCAGCCCTATGTGCTTTCACTAGAAATTCATATTATATGGGGCAAGAGTTACATGAAACCAAACTCAAGAGGTTAACATGTGCGTTGTGTTCACAAGACCTTTCTGCTTACAGAGTCACATCTCTATTAACTATAGGGCAGTGAACAACCTTCCAAAATCCACCAGCAAGACTCCTTGCATCATTGCTAAGATGCCAAACAGATTCTTTGTGGTCTTTGAATATGGAAGTGTATTATATTAAAGAATCTGACTTCAGGACCTTGCATGTGACAAGTATCAGATGCTTAACTGGACTTTTTTAAGAAAACATAAGAAAACCTGGGGCTCTCATATAACGTGCAGCCTACTTCCTCAGCATGTTGTCAACAACAAAGGAAATAGCAAATCAGTATCTGGAGGCAAAGAAAAATACAACTAAATATGTAAACTTAGGATAAATTTTCAAGTATTGTGGCTTTGCAGTTGACAATTCTCAAAGGGAAATTGGCCTCCTGATGCTGAGGAAATGGGTGGTCCAATTATTAATCTGCTCAAATAATTTTCATTCCAAAATATTGTTAAAACCACTGTCATAATGGAGCAAATATCTAGCATCAAAAAACTTTCAATAAATCCCAAGAAACACACAGATTCTTTCCCTACAAGAGGCATGAGAAGCCTTGCTCTTTCAGCTACTTAACCTTCGAAAAAAAAAAGCTTACTGTGGATGAGCTCAAATAAAGACAGAAAGTACCAACCAAGCATTTAGTCCTAGCTTAAGGTGGGTCTTCTGTTCTGCACTTTATTACAGCATACAGCATTTCTCTCTGTGGTTGTGTTCTTGGCATAAATGAAGTCACAAATCACCATTGTTTAAAATTATTAAAGGCCTTTCTGCACCAGTATTATTATTAGCATTTTGGTTTAAATGACTAGTTTGCCATTTTTCAGCTACAGTCAAATAAATGAGACTCCAAATTCTGCTGGGAAAGGCAACCCCACACTGTCTCACTTGAATAGAAGGCCAACATGCATTTTTGACTGTGCCTGTCAGTTTTCCTTGACTTGATACAGAAAATTCAAATGCCTACAGACAAATTGAAGTGGGAGCATAATGCATTAAAAGATTACTTGTGGGATGTTGACATTCAGATATGAACTTCACACCTTCACTTTATCCTCACGATGCAGCAAAATACAGTCCTACGTCCTGAAACTCAGCAAACTCCAGGGAACCTCACTAGGGCTTGTACTGTGCTGCTCAACACTGCTATGCAATTACTTCCTACTTCACATGAATGAAATCTGTCTGTAAAGAATCATTTGTTTTAAAGACTTTTTGAGACCACACTATTGTTGTATTTTAAAAAGGACTGCATCTGTTTGCAGGTAACAGATTAGTGGCTAACTGGATTATGATAGGGTCAGTTAGTCCTCCATTCTTTGACCTACTTGAGAAAGGAAATTTCCATCTTTTCTTCCAGGAACAACAAAATATTTAGCAATATTTTAGAAAGTTTTGTCTTCCTCTTAGACAACAAACACCAAGAACTGCCAGAGAAAGAGTATTTAGGTGATAGACAAAGCGACCTGAACTTCAGGACCAACTGACAAATTCTGAGTTTCTGTTTTACATTTCAATAGACAAAACACTAAGGAAAGGAGCCATGTGCACCATACGCAAAACAATTCATGACCCACATGTAAATCTTGCTTCATCAGATAGCTTTGCTCTACAGTTAAAATAATTATTTTTTGAGTGTTGTCAATGCTAGAATGATGTATTTCATATGTATAAATTACCTCCTGCCTTGTAAGGTTATCATGAAAATGAGATCTTGCTTTAACTCAAACAAGCCCAGAGATAAAGGAGACAACAACAACAAAGAATATCAGCTCTTCCATCTCTCTGTATAAACAGTTTGAATAGCTTCCTGCATTTCAAGGGTTCTTGTCACTGATGATCTTTAGATCTTGTAGCTGAACTCTACACTTCAGCAATGAGGACATCCAGTGGCAATCACCAGTTAACTTACATGATGCAAGTGCTTTCTGCCAGTCTGAGTTCGATATCTGAGACTATTTCTGTTTTACTTACACCCGCATGGGATGAATAATATCCCTTTTCTTGTTTGGTGACTGTTTTTCTCGAGCTAAATTGCCTATTGACTCTAGCCTGAAGCTAAGCAAAAAGGGCAGATAATACAGCAGAAGCCATTAAATAATGTATTTTTGCCTATCATTAACAGGAATACCACGTGCAGTTTCAAGCCCTAAAGAAAAGCCATAACAATCTCTGACACTGGCATACAGCAATTGCTGATGAAGACTGACTGCTCTAGCAGCAGTTCTTCTTTATAAAACATTTTATGCATTAAAACACCCAGACAAAGCATAATTATTTTCTACAACAGGTGAATGACAATTTACTGCTATTTTATAAAAGAGGAAACTAAGGCAGAAAGCTGAGGCTGCTTTGCAAGTCGAGGGCTGAAGTGGGATTAAAAGGCACGAGACTTCTTCCCGAGTCAAATTCATCCCAGCCACAACTGCAACTGCCTTGTTTGTCCAGCAAGGATTGTGCTTTACCGAAACGGTGCAAGGGGAGGTTGGAAGGATGGATGCCTACTTCTTGAAATCACACAATTCTCTGAATACTCCGAGCAAAGCCCTGCTTAGTGCTGTTGCTAGGATTGTTTATAGCGGAGGAAAGTCCGAAGTTTCCCATCACAGGCAGAAGTATTTGTTCTTCAGTGCTCGCCTCGCTCTGAAGCAGCCACTGCTTGAAATAGTCCCCAAAGGAAGCCTCTGAAAAGAGTTACTGCTTCTTTAACCTAACCGGAGGCAAGACCTTGGTAGGAAAGGACAGAGCTGCGACTGCTGAGGGAAGAAAAGAATTGAAAACAATTAGCGTGTTGATGTCAGCTTAAAGAGGGTCACCGAGAGATCAGCTTTCCCTGCATCTGTTCTTTAATTAAAAAGAGAAAGGTGGCAGTGTCCACTACTCATCACTATGGTAACATTTAAATGCCACACAGCTGGAACTAGCAGCCTGCTCGCTACAGAGAGGGATCAGCCAAGAGCAGAGCAGGTACTAAGAGTCCACCAAAGGGTGGGCGAGGCCCCTCGGCAGCTGCTCCAAGACCAAGAGGACTTCTCAGCCAGTGCAAAGTGTTGAATGCATCAGTACGGGTGTGCTTTGTGTCTCCTGCATTGCTTTGGCTGGCAGATAGCAAGGGGAGCTTTCCACGAGACGAAAGACCAGAAAAGTAGCGTGGGTTAAGGGGAGGCAAGAGCAAGAAGGGGTTTCAGCAGGTTTCTGGTGTGGTTGTCTGCCAGTCACCTCTGCTGACTGCTACCTTTGATCATCATTAGCACACTAATGCTGCCCTTATGAGGGCTGCTTATCATCTTCACTGCCAACTGAAGTCACTATAAAAATATTTGCCAAAACTATTGTTTGGTTTGTTCTAACAATAGTTATCATATTATTCCTTCAATTAATCACAGACAGCTGCACTCCCTGCTTTTTCTACTTCCTCTTGAAGCACTTCTTGCATTTTCAGCAAGAGTTTTGTCCAGAGATGTAGCTTTTTCCCCTCCTCCTTTCAGTAATTTTGTGCAATCTCTCGCATCTTCTTCAAACTGCAGGACTAAAATAACATGCAAATGATACCAGATCTAAATAATATCAGTGCAATTAGAGTAAAAAATGTCTACTACATTTTGCAAATTAATATACAGTCCTGCATTTGAGACCCCATCGTATATTTTACCTTAGAATTAAAAATGTCTAAGGCATTTTATTTCTTGAATGCTATTTCTGAACATCACTTCTTCTCTCAGCTTGAGACCTGTCTGTATCAGAATCAACTACACTGCTATGTACCCAAAAGTCTTTGGATCCCTCAGCATCTAGAGTCTAAGGACTCAAGGAATAGGAAATAAGATTCACTGTATGCCAACCTAGCAAAGATCATTCCATTCTTGTATTTTCATACAATTTCAACATCATGCCTTTTAAATATAACAATACATTAACAAGATTATGGGGGATGTATATTCTACTATATTATTATGTGAACAAAGCACAAATGATATTCCTTTCGAAAAAGAACCTGCTAAAAGCCCCTATTACACCATGGGCAGAATTACAAACAATTGAGTTAATGACTATGTAAGAGATAAGAGACATTTTCATTTAGGCAATGAAATGTTCTATTAATATGGATGTTTTTAATGAGCTATTTTAACTTGTACCTGGCCTCCCTCAGCTTAGATGTCCTGGTCATTTATGTCTGAACCTCTAAAGAACTCTTGGGTCTAACCCTTGATTACTTCATATTTATTGGCTGTATCTATTAGAATACACTTAGCCACTAAAATAAATAATTTGTCTGTGTGTGTCATGTAACATTTGAAACATTTAACCTTCCAAACAAACAAAGGTGCATCAGAAACTAAAACATAATATAGCCTAACATTTTATCTAAAAGGCTGCACTAGGTCCATTAATAACTAAGTAATCTGATAATTGTAATCCATTGGCAAGGCCTTTGTAAAGTATCTCGATGGAGTTAGGTGCACAGTCCCACTGAAACAGATCACTCTTATGCTTCAAGTTCCTTCAAGACTTCCAGCCATTGCTTATGGAAATAGGACAATGTGTAGGGAAAAACATACAACACAACTTCTATTTGAACAAGTTAGATCACACTCAAGCTAAAAGAAAGATCAAATAAAGAGAAACTGAATCTAGCTCCATTGACAGCAACTAGAAAAATGTCACTTTTTCAGAAAGATTAGGAGTCTAGTAGTTCCATGGAGAAATTATCAAGAGCATGGTAAATGGAAATCTAGTGGTTCTCTCAGTTGCTCTGGCATTATATAAACGAAGGGTTGACCTTCTTTATTATATAATCCTCTGCCTTTATAGCCATCCATCTAGTGGGGCAGTAGGATCTGTGAAGTTGACAGGAAAATGAAAAGTTTGTACCACAGTTTTCAACAGTTTGATATCCACAGAAGTACTGCTTTAAATGACCATGAAAGAGCTCTGCTATCAGAAGGACACCAAGTCTCATACCTAATCACATATTCCTGTGTTTTTCCAATTCCTTTCCAGTCAAGCCCCCAAAAGTGCAAATTATTAACACTTTCCTGTCTACAAACTGGTAAATTAAAAAACTCTGCACACACACATGCACTCTAAACCGCTGACACCTTACATAAAATTATAAGAGAGGAAGAACTGTGTCAGACCACACCACAAATCTGCTCAGGTAAGCTCTGCCTTCTGCCTTGTGCAATGCCACAAGAAGATGGTAAAGGGAGAATTAAAAAAAAAAAAGGCCATCACAGAGCAGTATTTCATTAGTATACTCTTCTACCTTCCAGCAACTTGCTGGTGGTTATGTTGGTGTCCTTAATGGATTTTCTTCTTCCATCAATTTGTCTAACCCATTTTTTGACCCATGCCAGTGCTTGATGTGCAGACCATCTCACAGCAATAAGATTGACAGTTGAAGTACATGTTGCAAGCAAAAGTAGTTCCAGGTCTGTGATGTGCTGGAACCTTTTGCTGTCACCTAGTTCTGTACCAGAAGAACGCATGAACAGGTGTTTCATATTCATTTTCTCGAATGACTCAATATTTTAAAGACTGCTACCATTTCTCTCCTGCAGGCCTACAGATCTCAATCTACTCTTCCTCCTTTGGCAGTCACTTCATAGAGCTGATTTTAGTTGCTATTCTTTTGTACTTTGGAGATGGGGAGAAGAGAGAGAATGACCAGAAGAGTTTTCCATATGTGGTTGAACCATGTATACAACACTAATTACATGATAATAATATAAATACAGTGGTATAACATTGTTCTCTGTTCCTTTCCTTATAACTCTTAGCATACTACTCGGTTTATGCACTGGTACTAAGCATTGAGCTTAGCTCTTGAGTGGTAAGCTACTTTATAGCTCACCACTCCACATGCAAAATTAGAATTATTTTTTCCCTGCATTCATTACTTCACAATTTATACACAAGGATTTTTACCTGCCATTAATTTCACCAACCAGTCACTAACTAACATGAGATCTTTCTCTGCAATCTGTTCTGGTTTTGACTCTTTGAATAACTTATTAACAGCTGCAACCTTTTCTTCAGTTCTCCTTTTGCAGATTATTTATATATTGAGTAACAGATATCCAGCAGCACAGACATCCTATGAGACTACACCACACCGGCTTCCTTACACTGTCAAAACTGTGTATTTATTCCTGCCCTTTTTTTCCTACCCTTTAGCCAATTACTTATCCATAGAGACCCTTACTCCTTATCACAGGACAGTTAAGTTTTTTCCAGGAGCCTTTGGCAAAGGACCCACTGAACACCTTTTCAAATCAAAGTGGATAATACCAGGATCTCTCCTTGACTCCTCTACAGAACCGGAGCAATCTTTGAAACACAATTTCCTTTAACAGAAACCACATTAAATGTTCTACACTGTAACATATTTATCTTTGTACTCGCTAGCCCTATTCTCTGTTATTGTTTTCTCCATACAGTCTGTTACAGTGTCTATTTCCCATCTGAATTCCTTTAGAGCACGTGGGTGAATCCTGTCTGGTCCTGACAATTCGATACTCCACATTTTGTTGATTTATTCTGTCCTTTCCTACTGACACTGGAAGTTAAATCAGATCTCGAGACACATCACCCACCCTTCATTTTCCCAGTAAAGAAGTGTTCTGGCTGACAACATTCAGAATATTTTCTGTCAGCAGTACAAGCACATTTATGTTCAGATGATCATCCTGGATAGTCTCATGTGGTGCATCCCACACATACTTAGATAAATAGACAAGACCCTTCCTAATACAGACAAGCACAAATCTGGAAGCTCAAAAATCTGAACCTAGACATAAAATTCAAATCTGAAAATTATTCCTGCCTTTTGCACAAGCCAAGCACGCTGCACGCATGATACTGGCACTGGTCAGAAAAGCTTAAAACCCTGCAGGTTTTGTGTAGTGGATCCCAGCTCAGTACTTTGCACCAGCTCTACTTCACAAAGTTCTCCTGTTTTCAACAGAGCACCTACTGCAAAATAAGATGGAGCAGACTATATATTAAAAAGCCATCCTATGCATATTTATAACTAATTTATTCTTTATGTGTTGAATAACTAAATTACAACAGTGGCTCAGTAACCCCTTTTAGTTTAGGAAAGGGCAACAGCTTCATTTGAGTAATATTTTAGCCCAATTAGTCCATTAGTCTCCAGTGGAGACCAGAGGAGAATAGAAACCAGTGAAACAAGAGTCCTGCAGGATTCCTTTTAAGTAACAGACCTCTGACTCATCTGATATCATCTGGCAGCCCTCATGATCCCTTCAAAGATATTTTGTATTTTCCAAGTGTTCCACAGAGACGCTAAGCAGGCGTTTGCAAGGAAAAGCCAATGCATTAACATAGGCTGCTGTGGGTAAACTCGCCTTGTGAGAGACTATCAAACCAGTTGTGTGCTGAAGGACTTCCAAATATCAGAGGATTTTGAATCCTGCTCTTTCCCAAACCCTACAGAGTGTGAGTTTGCCTCAAAATAGCACCTTGTCTTTCCACCAGGATGTTGCCTGAGTGGACTTGCTGTGTGTAGTTGTTCAACTCCACTCCAGTTTTAAGATATACTTAATGAAATGGTAGTCAAGTAAAATACACATTTTCCTATTGGGAAAACAAAATTATTTTAAAACCTATTTTATACTCTTTGTCTTGTAATAGATAATTAGTAGGTATAGGGTAGTATAAACACAAATAGTAAATGTAAATAAATATGAATACTGAAGATGAATTATTTGAAAGACTTTTCTGGTCCTATCTAACTGACAATCTGAAAGTTAGTGCCTAATTTCAATCACTTATCACTTCAGTGAACAGAGAGAGTGCCTCCAAGAAGACAGGCAGGAACAACTGTTATGTACATGTACATATCTGTAAAAAAACGTTTAAACTATTAGCTTGGATCCAACACCTAAAGGAGAAGTTACTGGACCAATGAGAGATGAATCCCACTTGATAAGTCACATGTACTTATGGAGCACTCTGGAATGTCTCCTCATTTCTGTCACCTTACAGCACCATAAACACAAGACCAATAATATTTTCACAGAATCATTAAGGCTGGAAGAGACCTCTAAGATCATCAAGTCCAACTGTCAACCTAACGTCACCATGCCACTAAACCATGGCCCCAAGTACCACATCTCTACACTTTTTAAACACCTCCAGGGTCAGTGACTCCATCACTGCCCCGGGCAGCCTGTGCCAATGCCTAAAAACTCCTTCTGGGGAGAAATTTTTCCTAATATCCAATCTAAACCTCCCTGGTGCAACTTGAGGCCATTTCCTCTTGTCCTATTGCTGGTAAACTGGGAGAAGAAACCAATCCCCAGCTCATTACAACCTCCTTTCAGGTAGTTGTAGAGGAAGGTAAGGTCTCCCTTGAGCCTCCTCTTCTTCAGACTAAACCACCCCAGTTCCCTCAGCTGCTCCTCATAAGACTTACTCTTCAGACCCCTCACCAGCCTCTTTGCCCTTCTTTTGGCACTCTCCGAAGTCTCTAGGTCTTTCTAGTAGTGGGGTTTTTTTTGTTGTTGTTCAATAAAGGACAGAATTCAAAGCCCCTGGAAACTGAGGGAGAGAGGTGTACCATTCTCAGTAAGGCTGAATGTGTATCATTCTCAGCAAGGCTGCCTTGTAGCATTTCCATCAACCCCAAACACTTTACAGAAAAAACTCCTGCAGCCCAAGTCACCTACTCCTAGAAAGTAACCATATGCCAGCATGTGCATAGACGTGTATAGTCTCACCCATGGCTGCAAGTTTAATACTCCAGCATTGTCCTTTTTCCTGAGTTCACTTCTGAAAGAACGTTGCCTCTGTATGCATCAGACTGAAGCCACACCTACATTGCTACCAGCACTGAACTAATGAATTCAAAGCTTGCTCGAATATGCATGCTACTCCAGCACAGTGACTGAAGACATGCCTTAGCACAGGGTTGTTCTCCATTTTTCCATTTCTGTTCAAGTTAGATGTGCAGAGCTTAAATGAGTAGTCACTGGCAAAAGAATGGAATGAATTTTCAGTTGGTCTCATGTTTTATATATGGAATTTAATACTATGGCATATCTTTTCATCTGAACAAATGCACAGTCTTTTGCAAATACATACAGTACATATACAAGCACTGAAATAAAACTCTCAGCTAGTGTAAGGAAGAACTGTTAGTCTCCCAAATAAAAGTCAGCATTGTTAAAATATCAGGCAGTCTCATGTCAATACATCAAAGATAGGACACTGAGTTTATAATTCTTATCCAGAAGAAAGCTTGCAAGTTGTAAGCTGCACGGTACTCACATTATCTGACTCACGGGGATGAAAAGCTAAGCCTATTCTTCTGGGATTTGAGTCTGGGATTTTCATGGAGAGTTTATTTACAACTCTCAAGTAGCATTTTCCCTACATTTTTTTGTAATTTTTTCATGTTGTTATTTAGTATTCCTAGAAATGAGATAAAGAGCAAATCATTGTTTTAACTTCTTTTTAGTTATTCACAAACCTGAACTGCACATGAAGTTTCTTCCCCAGATTCCTGACACTATGTGACAGCATGAGAGAAAGAAGACACTCAGCCTTCATCTCCCGTTGGGCTAACAGCCACTGAATAGCACTTTTAAAGAACAAGACCACTAATCTAGCTGCAGTCATCATCCAGTGAGTGCAAGGGCTCCACACCTAAAGTTCCTCTACACAACAGAATTGCTGCTTATTTTACTGACAGATACATGTATAGAAAGGACAGCTTCAATTTGAATTTCATTTAGGAACTTGACCCAAATCTCATTGAAGCTGAAAAAGCTATGCCTGCCTCCTCCAATTGTGTTGGCATAGAGAACCTGTTTTTTTATCATCTTTAAAATGTTCAAATTTTATCCTTCTACATCACTGTTTATCCTAAAGAAATGCAAAGCACTTTGCAGCACTTTACATAATGATGTGTAAGTTATCATTTTGCCACCACACTGAGAGGATGCTGCTCTTTACCAGAGCACTGGTATATAATACAGGAAGAAAAAGGTAACCTTTATTGTAGACAGTACAATAAGGTGCCTAGATTACAGTTTGGAAATTAAGATAGAATGCTAAAAGTAATAACCAGAAGCACAAAAGCTGTAACGACCACAAGCCAGATCACAACAAGCATCTACTGTTCAGTTGCATACATTGTATATTAATACTTATAATTTAACAATAACCTTCTCAGTTGCTTAGAGGTAAATACAAACAGAAAAACTTTTTTCTTGCACCCCAGTATTCCTTGTGGAGTTGTGGAAACCTATTATATTTTTTTCCTTATTACAAAAGATTATTTAATATGTTTTGTTTGGGGTTTTTTTCCTCCATAAAGGAGGCTTATCTCTCCCCTCAGGAAAACAGAGCTGCCTGCATGACATGACTATTGGGCATTATGTACTTTTAGCTCATCTGAAAGCCTCTCAAGAATGAAATCTCATGCCTATTGTGGCAACAACCTTTGGCCAGTAGCTGGTCAGTGTTTCAGAGGATGTGGGTGTGGGGCTCATAGCTCCTTAAAAGTATGTCTCCTGATTGATGGCAATAGGTAACTGGACAAGAGAATAACAACATATTTTGATGAAGTTGTACATACATAAATTATGTCTTCTTGCACACACAGAAAGGAAGTAAATAAAAAAGAAGAGAGATTGGCTGAAAAACATTTCTAACAGACATAAAAGCCATGAGAGCATTTCATATAAACTTCTCTATTTCCATGGAGGTATCCAGTGCACTTGGTAGAAGCACTTAAATGAAATCTGACCCCACAGGGACATGCAAGTCCTCATGGGCAAGCAGAGATAATGACCTGACCTGCACATTAGTTTGGCTTGAGATGCAGGAGAAGACACCGGTTAAGAGGTGAGCAGGCATACACACATGCACATTAAGGCACATGAATCAGTGTACCAGTAAGGTTTTTTAAATCAGATTAATTTCTACACAATTAACAAGGCTGTTGAAAGATCTGCTTTACAGCTGCTGCCGCTGCCAGGAGATGATGACAACTAAGGAAATGAAAATCAAAGGAGGAAACAATTACAACAATACTCGTTGAAACTATTTAGAGTTCTCTTAATAAGTCAGTGAAACAAGTAATTGAAAGAATGTATTTTATTGCTGATTAAGATAATACTTAATTTAAGTCTTATTTTTAAAAGAGATCAAATTAACAAATCAGTCCTTTTATTCGAGTGAAAGGGAGAGCTCAGTGCATTCTCCTCATGATGTCGCACAGCCTGGAGGTTGGGAGGGCAGGCACAGGGAGAGAGCAAGGATGAGAAATAGGTAGGACACATTCAGGGAGAAGGGCTAGCTGGAAAGAGTAGAGTGTCAAAATACACATATACAAAATATTATTTTTTTCATTTAACACTAGCAGCACAATAGTAACTATTCCTTGCTTTTCTACAGATTAAATGATACTAGCTTCTTCCTGTTCTGAAAGCATTGTTAAAATGGCAATGCCAAACATTTTTTAAGCCCTACACCTAAACCACTGCTACAAGGGAAGTTTTCAAAATAAAATGTTACATATATTTTGCCACTGCAAAATCTCTCTTAAATTTCAGTCTCTGCCCCAGTATCTTTGTCCTTTTTCAGAATGACAAAATAAAATAAAAGCTGAAATGTAAACAGGATACAACAAGACTTTCAGATTTGATAAAGAAAGGGATTAATAAAAAAAGATGAGCATGGGCTTTTAAACAGTGTATTATAACCTGACTGTGTTTGGAAAAACTCAGACATATGAAAGTTAATCACAAAAACACTGGTAAACTTGCCTTTGAAGGGGAAGGGAGCAAAAAATTACAGAACATCAGAGCTCAGAGGGAAAAGTAGAATTTTTACAAAGGGTTAAAATAACTAAGATTAAGAAACTGCATGACAACCATCCCCAAACACCTGATCTGCGCTAACAAAACTATATCCTATGCTTTTGATGAGACACTCACAAATGATTTAGCAAGAGGTGCTTTTGAATTATACCAGTGCTTTTTGGCAATAAAATGTCTTTTTTTCGAGTTTTCATTTGTATCTGCCCTAAGCTGAAAACATCTTTGCTACAAAATAAGATAGGAAATAAGCAAAACCAGGTTGAAGGTATTTTTAAAGTAAAATTTCCCTAAAAAGGAATTTATTGCCAATGTTAGTAAAAAAAGATTAAAATAAATTTAAGAATTCAGGAAATACTAAAATGAAACAATCAAATATAATGCAAAAGAGGCTCCAGATTTTAAGCTATTTAAATCAAGACAGCAAGGCATGGATTTTAATAGAACTATGAAGCTTGTAAAAGCCAAAGTTCTACCTTTACCTTCTGCTAAAATTCGGTGAGTTCACTTTTTTTTTGCATGTTTTAATGTAACTGATTCAGAATGTAAAAATGCCTTTCTTAAGCCACATGTTAATTAAAGTTCAGTCTATCTTTGATAAATAAGCTTTAGTCAGGTCACAATTAATTGCACTGTGATCTGTTCTCCAGTGTCATCTAGCTAGCTTACTCCAAGGGGAAGGTCCCATCATGCTCTGTAAAATGGCATGATCCGCAAAAGTCATTTTGCACCCTACAGGAGTGTAACATTTATTCTCCCCAGGGAGAACAGTGATGATTTTGCAAGCTGTTGACAGCCAGAAAAAAAAAAAAATTCTTTGCAAGAGTAGGGAACTTCTTCATGGTGAGGATAAAGAATAGAGAACCTTACTAGATCAACAACAAAAGCTGATGGCAGCCCCACTGCAGTCCTAATTCACATCAGCACTGAACAGCCCTGATTTTGAAGGAAAGCAACACGTTCTACTTTTTTGCATTATGCTAACACCACCAAATCCCTAATCCAAAGCTCTGTAGAATTAATAACAAAGCCCTCATTTCTCTTAGCTACCCTCAATCTAGCCCCAAACCGTTACCAAGATCACATTGTCTTCAGGAAGTATCTTTTCACAGAATATTAGGAGTTGGAAGGGACCTCGAATAATCATCTAGTCCAACCCGCCTGCTGCAGCAGGATTCCCTAGACCAGGCCACACAAAAGAGCGTCCAGACAGGTTTTGAATATCTCCATAGAAGGAGACTCCACAACCTCTCTGGGCAGTCTGTTCCAGTGCTCTGGCACCTGAACTGGGAAAAAGTTTCTATGTGTATTCACACGGAATCTCCTATGCTTCAGCTTGCCCAGAGAGGTTGTGGAGTCTCCTTCTATGGAGGTATTAAAAAACTGTCTGGACACGGTTCTGNGGACACAATATTCCAGATGCAGCCTCAGCAGGGTAGAGTAAACTGGAAGAAGAACCTCTCTTGACCTACTAACCACACCCCTTCTAATCCACCCCAGAATCCCATTGGCCCTCCTGGACACAAGAGCACACTGCTGCCTCATGGTCATCCTTCCATCCACCAGGACCCCCAGATCCCTTTCCCCTTCACTGCTCCCCAACAGCTCAGCCCCCAACCTATACTCATACATGGGGTTGGTCTTTCCCAGGTGCAAGACTCGACACTTGGCCTTATTGAATCTCATTCAATTTCTCCCTGCCCAACTCTCCAGCCTGCCTAAGTCTTGCTGAATGGCAGCACAAGCCTTTTGCCTTGAAGAAGTGCATATCTGGCCAATATTCAGGTCCCACTGCAGAAACCAAATGCTCACATACAGCAGAGTGTTACAATTTTCCCTCTGCCAGGTATCCAAGAAAAAGGCACTTATATGATACACTAATACATACACTGAGGCATCTACCTAGAGAGGAAAATGTCTTTTAAGTACGTAAAAATGTTGCTGCATCCCACTCACTTCCTGGCAATCCTGAATCTTTCTCCTCTATTTCATGACTGTGAATTTTGAGATGCAATTTCAAGTTGAAAACAACTTGGATCAAAAGAATAGGCACTGGCTCCCACTGAAGACAATAGAAAGACTTCACTGGACTTAACAAGGACTGTGATTAAAATAGGATACTCACAGTGAGTATGTATGTAAGACAGACAGATGAGTATTACCTGATCATAGACCTAAACCAGTACCTTAAAAAAAAAAAATCAAAAAAAAATCACTATTTAGGATTAAGAAAATCTAGGAATGAAATCATCCTCAACACCTCAAAACATCAAAGCACCAGCAAGACACAAACACCACATTCAAGTGCAACAAAGTCTACAATTAATAAACCATTACATGAATGTTTGTGTCAGGTGATTTTCCACCTGCTAGCACTGCCAGGCTGGGAGCTCCCCACACCCTGGCATCACTGTAGCCCCAAGAGCACACTAGGTCCTTAAGCCTGAATAAAATGCTTGGTTTTGGACAGGTGTGCAGCTCTGGCATACCACTGGTGACATGCTGAGTTACTGGCCAGGCTGCTGCACCACAGCTCCTGCTACACATCTGCCCAGTATGGGGAGGTTGGCCAGCAGTCTGGGTGAGCAGGGAGCACCCGCTGAACACACAAGGGGCTGCCAGCTGTGTCCCAGCCCAAAATGTCCTTTAGCTGGTGCAGGACACAGCTGGAGGGCAGGAAGTATAATATATATATATATATATATATTTTCACACAACCCACACCCCCCCCAATTTGAATAAACAGCACAGTGACTGTCACACAACAACCTTCTGTTTCCCCTGACGTTCTGCCTTGGTTCAGCCAAAGTTAGATTGTTATCAGCTAAAGATAAATCTGCACTGAGCAGTTTTGGAGGTCCCACAGAAATAAGCTGTATTTGATTTGCACTTGGTGATTTTAAACTGGGTTTGATCACTTGGTGCAGTTTTCTGCCACCAGCAAGGCCCATCCCACCACAGAGAACAGCTAGATGCGCATCCGTGTGCTACCACAAGGCCTAACAAAGAAATCAGGAAAGCTCCTGCTCATTACACTGCAAGAAATGTTGCCCCAGGAAAGAAACTGTGAGCCATGGAAGATGTTGGTATACACCAATGCTTTTGTTGGGTCAAGACAATCAAGTAAAGTAATTAGCAGCAAGATACTGGATCTTCCAGCTCTCAGGAAGTGGTGTGGTTCTGCATATTGCGCTCCCCAGAGAGGCAGCAACTGTCAGGCACAAAGAAATCAGGAGCCAAGTTAAAAAAAAAAAAAAGCATGTCGAGGATTTATTCCAAAAATTTCATACCAGATAATTGTTTTATTAATTGTGAAATGAGAAGGTATATTAAGCACCTCGTGGGCCCAGGAGTGAGAAATTCGAGAGTATCTTCTGTATTTGGGAAGATAAAGAGGAGATGACTACCGTGTGAAATCAGGAGGAATAAGAAACTGGCTTCCCCTTTTAAGAGCAGCATCAATTAAACCCAGGGGAGGCGGGTGCAGTTTACTAGTTAATTAGTCCAGGGATGTGGTCCTTTCATGTGTAATTCAGAACAGGAACACCTGGTGTGCGGCACTTCAAAGCACGGGGGAGGAAAAAAGCCAAACAATGCAGGATAGGTCACAAAAGAAAGCAACAGCACAAGAACAAAAACTGTTTATATCTGACCTTCACCCTGCTGTAAATAAAGCAAGACGGTAGGGCCCCCTCCTTCCCGCCCGGGGAGAACAAACAGCTCTGGGCACACTGGGGGACTTGCAAAAAGAAGAGACAGAGAGGGAAGAGAGGGACATGGTGGTAACTAATTGTTTTACAACCTAATTAAAAGGAAAACAGACAGCAAGATATAGATAGGGATATAATGATTTTAATCACGTTCTAATATGGAGAACCAAAAAAAGACAGTGAAGGGAAACACGATCTAGGCAGCGTTGCGAGACTGGTGGAAATGCTACCTATTGTCAAGGAAGAACAGGGCAGATTTGATGCACCAAAGTCCTAAACTGGGCTTAAATTACAAGGTTTGAGACTAAGATAAAAATTTGGGTCAAGCTACAAAGCTTCAGCCGAGGAAGGACCCAGGATGGTGTTTTGGTCCTACGCATAAATAGATGAGGATATACAGACCTGTACCCTCCAAACCCTGACCAAATTTTGTGCTTAAAAGTTTCTCCAGCCCTTCCCGTAAAATGTTGTTATATAGCAAAGCTCCTCTGCAGCATGCCTGAATCGTGCCAAAACTGGAAGCAGATGCACCATGATAAAACTTTTACAGTGCTTTACCTCATCAAACACAACACAACTCATTAAACCTCACAACCAAAGACGTAGATGTTATTTCTCTTTTACAGAAGGAAAACAGATTAATTTAGCAGCCATAAGCCACGGAATGATCAGTAGCAATGATCAGCCATCTACCCAACTTCTTCAGCAGGTTGGCTGCTCGGTCAGCAAAAGCCACCAGAAGACAGTCTCAGATCTTGCAATATTAATAATATTTTACTGGATTCTGTTAGTACAGGAAAGTCTCTGAAAGAGATGACTCCAGAAGGACACAAGCATGCAACTGCCCATGAATAATCTCAGATAAGACTGGTGAATTCCAAAAAAAACCAACTGAAATCCCAATTTCTTAATGTATATTTGAATCATATCCCTTTATTGTATTGGTGATGATTTTATTCACTCATGCTTGATCTACCACAGTAATGAAACATGCCGTTATTTTCAAACACTGGACTGCAATTTAAGAAACATGATTTATTCCTTAATCTGCTGCTATCTTTCTGTGAGTCCTGGAGTAATTAAGCTCTGAGAGTCTCATTTTGCCATCTGTAAAAGAGAGAAATGGTGCAGAGAAACTGGGTTTGTGGAAAATGCCCCACAGAAGGGAGGCATTATTACAGATAAAAGCTCACTTCTGTTTAAATAGCAATTTCTATGTTTCATGAACTCTGGAAAGTTATGAAGCCACACATCTTGTTCTAAACCACCGTCTGTTCCCCAAATAATTTAAACAAATTAAGAGAAGACATGCTGAAACCAAGACCATTCTGTAAAATGTGTGCTTGTGAGATATGGTTCTGGGTAGGACAATCAATAACATTTGAAAAATCTTCAGATATAATGCACCGAAGAGCACCACCTTAATACCAGGAACAGCAGAAACACCCTGTGTGACTGACAGCATGGGAAGCCATGGGAATTAAAGAAAAATAATCCCTCTTCTTCTCCCCTCTTTTCCTTAAGAAACAACAAAACCCAGTGTTTCGTGGGTTTTTTTCATAAGTAGAAAATCACAGAAACACAGAATTATTAAAGTTGGAAGAGACCTCTAAGATCATCAAGTCCAAATGGCAACATATCACCACCATGCCACTAAATCATGTTCAAATTATTAGCTTAGATGCAGCAACTAAAAGAGAAGTTGCTGGACCAATGAGAGATGAATCCCACTTGATAAGTCACATGTACTTATGGAGCACTCTGGAATGTCTCCTCATTTCTGTCACCTTACAGCACCATAAACACAAGACCAATAATATTTTCACAGAATCATTAAGGTTGGAAGAGACCTCTAAGATCATCAAGTCCAACTTGTCAACCTAACATCACCATGCCACTAAACCACAGCCCCAAGTACCACATCTCCATGCTTTTTAAACACCTCCATGGACAGCGCCTCCATCACTGCCCTGGGCAGCCTGTGCCAATGCCTAACAGCTCTTTTTGGGAAGAATTTTTCCTAACATCCAATCTAAACATCCCCTAGTGCAACTTGAGGCCATTTCAGCCATTTCCTCTTGTCCTTTCACTAGTAACCTTGGAGATGAGCCTGACACCCATCTCACTACAATGTCCTTTCAGGTAGTTGTAGAGACAGATAAGGTCTCTCCTGAGCCTCATCTTTCTCAGACTAAACAATCCCAGTTCCCTTAGCTGCTCTTCCTAAGACATCCTCCAGACCTCTTCAGCAGCCTTGTAGCCCTTCTCTGGGTACGCTCCAATGCCTCTGTCTTTCTTGTAGTGAGGGGCCCAAAACTGAGCGCAGTACTACAGCTGCAGTCTCACCAGTGCCAAGTATGGGGAGACAATCACTTCTCTGGTCCTACTGGCCAAAAAGGCTATACTGCACAACATGCATAAAAATACATTTCAAAACAAGCTTGGTAATAGTTGGGAATTAAATACATAAAATTCAGCATTGGTGATTTGCCTTTGCTTACTATTTCACAGAATCACAGAAATGCAGAATCACAGAATATTAGGAGTTGGAAGGGACCTCGAAAGATCACCTAGTCCAACCCCCCTGCCACAGCAGGATTCCCTAGACCAGGTCGCACAGAAGTGCGTCCAGACGGGTTTTGGATATCACCATAGAAGGAGACTCCACAACCTCTCTGGGCAGACTGTGCCAGTGCTCTGGCACCTGAACTGGGAAAAAGTTTCTGTGTGTATTCACACGGAATCTCCTATGCTTCAGCTTACAGCTATTGCCTCTTGTCCTGTCACTGGGCTTCACTGAGCCTCCTCTTCTCCAAGCTAAAGAGACCCAGCTTCCTCAGCCTTTCCTCAGAAGGAAGATGTTCCAGCCCCTTCATCATCTTTGTGGCTCTGCGCTGGACTCTTTCCAGCAGTTCCCTATGCTTCTCAAACTGAGGGGCCCAGAACTGGACACAATATTCCAGATGAGGAAGCATCACCTCTCTTGACCTACTAACCACACCCCTTCTAATACACCCCAGAATCCCATTGGCCCTCCTGGTCACAAGAGCACACTGCTGCCTCATGGTCATCCTTCCATCCACCAGGACCCCCAGATCCCTTTCCCCTTCACTGCTCTCCAACAGCTCAGCCCCCAACCTATACTCATACATGGGGTTGGTCTTTCCCAGGTGCAAGNCTGCCCTACCCTCATCTAGCCACCTGGTTATGTCATCATAAAAGGCTATCAGGTTGGTCAAACATGACTTCCCCTTGGTAAACCCATGCTGACTGCTCCCAATGACCCCCTTATCCTTGATATACCTAGAGACAGACTCAAGGATAAAGTGCTCCATCACCTTTGCAGAGATGGAGGTGAGGCTGACCAGCCTATAGTTACCCGGATCCTCCTTCTTGCCCTTTTGGAAGACTGGAGTGACATTTGCTTTCCTCCAATCCCCAGGCACCTCTCCTGTTCCCCAGGACTTATTAAAGATGATGGAGAGGGGCCTGGCAATGACTTCTGCCAGCTCCCTCAGCACCCATGGGTGCATCCCATCAGGACCCATGGATTTATGGATGTCCAGATGGCTTAGCTGTTCCCTAACCCAGTCCTCCTCAACTAAGGAAAACTCCTCCAGTATCCTAACCCAGGCTGGGGATTACATATGTGGAAGCATTTTCTACAGTGAACTTTGCAGAAGAGCATGAAAACTCCTCAAAGTGTTCCTGTTCACCCATGCTCAGATGGAAAGGGCAAGCTCCCCTATTCTAAGACAAAAGTATGTTATTTAATGAGCAGTGACCTCTTCAGAAGCTGTGTTTTTCTAATGAAATAAGGCCATCATTCAAGTTGCCACCTAACAGGAGATCAGCACTGAAAGATGTTTGGGGGTATTTTGGGTCTGGTTTTAGGGGTTTTTTTTGTGGACTCTTGCTGTTGTTGTCTGAGAAGAGAAAGGGCTTGAAAAGAAATATCACCCAGCAAAAGTCTCATGACAATAGTGGTAATAAGGTGAGATCTAAACTGACCAAGCTTTTATTAGTTGAAGCCACTTGACAAAAATTATGATGCTCTGAAATAGATTTCTCCATACTTCTACACATAACTCATAGGCACTGCAAGATCCAAACTCACATCCCATGTATCCTCCTGAATTGTATGCCCATGAGACACCCCTCTTTCACCAATTCTTCTCCCTAATCATTCCCCACTTCACCACATCTACACATGCCAGTCAACAGGATGGCACAACAAATGCTTTTTTGGGCTCCCAACACCTCCTGGCAAACAAGGGAATGGCCGAACCATCCTCCTTACACACCTTGGGCAGCGCAGCCATCACAGTGGTTTGCCAAAGGAAGTTCACAGACCTTGACTCCGGCCTCCTCATTCACAGGAAAAATGTGGAAAGACTACTGGAAAAAGGGCTGAGCTGCCACAGCAGTGAGACTACACACCTATTTTCAGACATGACCACCTGGAGGATTCACTAACCAGCTGTTTTATCTCATTGATGAAAACTAAAATCTGGCCACCATGGTGCTTTGTTCTATACACCCTTAATGTGGATGCGTTTATATACTTCTAAGGGTAGAGTAGGGTAAGAGTATTATAGACTTCTAATGTAAGAGTAGGTGGAAAGCAGTTGGTCAGCTCCAAGCTAAATGTGGTCAAAGTGGTTTTGCAATTGCATAGCTCAAGATATCCTTGGCTAGTCCACGTGAACCACTGTTAAACACTTAAGATTGTTAAACACAAGCTCCACAGTAGTAGCCAAACATTAAACCCAAAGAGGAGTAAGAAGGGAAGAAGAAAATAAAAGACAAGGGTAGTGAAAACTGAAGGAAACACTCAAAGGTCACAGAATATTACTAAGACTTGAGTTCTCACCATCTTAGTGATTCTAGGTTAAGAAAGAAATCAACCAGCTACAGAAATGTAAGCATATTATATGCTGTATATATTCTATCAAGCCAATATATAAATACAGCCAGCTCTTAAGAGAGAATTGCAGCATTTATTTGCCTTGTTTGTTGGGGACTTCTTTATACAATATTCTGTTTCTAGTTTGTAGTTACAAAACTCCTCCTATGTCTTGCTAAATAAGCCAGGCTTTGCCTTGCCATTACATTTGTCTCCTGTTCAAAACGAACTGGAAGAAAACCAACAGTCTCCTGGTACTCCTGTCCTGCTCAGGACCAAGCGAGAACAACATGTTCTCAGGAAGAAAGAGGTCTGAGCAGCATTTCTTTAAAAGCAGCAAAGACTGAATAAAAGAGGTCAGAGTGGCAGATTACAGCAGTCAGAAGAGGTTTCTCTCCAGAGTATGGATAAACTACAGACTTTCTTGGAATGGAATTAAAATGAAGACCTGAAGGCATACCCCAAGAGTTGCATGTGTTCTTGCTAAGGAGTACTTCTCATAACAAGTTAAATTTTTTGGAAGTTATTTATTATGCTGGTGAAAGAGACACACTTTCTTTGTGCAATGCTAGACTCACTGCAACTGGAAATAAAGGCTTCACTGGTTTAAAAAAACAAACAAACAACCAAAACCAAAAACACCGAATAAACAGAAACAACAAAAAGCCCACAAAATCAAAACCACAACAACAAAAAACCACACAAAACCCCACAACCAAAAAGAGAGGGGACACCTCATATGAAAGACTCACAAAATCACAGAATGTCAGGGGTTGGAAGGGACCACAGTAGATCATCTAGTCCAACCCCCCTGCCAGAGCAGGATTCCCTAGACTAAGTCACAACAAAGCTTCCCTGACCAGGAATTGAACCTGGGGGGGTGGGCCATGGCGGTGAGAGCGCCAAATCCTAACCACTAGACCACCACCTGCTAATTTTTCTGTTCTTTTTGGTCCCTTAAGACAGGATCCATCTGACTACTACATTCCTATAACTCTTTAGGGAGTTAAAAGAAAGAGAAGTAAGCAATTTTGGGTATGATTGACCCAGGGTGTTTCATCTAACTTTGTTTAAACAAACTTGCAAACTGCCTGTTCTCCCCCACTGATTAACAGGGAGTCCTGATAACCACCTCTAAGCAGAGGTTCACACTGCTGAATTCGGAAGAAAGTCACCACAAGTCCAGGGCAGGTGAGGCCAGGGTGTGCTGCCAAGACTGTTGTCCCAGGCTCATGGGAGAGCCCAGCAGGGAGCAGAGCAGCTCCCTAGGGAAGTATCCTGTGCTCTCACTGCACCAGCTAGGAAGCATTAGCTTCAATACCATCCCTAACTTTAAGGTTTACTGATGAAACCACTACACAGGTCTAAATGAAATAAGTGAGAGTTTGGGATCTCTGAACATGAATCTCTCCTAGTGAAATTTGATTTACACCAGTCCCTCTTACAAGAATACTACCCTGTACAAAAACTCCCTGGACCCACTCATCGATACAATACCCCAAAGACCCAAACTCCCTGAAGACATTTGCTGGGATGAAAACAGCAGCATTTTCTACTCTCCCCCAAGCAGCTTCCAGGTCCCAGCTAAGCCCCACTGTGCTGCAGTGGCTGTTGGAATCCTCCCATAGAGCTGCTGATGTCTTCCCAGGTCACGATGTCCACTAGACACAAAGGGACTCCTGAGACCCTAAAAGATGAGTTATTCTTTGGTTCAAAGTAAACACCTACAAAAACCAAGCAGTCATGAACTCACACAGTAGGCTTTTGCACTGCTCACTTAGCTTCAGCAATAACCCAGATTGCAATCAGGACATAAATCAAAGCTAGCAGGCTATATTTTTAAGAAATATAAATATTCTAAAATGTAGTATCTTCACATGCCACACACCTGCATGAACAAAACCTCTTCAGTGTCTTACAGGAAAGAGTAACACCTTCTAAACCATTAGCACCCTTCCAGTCTGTGCAACTACAGTAAGTCACTGGGAATAAAAGTAAGCACAGTGCCAGTTTATTTGTGGCACTTCTATTTCCTTTAATGTGTGCCTGATAAAACGTTTTCTAAGCATTGCCTTTAGTATGTGTTTATCCCAAAGGGACCATTCTAGGAGGACAAAAAATGCAGCACCCACACCACTGCCAGGTTTGCCTTCAAAGCCATGGATGCACACTTTACTCACTTGAATACATTTCCTTTTTATCTAATACATTCAGTGATGCTTCAGGCTTGTGCTTGATGAACATGTCCTACCTTTCAGCAGAAACTCTGAAGCAGAAGTTAGCTAAGAACAAAGTTACTCTCATGAAAATATTTGTCATGAAAGCTCAGGTTTCCACAAGAGGTGTTTTATTTTTTAGCATTCTCACTGTAAAAGGCCACTAACTTTTGGGGGAGTCAGTCCCTAGAGATTGAGAGGTGCCAAGTATCTCCAACTGTGAGAAAGAGGACACACTTAAACAGGATAGCTCTGCTTGTGTGCAGCTAAAATAAACACTTTTCCTTCACCTGTATCTTCATTAAAAAAGGGAGAGGGGGAATGTGAGGCCAAAGAGTACAAGAAATATTACCTCGCTTTCACCTTTAACCATTTGCAAAGCAAGGGAGAGAACCTCTTCCTCAGCCTGAGCAAAATAATTCTGACCGTTTCCTGACGGTGGGTCCACTGCTGCATGTGTGTCCTTGGCTAGGCAACAGATTACACTCTCCACTCCTTTAAAAAGCACCCTGATAATACACAGGGCTAAAATGTCAGAAGCTATTAGAAACTCTCAGACACAATATATCTCCATCCCCACGTTTTCCCCTTCCACTATGCAACAACAGACAACAGGCATGCAAACTGCTCAGCTGCAACTGTTCCAAGTCGAATAATTACAACTTGTCAGAAAGAATTAATTTTCCCATTTCTCATAAAGATGTGTAAAAATTACCATGTTATTATACACTGACACTCTCTGGAGGCAGACACAAAATTTAATTTTGAATTCTTTCCGCATATTAAATTAAATCCATAAATAAGAGTTTAGGCATTCACTCGGAAGCATATGTTCATTGGGAGCGAAAGCCAACACGAGCCTGGCTGTAATGGTTGTTGTAATGTTTTAATAGCTCGCTTCTTCTAAGCACCAATAAATTTACATGATCATAACAGTCGTGGGCATACAAGAAGCCCATTACTGTCTGGGCACAGGCAGCAGCGTTAACAGGATGGAAAAATGGAAAGGGGGGGGAAGGGGGAGGGAAAAGAACCCTTAAATAAAATTAGGCAACTGCACTTGTCAGCTGCTCCATGATTGAATTTTTAATATTGTGGTCAATTGGTCAAAACAAATAATGGGATAAAATATTTTAATATTTTTAAAACCTGCTTCTGTGGTTAACAGAGTTTATCTATCTCCTTCCATATATGGCTTCAGACTTGTCAGGCTGTTCTTCCATTCTTTGAGCACTCAGGAGGAAGGCCTGTCCTGGTGTCCTTTCCCCCAGCTCCTGTTGGCTGGTGGCACAGCACTCCATACCCCGCTGCGTTGGGCTGGAAAGTGCTTGGGCATGGCTGTGCCTCTCTCTCCCCAGCACCACGCCGTATGGCTGCAAACCGCTTTTGGCCAATGCCAGCAGATGTTGAGATAAAAACACGGGTAGGGTGGATGGCAGTTGGTGCCACACACTTCAGGATGCTGTGCAGAGCCCAGCAGCCCTGAGGACAAGTGAAGAAGCAAGACATGGCTTACATCTCAATTCATCTCACGAACGCAGTCCCAATGTAACCACCCCACCAACAGACCCTGGATCTCACTGCAGGCTGGACTCGTATAAAACTGACCTACGTACTTGCTCCCTCAGCCAAGACTGCCTTTGAGTTACACAACTGCAGGTGAGCATGGTATCTCCCCGCTTTTTAAATTTCTAATGATTTATGATTTAGATACATTTGTAAGGCAAGTTGAGTTTCCCAACAGGGAACTGAAATGTAATATAAAGGTTAGCTGTAAAGATGGGCTTCTGGAAGCAGTTTTTAAATACGGGCAATGAAAGATAACAGCTAACCTTATGCTTTGCTCAGATTAAACTACCACACACTGCCTCTGCCTTTTTTACACATACACTCAGACAGTTCTTTGAAACTTTAATTGCTTTTTAAAAAAATCCCAGTTATCTCCAAACCTCTGCTCAGCACTACAGAAACTGGGGATATATGTATACACAGTGTGTGCCTAAAGCACATATACGTGCACAGTCACACACTGCAGGGTGGAAGACAATGCACCTTTTCAAAAACCTGTGTGTATTACAGGTCCTTACAGTATTTTCTTTCCTACCAGGATAGACAATACATCCAGAAGTCAGTATTATCTCTACAGCTTTTCAGAATACCTTTGAGATAAGTAGTACCCAGATCCATACACAGAGTGAAACATAAACCATAGATAGCCAAGCACTTACCAACTGAAATCATACAGTGTTTTGAAAACACCACTGAAAACCCATTTTCACCGCTGATGTCAACAGAAGAGTCTCAAGTTGTGCCAGGGTAGGTTTAGATTAGATATTAGGAAGAATTCTTTACTGAAAGAGTGGTGAGATATTGGAATAGGCTGCCCAGGGAGGTGGTGGAGTCACCATCCCTGGAGGTTTTTAAGAAGAGGATAGATGTGTTTCTTCAGGGGATGCTTTATGGATAAGAGTAGTGTAGGGCTATCAGTTGGACTAGATGATCTTGAGGGTCCTTTCCAACCATAATGATTCTGTGATTCTGTGAAGTGGCTGTTGTGGGAGTTGGACAGGTTCCTAAATTCTCAGTTACCAACCCAATTTCCAGACATCCAATCCAGAGCATTCAGGTCAGTGCAACTCACTCAGGGATGAGCCAGCCCCAATTCATGGCATCATGCCTGGCTGCCACAGCCATAGCTGTGAGGCAATGCAAGCACCAATACTTGTGCCTGGATCAGACAAGAAACACCAGCAGCCAGCAAAATGCAGGCATCCTTCTTCAGTAATGTCACTCAGACTTTCACTTCACAGAGAGAGTGAATCCATCTGAGGTCAACTGTAGGCTAAAAAAACCCAAACCAACAAACAAAACACCCCCGGTGTTTTGAAATCTGCCAGGTGATTTACAGCATGCAACACAAATCGGGGTTGTCAGTCTAATTTCCAGTAGATATCACCACAAACACTATCTCAGGTGGACTGCTACAGGTGATGTTCACACTATCACTGATGGTGTGCTGCCTGGCTTGCAGATGAACCCAGTGCTCCAGTTTGCCAGAACTTCACTGCAGCAGGTTGAGTGTTTACTAATGGAAGAAAATGGAATAGAGCAAAGGAGAGCTCAGCAGCAGTAATGCTGTTTTGGCAAGGTTTAAAGAGTTCACCAGCAAACAGTGAAAGCTTTCTGCAGACTCTTCAGTTAGAGGCAGAGGGATTCAGAAAGTTAGTATGACAAAATTTTAAAATAGCTTTCTGAAGTTGAAACGATTTGGTGGGGTTTTTTTCTGTGTTGCATTTTGACATTGTCTGTATTTTAGTGCTTTAGACAGGAGTCTGAATTCTGAAACCAAAACTGGAGATTTTGAGAAAGTGTCTTTTGGTGGTATGGCAGAGCTAGTTACAAGAAAACCTGAAGAATCAAGTTTTCACTTTTCATTGACTAATCTCATTTTCACTCAGAGATACAGCGATTGAAATCCTTATTATCAACTGTGTAGCAGCTTCTCTGAAATGAATTTGCAACCTCAGTTTAGATCCTAGTGGACAAAAAAACCCCCACCACACATCCCAAAACCCCCTAAAGCACTTGCTATTAATTGGCCATACTTGCTGGTGGTCTCAGGACAGAGGCCATGGGCATGAAAAATGAACAAGCTCCTGACCTTCTTCTGATCCTCTCCACGAGGGCTGAGACAATGACTAGGCTATGCACTGCCATTTCCTATTTAATTAAACAGCTAAATGGAAGATTTCCTCTGTGGCTAAATGGGAGGTTTCTTTTTCCAGTGCTGCTCTCAGTCTACTGACTCTTGCAGTCATTTCAGTTGACTGTAACATTTAAAGGAAATAATTCCCCCCGTCATCTTTCCTATCACAAAGGAAAGAATACTGCACCAGTACTGCAGCTCAATTTAGGTAGAGAGACATTTATACAGGTTTTTCAATTTGCAACATTCTTTTCTTTTTAAAGGGACAACCCATGTCCTTATTGCCTTTAAAATATATAAGTTTATCTCTAATCCCACTGTAGAGAGAGCTTCTTAAATGGGAGAAAAACTTGCTTCCATGTAAGATGTACAAACTTCAGCTACCTGATGGTGATGATATATGCACATTATATAATACATATATGTGGAAAACAGCCTTGAAGTGACAGCTGAGTCCTGAGGCATCGTAGTAGTTGCTCTATGTTTGAAAGACAGCTTCTCTACCAAATCACTCAAACAGTAAAATGAACACAGTATACTCTGCAGCTAGAACTATGCCCTTAAGCTTCAGTTGGAAGAGGAAAAGAAAACTTCTCATTGAAGTCTATTTTAATTAGGACTGCAGAGAACCAGTTTGAATGAAAGGCTGCCATCCCCCCACCCCCTTTCTTTTTCTTTCTGAAGACTAAGCTATAGTTTAAAAAAAATCTTGGGAAGGGTAAAAATCAAGTGAAAAGCTGAAGTAAACTTGCATTTGAAGGTCCTTTAGCTGAAGAAATTCCCCACAAAAACTTGGATTTAGGGATGACAAAGAAAGGATGGGTTCTCATATTCAGTCTGCTTCTCCCATATGATCTGCAGACTGGCTCTGTCATAAAAGCTAGAAAACACTAAACAAGTTATACAGCATTTGCTTAACTGACAAAATATTCACTGATTATTACTGCCATTAGCCTGTTCTTTTTGATTTCCCTGTGTATTTGTTTCTCAGCATTTTGGATGTTTAGTATCCTGACATGATGTGTCTCCAAAGCTTTGTCAGATGCTATCTTTCTAGACTAAATACATACAGAAGGATATGCTTTCCATGTGCCTGTGACAAGTGCCTTGTTTAATGATGGACTTCCAGGAAGGTCACAGAACCTGTGTCCATCTGTGCATGAAATAACAGCTCTGTGCTACCTGGGTCTCCACTCATGCTGGATTTACTAATTATGAAAAGTTCAAATCACATCACAAACATTTTGAGGTTCTTTCTGGGCAAGGGGAGTGAAAAAAAAATACATCTGCCTATTTAAGCAGATGCAAAAATAATTTTGAAACAACAATGCTGGAGATTTGGGAAGGAGGCAAAATAAGAGAGCTTCAGTACCACTCCAGCACAGGCATAAGGAAACTGTAATCATATCTAATTAGAGTTAAAATAATGTTTCCCTTTGAAATGTTTAATTAGCTCTGTTTTATTACATAAACATTCTTGATGCAGAGCATACTGAGCTAGAAGAGTCTGATGAGTTAAACAGTGCAAAGTGCTCAGGCACCCAGTGTGGGGCAAAAACCTGACAAGGAGTGGCTGTTGTTACCAGATGTCTGGACCATCAGTGGAACCATGATGCTTGCTGCAAACAGCAGGCTATCATTTCAACCTTTGTTGCCTCTACTGAAGCCTCCCATCGTGCTTTCTATTTAACAGCACCACAAGGAGACAAAGAAATTTCTTACAATATGCTTTTCAGTTCAGACAAATCCCATTTAAACTTGTTCAACCTCTCATAACATATTAGTTATTGTTGCTAGTCTGCATGTCCTCTGGCAACACAGTACTGGTTCAGGAGGAGGAAAGCTTTTTCTTCTTTCCTCCTCTTTTTCTGTCTTTTTTTTTCTTAATTCTTGCCCTTCAGTTTGATAAAGCAAGACCAGATTTACTGGCAAACTTACAGCATGCTTGTCACAAGCTTGCAGCAAATTTAATTAACCTTATTACAAATATGGTTTTCTTGAAGATTACATCACAATCTGGTTTCACATCGCCTGCTGCTGATTCAACATATTCTGTGCTTTGGAGAATATGTTCATTTTCTGAAAAAGGTCAAAATGTTACAATATCTAAAACTTCACTATTTCTTCTGAGTTCCTCTTCACATGTTGTGCTGTACCAACACTTTGTCTTATGAGCAGTGTTGTTCTCTTGCTGCATGCCAATTGTAAATGAGTTTACTACACAATACAGTTTACATCCCTTTAAGAACAGGGATGGCCAGATGATGGAAAACATGCTGCTAGTTTAACCCCTCAGTAGCACTCTGGGACAAAAATCACTAGAAATGCCTAACTAGAGGGAGCTTTGCCCAGCAAGATAGAAACAAGTAAGTTACTACTGTAATTTGGAATTTTGGCTGCACGAGGACCGAGTTCATAGAATCATAGAATGGCCCGGGTTGCAAGGAACCTTAAAGATCATCTAGTTCCAACCCCCCTGCCATGGGCAGGGCCGCCACATGCACTAGACCAGGTCATCCAGGGCCACATCCAGCCTGGCCTTAAACACTGCCAGGGATGGGGCCTCCACCACCTCTCTGGGCAACCTGTTCCAGTGCCTCACCACCCTTTGGGTAAAGAACCCCCTTCTAATCTCCAGCCTAAATTTCCCCTCCTTCAGCTTGTAGCCACTCCCTTGTGTCCTGTTGCAATCAGACCAGGAGAAAAGTCTCTCTCCTTCTGCCTTATAATCCCCTTTCAGGTACTGAAAGGCCGCTATAAGATCACCTCTAAGCCTTCTCTTCTCCAGGCTGAACAACCCCAATTCCTTCAGCCTGGCCTTGTAGGGGAGGTGCTCCAGTCCTTTGATCATCTTTGTGACCCTCCTCTGGACCCAGTCCAAGAGGTCCACATCTTTTTTATGTTGAAGAGCCCAGAACTGTACACAGTACTCCAGATGGGGCCTTACGAGGGCAGAATAGAGGCAGAATCACCTTCTTAGACCTGCTGGTCATGCCTCTCCTGATGCATCCCAGGACACGGTTAGCCTTCTGAGCTGCAAGTGCACATTGCCGGCTCATGTCCAGCTTTTCATCTATCATGACCCCCAAGTCCTTCTCTGCACGGCTGTTCTCAACAAGTTCTTCTCCCAGTCTATACTCGTATCTTGGGTTGCTCCTACCCAAATGCAGGACCTTACACTTGGACTTGTTGAATTTCACTTGATTCTCACAGGCCCACTTTTCAAGCCTGTCCAGGTCCCTCTGGATGGCATCTCACCCTTCTGGCATGTCAATCACACCACTCAGCTTAAATATTAAATTAATATTTAATTAATTTAATTAATTATTTAATTAACACTGACAGTGAAGATGAGAATCATAGAACAGTTTTAGGTTGGAAGGGACCTTTAAAGGTCATGTAGTCTAGCCCTCCAATAAGCAAGAACATCTTCAACTAGATCAGGTTGCTCAGAACTCCAAGGTCCAACCTGACCTCAAAACCCCCCAGGGATGGGGCATCTACCACCTCTTCGAGCAACCTGTTCCAGTGTTTTACTACCCTCATTGTGAGAAAAAAGACAAAACAAAACAAACTTCCTTATACCCAGTCTAAATCTACCCTCCTTTAGTTTAAAACAATCTCTTCTTGTCCTATTTGCTATGGGCCCCACTAAATAGTTCCTTCCCCATCTTTCCTGTAGGCCCCTTTAGTACTAAAAAGTTGTAATAAGGTCTCCCCATAGACTTCTTTCCTGCAGGCTGAACAACCCCAACTCTCTCAGCTTGTCCCTGTCCTCAGAGCAGAGGTGTCCAGCCCTCAGATCATTTTTGTGGCCCTCATTTAGACCCACTTCAACAAGTCCATGTTGGCCAATTCCCTCAGGATTCTACATTAATTAGTTTAGATTAGCAAAATAAATTAATAACTTTTTACAGTCAATACTAGTTTTTGAACTCAGAAATGTTTTGCAAAGTTTTTTCTGGTCTCAGTTTCCAGAAAATGCAACAAGAAAGTTTCCTGTGACAGAAAAAGCTAGCATAAGATTTCTATCAACATACTCCAAACTCTAAGGAGTTGGATAAAAATCTTGATTTCTTCCTTGAACTATATCTGAATTTAGAACCTTTAACTGTTTGCACAGCCTCAGTCTTGAAAGTGCATACTCTCAGCTGAAACTGTCAGAGAAAGATGATTTCTTACATTTTCTTTTTTCTCATTTAATGTCTCTGCCCTTGTCCATATTCATGTAATAATGAAGCAAGACTTCACAGGCTGAAATTCTGTTATGGTGTGGGAGGAAGGGTAAAAAAACCCCTACAGCATCTGTACCAAAATCCTCTTTAATAAAAGCATAAAGAGAGAAGAGGGTGCAAAACAAAGACACCTTTGCTAATTGCTAACTCTAATTCTGTTAGCACACAGGTGTTATCAAATTAGCAGACAGTGGATGCAAAAAAACATTATGTGCTAAAAAACAAAGGAAACATTAGTACAATAGCAGTGATCTAAATCCTTGGCATATACAGACAAGGTTGTTGACCAACAGCATAAACTCAAAGACACTCCCTGAAAAGCACCTATGCTCTGAAGATAATCTGCAACAGCAGAGTTACTAGTAGAGGGTCTAAACATGGCTATTATGCATCAGCTTTTGTAAGATCCCAAGGTGCTGACTCCCATATGACAAAGGATGCTTTGTGCATTTACACCTCTGTGTACATAATATATATTTGGGGTTTTTTTACTTTTATATGCTTAAACAGAGGCTTGAAAGCTCATGTGAGAAAAACTCAAAGAAAGACAAAAAGGGTCTGTCTACCAAGGCTACTTTTTTCCCCTGCAATGGAAAACCAACACAAAACAAGCACAACTCTCCATCCCATTCCAATAACCAAAACCTTTCACACTGTTCTGCTGAACTTCATTAATCTGTAGGTCATTCTAACACCACCATGCATGGAGGTTGTGCATTATTTTATTGATTCACTTTACAACTAACACAATATAGATATCAAATCATTTAAATAGAACTAAAGTCCTTGATTCTCTCAGGAACGTATATAGCATTAAGGACATATTTTGAAACTGTCTGTAAAACATCCAAAGAACTAATTAAAGTAACCATGGAAGATGCTTTGCTGAGCCTGTTTCTCAAGAAGCAGCAAGAAATGTCAGGGATGTGAAATTCAAGGTGGACCTTGGCCACCATGACATTCAGGATTTTAAGCTTCACAGAGGAGTGAAGAAGTCACAGCAGAACCACTGCCTTAGATCTCAGGAAAACAGATTTCAGCTTGTTCTGGGATTTGCTTGTCAGAAATCCCAGGGAGACTGCTCTGGAAGGCAAAGGGGCTCAAGAAGAGCTGCTTGATTTCCAAACCACAACCTCCTTCACAACACAGGTAGTCTATTCCTACACGCAGAAGGTCAAGCAAGGATGGCAGAAGGCCAGCATGGGGCACAGAACTCTTCAGCCAGCTCAAACATAAGAAACAGTCTGTAGATAAAGGAAGAAGGTACACGGGACAGAGACATTGCCTGATCATGCAGGGAGGGAGTTAGAAATGTAACAGCTCAACTGGAGGTAGAACTAGCAAATGATGCAAAAAACCCCCCAGAATCTCATCTTAGTTTAAGTACCTTAACAGCAAAAGGAAAGGTAAGGAAAGTATGGTACCATTGGTCAGAGGTGTAGAGGAGCTAGTGACAAAGGATATAGAAAACATTGAGGTACTTAATCCATTTTTTGCCTCATTTTTTCCACTGTTTAGGTTTGCTGCCCTCAGACTTCCCACGTCTCCAAGCCTGTGTGCAGTCTGGGAGTATACAGCAGTGCCCAGATGAAAGTCAAGTTTAAGATCACTTAAGCCAACAGGACACATAAGTAGGACCAGACAAGCTCTATCTGAAGGAGCTGGCTGATATTACAGGAAGGTCCTGCTGTATCATCTCCAGAGAGTCAGTGCAACTGGGGGAGGAAGATGGCAAGCTGAGCATGAGGCAGCATGGTCCTGGCAGCAGAGACAGCCAACAAGCTCCTGAGCTGTGCAAACAGGAACGTCATCAGCAGGCACTTATGGGATCCCACCTGGAACACTAAGTCCAGCTTCAGGCTTCCCAGAACAAAACACTGAGACAAGGGGGAAAATCCAATCAAGAGCTGCCAAGATGGTTGGGCACTGAAGCACACAGCATGCAAGGAGAGGCTCAGGGAATAGGGTCTGTTCAACACTAAGAAAAGAAAGCAAAGGAAAGCCCAGAGGCAGAGCTGCTGCTTAAAACTACTCAGTGTGAGGGCAGAGAGAAGGCAAAGCCAGAGTTTTCTCAGAGCCACACAGCAGTAGGATAGGAGGCAATGTAAATGTCAGTTAGGTAATAAAAAAAAGACTTTTTTTTACCAGAAGGATGGTCACCCATGCCAGCATCTGACCAGAGAGGTTGTGGAATCTCCATACTTACAAACATTCAAAAGACAACTGGACACAGCCCTGAACAACCTGCTGGAGGAGGTTAGACAAGCCTATCTCCAGAGGTCCTTTCCAAACTATTTTTTAATTCTACAGTTACACAAAATGTAAATCAGCTTCACCTCATATCACTTAGAGATATCACTTAGGGAACACTGCAGAGAATTGAAGCAAATAGAATTCACTGAAGGAAACAATCACTGCCCATCAGTTTGGGGTTTTGCCCTTGCTTTTTGGGGGGTATGTGTGGGGTGTGCAGGAAGGCACAAGAAGGGAGACTTTTTCTTCTCTAATAATTTTATACAGTGCTTTGGGGTGCTACAGAATGAAAGGTACCATAGATAAAGGCTTTGATATTATAAAAATACTAACATCACATCTAAAAGAAATGCTTAGATTGTAACAGTTCTGAACTCCCAACTCTTGGGACACAACTGGAGACCTTTACATGCCCTCTACTACTGTTACCAAAACTCCTAAGAGAAAAGACAAGAGTACTACTGACTGCATATAAAACAGCAAAACCCAAAAGCTTCATAGCAGCCAGCTCTCTTATCACAATCCTCCATGGACAAAACACCTGCTTATGCTGGCAACAAATGAAAAACCTCTTTTCTCTTGTTTAGGAGAACTATGACAGTACCTAAGAGACCACACACAATTTTTCCTCAAAATTCTCAAGTTTAGCTAAGGAGGGAATAGTTTTCCCATTCTTGAGAAAAACTGTGCAATTCCAAACTATTTTCAAGTTCTAAAATGGGACAACCTCAGCACCATTAATAATATGACAGACCTAAGCAAACATAAATCAACCGCATGGGCAGCAGCAGTTAGAGCATCCCCTCTGAACGTATGTCACAAGCTTCAAATTCCTATCATAATCAATTCAGATGAAGATCTTCACCACAGTCTCTCACATGCTGTATAACTCTGCTTCTCAAGAGGTCACTGGGAGCATGCACTGGGTCTCTTGGTCCCTCCTGTCACAGTCAGCCAACCAAATAAGTGAGAGGTAAAGGCTTTCCTCTGTTGTGAAGAAAAGTGAGAAGCAAGTCTAAAGTTTGAATCAGGTCGGATAAGAATTTAGCCAGAGCAGTAAAGTCACAAGTTCTCATATCTGTAAGTTGTTTCAACTAGAACAGCTTACAGATTTTCTCATCTGGTTTAGATGAGAAAGTAGAACCTTGCAAGAAGACACCTGTATCCACAAAAGTTTCATTGAACTTGACATATTTCAACAAAAATGTATGGTTTCATTAGAAAAATTCCAGAGGAAAGCAAATTTTTTTAGACAAGAAAAAATTGTGACTGGCTCTAAACTTTAACCTTAAGATGTGGTAGATATGGACACTACAGTGATTACATCTACACTGATACACAGAATAGAGTGGAAGTGAAAATTGTTAGGGAGTATGCAAGCAGTCTTTTGTAACTTGCTAATAACTAGCTCAAATGAAGGTGGGGAAGAGATGAATTGGAATTTTCAGTGAGTGTACATAGCAAATTCCAGAAGTATTAGTCAAAGTCATGATCATGAAGGAGAAACAGGAAACCTAAGATGAGGCATTCTTTGGTTAAATGCTTCAGTTCATATTTTAAAAAAGTTAAAAATAAAAATCACTTGATGGCAGACAGATGATCATATAACAAAGAGGGAATCTTGTGACAATGGCCAGCTAAGAAACCTTCTGCCCAAAACTGCCTTCTAAAGCAGCCCAGCCAGCTAAATCTTGCAGCTATGTAAGCGATAGAGCCTTTTCTAATAAAGGTAGTGGGGCCATATGCTACACATTTCTTCTGCTGCATGACACCTACCACCACCACAATAAGTCATCCAGCCTGCAGCTCATCCCTAAAATGGGCTCAGCATACACAACAAAGAGGATCATGGGTCAGATGAATTGTCCTGGCAAGCTCCACAGCTCCCACAGACTGTAGATAACTGTGCTACAGATAGAGGAAAACTGTTTTACAATGCTCATTGATGTCTTTTGGAATTATTCATCTAGTAACAACTCTTCTATCGTAAGTGAATAGTTTGAGAAGTGCCCACACACCCTTAGGGAGACATGCTAGGTTAAACTTTCTCCAATTTCTTATTCTACCCCTGTATGTAGCATGAACATGCACTGTTCACATCCTAACCTGAACGGCGCAATGCCATACTGCATATGGCATTACTGGTAACTGAAACAACAAGAAAACCACCTTGGCCAGTGCTCTGTCATTTGGTCCTCTCATGAGCAGTGCTCTTTGAACAAAGCACTCTGATCAAAAGCAGTGTTTGTTACCCAGACAATATAATAGCCCAATATTTACTGAAAGAATAACTCAAGAGAAGCTCATCACCATCCAGTTATCTTCAACAACTTTTCCAGCTGATGGAAATAAAAGTGATTGGATGGTTCCAGATAATTGCTTCAGTGACATCTGTTGCACATAAAAACTAAAGGCTAAAACTGAAACAGCAACAGAAAAGTTAAGGCTGAGAACAGCAAAGTCAAACTCTCAAAGACTAGAAAATACTGTTCTCCACGGAACTGCATTTCATACCATATGGACGGTGCATATCCACTCCAGAAACAAGTGGAGACTGTAAACAATTTGAGCATTTTTAAGTACTACCACCTGGGAATGACATGTCTGAGGTTTGGTTACCCACTTGAACTAAGAGTGAAATGGCTTATGACTTATTGCCCTGAGAGACTGAGGAGAAAAATATCACTGCTGTGCCCTGTGCAAGGCTTGAGTGAGCTTTGTCAGAGTGGATGCACTGGAGGTTAATCTGCAGAAATCTGGAAAACTCTAATGAACACCTGCAATTTGATTTAGGCTGAGTAAAAATGGGTTCAAAATGAATTATATGTTCAGAGGAACAGAAGGAACATTCCTGACATAGAAGCCACATATCCACCCAGAGACCCACAACTACTACATTTCAGGTTACTGCTTCCAGAGGTAAGGATGACAGTCACCAAAAGAAACAAAAACTTTACAAAACTGAAAATAGACGAATTATTTTTCTGTAACCCTCCTCTCCATGATGTCTCAGGTGAACTTGTGAAAAGAAAAAACAAACACCAAAACAAACACACACAAAATTAAGGTAGAAACAGCTAGGCATAAATGTCTAACTTATTTTAATTTCTATCACTGAGATCTTTGGAATATTGACAACTAGGAAGTCAGAGGCACTTTACCCATCGAGATTAAGAAAGTGAAGAAAATAATTTAACTTCCTTTCTTCACTTTCATTAGAGATTACATAAAAAAAACTAATTCAAATTGTCTAAAAAAATGATGATTCTATTGACATTTCAACAGCAGAAGTATCCCTCTAACAAACACTGCCATTTTTAAATGGCTTCTCATTTCTGTATTCACAAGAGTAGCAAAACGATTCAAATATAATATAAATATACATATGTAAACAGAGTGTTGTCTAAAATCTATTTTGGTCAGGAAAATTCAATAGCTTCAAGGGGGAAAAAAAAAAAATCTTAAGTTTTCTGGCCCAGTTCTTCAGGACCATGAGATTTAAATAGAGTAAATAAGAGTTGGAAATCCATGAGATTACTATCTATTTATAGTAGAGCTCAATACTCTTCCAGCACTTCTCATTAACATGACAGTTTTTAATATGACATGACTGGCGATTAATACTTCTGTGATTAATTCTAGTTCCATTTTGTTGAATCAAAACATGACTTCAGTATTGTTTCAGACATGACATCTTTCATTGAAAAGTTATTCTAACATGCTTTAAAAAAAATAGATCCATTAGACATCATTATCAACTCAAGGATGAAATAAGCCACCTGTGGTGGGCAGGTGAACAGCTGAAGCAAAACACAATGCATAAACAAAGTGGAGAGATAATGGAAATTTTGGCTGGCATTAAAGCATTACCTCAATCTTACAGAATAGGTCAAGGACTTTTTTTTTAATCCCCTGAGAAGCAAAATCTCAGCCTAAAAGCTTGAGCTCACAGAAAATAGAACAGTTGAGTCACAATTGTAAAGGTAAATCACAAAGATGACTCACACGTGTTGGAATCTGGGTTTTGCTCCAAAGACCTTAGGTCTTGCTACCATAACTTGACTCAATAAAATGGGACTCAAGAAGAAAATAATTTTAAAACTCCTAGACTCCAAAATTGGAATAAAAAAGTAAGAATAACAATACTGCCTACACAAGTCCTTAATGTACAAGGCTTGCTAGAGCAGTAGCACATTGCTTCAATTCTCACTGATTTTAGCAGCCCTCATGCTTAAAACCACTACTCAAAGCCACAGCCCAAGTGTATTAACACAGCAGTGGAAAGGGCTTGGATGAAGCAGTTCAACAGTTACCCAACTACAAGGAAAGCATCCAGCCCTTGCCCTGGGAGACACCAGCTCTGCGATCAGGGCTACTGACAAACTCAACCATTTAGTGCTCAAGAAAGATTTTCTTAGAGCTTTTTGTCTCTAATGTAGGCAAATGAGGTCTGCAAATATTCACTGAAGTCAGGCATGCTGTGAGCATCGTCTTAATGAGACCATAAGGATGCAAGCAGGAAGAGCTATTTCAGCAGGTCTAAGAGGTAATACCCAACAGTCAGATTTCTTAATTTCACCTAAGTGTGAGCAACTGAAAAGTAAAGGCAGAAAGCATTTAAAATAAGAAAATGAAGCAATACCATAGCTGCCACCATGAATTTAAAGAAGACAGGACAGCTTTCAAGACTTGACTGTATCAGGTGAAAATGCAAAATAAGAATGACCAAAAGAATCACATGGTATACAGTTCCCTCTCTCTTTTCTGAAGACTTTATCTTTGAAATAGTTTTCACTGCTTAAGAAACACACTAAACGCTCCCAAACTCTCATCTTTCTTAACAGGTAGAGTATTACTTATTCCAGAAATCACACTCTCCAGTCAGCACAACAAACAACTGTATCAGTTTCTCTGAAAAATTTCTTAAAATTACAGATCTGAGATGCAGAATAACAAATCTGTACCAATTACTTTGAAGAGATCACAGAATGTCTCAATAATTTGGGCTGCAAGGGACCTGAAGCGGTCTCTAGTCCAGCCTCCTGTACAAAACAGGGTCTGCTCAGAGCTTTATCCTGTCAAGTCCTGAAAGTCTCCAAGGATAGAGGCCTCTCTGGACAATCTGTCCCACTGTCTGACTTTGTCTAGTCTGCACCTCTCCAACTTCCATCTGTGCCCACTGCCTTTTTTAACTCCCACCATGTACCACCCTGGAGACTGTCTTCTCTACCCTCTCCCCACAGGGCTAAGCAGGCTGCAGTTAGGATCCCCAAAGCCATCTTCTCCTCAGGCTGAACCAACCCAGCTCCCCAGTCTCTCCTCACAGGGCATGTGCTCCAGCACCCAACCACCATTGTGGCCCTCCACTGAACTTGTGCAAGTTTGACAGTGGCTTTCTTATACTGGGTGGCCAAAATCAGACACGACATTCTGGGTATGATCTAACAAGCGCCGAGTAGAGGGGACAATCCCTCTCCTCCTGTGAGCTACTGGCCACATCCCTGTTGATACAACCCAGGAGGCCACCGGTCATATCTCTGTTGGCTCATGGCCAGTTCAGTGCCCACCGGGGCTGCTCTTGCAGCTTCTTTGAAGTCTTCACTCTGGCTGAGCTTTGGCATTCCTGACAGCACTACTAAGGCAATGCCTCTTAAGCTCCTCCTTTGCAATTCTCAAGATTGTGCTTAACTACAGTTGATCCCAACGACTTCATTTCTTTAAAAGTAATCTTTTTGGCAGAAGTCAAGATTTAATGACATTCTCTTCACAATAAGTGTAAGCACTCTCCAAAATCTCATCTACCTTTTGAGCAAAAATAAAGGAGGATGAGGGTGTGTGGAAATCTGAGGGGGTTTTTGCAAGATATTTTAGCAATCAAATTAGCTACTAACTTTGCAGTGCAATTCATTGTGCAGTTATAGTACAGACTGTTTTCCTTTCAAGGATCTCAGGCATTTTCCAACCAACACATGATGCATTTTGCAGCAGGAGTACAGATAGCAGATGGGAGCATGGGTCTGGCACAAGGTCACGCAGCATGGCTGTGGCCATGCCTAGCATGGGGCAAGGTGATGGTGTGCCAAGGCCCAGTTCTGTGACTTAAAGATAGCATCATCTTTTTTCCAGGGATTATGGCAGGACTTTTACACAATTTTCTACTGAAAGCAGCATTTTATTCAGCTTAATAACTTCAGATTCTCATCAATATCCTTCCACCAACAGAAAGAATGGCATCTTTGTGTCTGTACAACCAAGATCCCATTTATACTAAAATGTATCAAATTACTACCTGGTCAAAATGTGTACAGTTATCACACATGAAAAGAGCAGGTGTATTCCAGGTGACTTTAAATTAAAGGAGGAAACTCCAGGATTTTAGGCTATGTTTTTAAAGAAAATCCAGGACTTAATTTTAGGTTTGTATTTTTACATTTCTCAGAAATTATAACACTATGTAACACAAAATATTGAAAGCCTGTACAAGTGATGCAGCAAACAACTCTTGCTTTCATATAGAGTGGGGGAAAGCAGGCAGCTATACTCTTTTGCCTACAAGAGTCATGCTGCATCATTCCTGCTGGACATTTCAACATAGGAACCACAACTGCCTAGGAAGACTGCACCATTAAAGGGTTCATTTTCAAACTTGGGACGGAAGAAAATCTCGTAGCCAAATATTAGCTGCCTTTTTGGTTCTGCAGAAACTATTGTAAGCTGTCACACAACTAGATCAAATTAGCAAACAGTCTCATAAAGCACCTTCATGAAGCAGCACTCACTTTTCACGAGCAGGTATATGAAACCTAACACACTACCAAAGGTGTTTGCAGATCCTTTCAAAGTATCTACAACCAAGACTGTCTTCCTAAGCCAATATACAAATTACATTAGACCAGCATAATAGCTTGCTTTTTTATGTGAGTGACAATGGAGCAGCAATTTATATTCCTACTCCTTTAAATCTAAAATTACAAATAAATTCTGTCATAAACATCAAATGGCAGAACCCCGTGACTATTTGTTTCCAAAAGGTTATTCAACTCCCATACTGTTGAATTCTATTTTGCTTCATTTAAATCAGCACAGATAAAATTGAATCTAGTTGACACTTAAAATTTTCTTAATTAAAAATAATACATGCCTTGATCTTGGCACAACTAGGAACTGTACAAACAGAGGAGCAGATAGCATAATTTTCTGAATTAAAACCAACTTCCAAAAATAAATTCAAATTTCTCAAAATCTAGTATTTTATATATAAGTTTCAAACTTATGCAAAATAAAATTTCCTATTACTACTTAACACAGACAAAATTAATTTTATGATGCTTTGATCAAATGATCTCCCTCTCTTTCTATAACGTGGTCAGGGTTTTTTTTTGGTTGTTTGGTTTTGGGGTTTTGTTTGGTTTGAATTTGTTTGGGGTTTTTTGTCTTTTTTTTCCCCTTTGTTTGGGGTTTCTTTTGTTGTTTGTTTGGTTTTTTAAATCGCTCTCAGTATAAGCCAGTGTTGTGTCTAAATTCTCTCTCAAAGATAGCATTTCCCTGCACAGTTACCAGTGACAAGGGAACATTCAGCAAATGTCTTTAACAACATTAAATAAATCTACTTGAAAGACCTAGTAAGTTAAACCTAAGACCTGCCCAATAAACTGTTTTATTCTATCATTGCACAGCCAATAACTCTACACCAAGTCTATTGTGGTTCTGTGTTGTTATGAGCAACCTTTTACCACTTGTTGCTTCACCTTCTGCTTGAGCTACTTATGCAGCACGTGGAAAAAAAAGAAGTGCATAAGGAGGATAACTAGGACTAGACAAAAGGCTGCAAAGTTCAATCAACGCAGGCATGGATCACTGTCTTCTCAATAACATCTCTGTTCCCCCTCGCCCGCTGCTCATCACTGCCATCACCGCACACATGCACGCGCTCCAGCTTCGAGCCATAAATCTTACAAAGTCACTCAACTGACAGCCTAATAACATGAAAGAGGAATCTGCAAACAAGATGGTTTCAAACCACTGCTGGTGACCCTGAACAAATCAGGGCCCGGTTTCTTTTGCAGCTTGCATTTCTCCCCTTCAATCACTTAACCGGGCAGATTGATGTGACACTGCAGAAATAAACCAAGCTCCCTCTCCTCAGCTCTCCTGCTTTCTGGCATCCGCTAATGCTTATATTTGTCTGTCCATATACGGCAAAAGTCCAATGCCCAGGAATCATTTGGGTGTCAGATATGCAGCTTCCTAACAACATCAAAAAACCTCCCAACAATCCACTGCAAAAAAACCTCTTCAAGCTGTCTTTTGTGTTTTCATTTATTATTTAAGAATTTCTTCCTTTAAAAGAAATAAAAGAAGCAAACATGAAAAACAACACAACCCAATCTCTCCGTGAACATAATGGTCCAAAGCCTTGTGAAAACATGATTGCAAATTACACCCTTCGGGAACATAACCAGAGTTCTGTATTTTGCACAAAGAGAGGGAAGCGTTTGGTTTAATCCTTCTGAAGCACCTCGATGTTCCACTGCTCTTTAAAGCCACAGTAGTACCTGAACCACTCCTGCCCTTTAAGGGGTGCACAACCATAGAAGTTTGAAGCATTTTTAGCACACACACACCCCCCGCCATGACCCCAAGTAACAAAGACATCAAATGAGTTAATAATGATTATGCTTTTTCACAGCAGAGAATAACGATCAACCCAGACATTCTAAATCCCAGGGTAATAACTTCTTTGAAGCAGGTGAACAGAAAATTAAATAGCTGGCATGAAGGGCAGATACAGCCACCAATAAATCCAACTGGTGAGCCTCTATCTGCTATCCTGTTTGTGCAGATTTCTTCAGTATGCTATATAAAAATATTTTAAAAGCAAGTAGAAATATAGATATTTACTCATTAAAAACATTTCTTGTACTCATGAGTATTTGCATTATTACTTTTGTTTTCATTGTCCCACTCTTTTTTATTGATGATTACTAGACAATTTAAAGACTGAAAACACTACAAGCAATGCTCATGACAGAAAAGCTAAACAAAAGAAAAGCTGGGAATTTAAAATAACATACTGATAAACTTCAGCCAGTTTCTTGCTGACATGAAACCTTCTGATCCTCATAAGAAAGAGAGGTACCAGTATAACATCTGAGAGAGACTAATACCTTTTCCACTTTCCCATATTGTCCTGAGATTTTTTCTGCCCACTTCCAACCTCTAAAATATCCCAAGGTAAACAAAGCTGAGGAGAAAGCTATTCAAGAGTGGGGGTGAGGGGGGAACCCCCCAAAGCCCCAAAACCAAACACAAATAAAAACCTCCAAACCCACAACAAACCCAAAGCCACTGTAACAAAAGATGCGAGCAGAAAGTTCCAGTAGCCTGCTGTACACAAAAGAGCAAAGAAAAAAACCTAAAGAACATATACTGTACATACAAGTCTGCTGAGAATGCTATTTTTCAAACATCCTCAGCCCAGGATGGCCTATTTGCTGCTTTGAACTTATTTAATAACATTAAGCAAGAACACTTAACTATCTAAAAGAAGGATCAGTGGCATAAATCAGACATCATTTCACATATTTCAGGATCAAAGCTGTAAGGCAAAATGATTTGTGAGGACGTTTGTACAGCTCCAATATATCACAGTTCCTTTTGAAGGATACTTAGGCATATTAGTTGCCCAAATGATGATTTCTTTGTGTAGTTGTAGCCAAAAAGAAAAGAAAATGGAAACTTTTCATTCATGAATTGGTTTAGTCTATAACCTTGATTTATGCTTAACATCAAACAAAGCAGGTGAAGAACACTCTGAATTTGAATTATCAAAATTAAAACCAGGAGAGTGAATTGATTTTTTTTTCCCCCCAAAGAGTCAAGGCTAATCAAAGGGACCAGCACAAAAATTGCATAGTCCGTAGCCAATACGAGTTAATAGGAGCTACACAACCAATGTCCAAGATTATACTCATATTTCATTCATACTTTCTAAAACCTGTTGGGATGGACAATGACCTACAGTACTGTTTGACTTAAGGACAAGCATTAGCTGTAGTATTTAAAAGTGTATTCTACACACACAAAACTGCTTGCCTCTGTGGATTGCCCCGGAAACATCTCAGCTTAAAAATCTCTCATGAGAAAGGCTGGACTAGACAAATTTTTGAGGTTCCTTCCAACTTGAGCTGAAAAAATACCAGTCATAAAACCTCCACACACTCTAACAATTAAGATCAAAATCAAACTTATTAAGCTTGGAGATGTTGAAGAGGTAGTCATAAAAAATGGAATTTCAATTTACTCTAACTCCCTCCTCTTCTGCCCATCCAAAACAATGCTTAAAAAAAGAAAGGTCAACTCCTTTGGGCAGCTAGTCTAGAAAATACAAGGCAAACAGACTGATGTGTATCAGTCTTTCTCTGGAGCTGAATATTCGTTATTGATTTTCCCTAAAAAATCCACAATTAGTTGTTTTTCTTTCACCATCTTTCTGCACAGGTCTTGAATGTTTAGAAACAGCTAGATACTAGGCCTTTTGAAATTCACGAACACCTAGGCTCACAGCTGCTGGAGTACCACACTCAGGGTTTACATTATCACAGAGCATATCTGGTTGCTGCAAACTTATTACCAGCTGGTTCCTTCATCCTTGAATCAGCCCACATGGTGAATATCTACTGCTCATGAGGACAGAAGTAAGAGCTCATAGAAGGGGTGGAACACTACTGCTAAAACCAGGCACCAGGGCAGTCTCAGAAACACGTGAACCTCTGGTGTGTGGAGGATGGATTATCACTCGGCCTCAAATAAAGGCACAAGGAGAAGGCACGTAAACCAATGGGAAATTGGTATTTTCAGAAAATGTGTTTAACATTCACAAAACATAATAGCATTTAATGATTTATAAAAGTCTGTTTAGCCAGTAAGTTGTTGTTGTGGTTTAACCCCAGCCAGCAACTAAGCACCACACAAGAACATTAGCAAGTCTAGAGTCACAGTTCTAATTCCCTGTGAAAAGCAATTCCATTTCTTTGTTAAAAAGTAATCCCATACCCTTCTCCCAAGACATGCACACATATGCAACCTTACCATAAATAGCATTTTTCAGTAATTACAGTAAAGAGGAAAGTAAAGGAATACCTATTTTCTCATTATCTCCACCCCATTAGCATACAAATCTCACCACATTCAATTAAACATCCAACTATACTTGCTAAAGAAAACTAAACACTCTGAGGTCCAACATTCTAAATCAACTAATAGCAAACTTGTGCAGGAAACAAACTCAATTATCAGAGCTTCTGTAGTATCATTTTGAAAGTATTCTTACAGCTTATTGCTGGGGGGTTTTTTTGTTTCGTTTGGGTTTTTTGTTTGTTTTCTTACACTCCTCTTCTAAACTCTTTAACACGAGGTCACATCTTTAAAACAATTATCAATAAGTTTGAGATTCAATGCCCATTGAAATCTAGGGAAAGACCACTATGAATTGTGTGCACCCTGAATCATGACCTGATAGGCTTGTAATGTATTAGTCACACAGAAATACTGATGTATTCTTAGACTTCTGTATGCAGCACTCAAGTACAAACATGGAATTTCAACCATAGACTCAACAGAAGGTATTTACTAGAAAGATATCAGAAGAAGAGGTGGGTACAAAACCACAGTATCAATTTAGAACCATCAGATAACTGTAGACATATATAAGTGTACCGATGTCATAATAAGCCTACTGAGTCATCTCAAAGGCCTGCCTCAAACAGTGTTAGGCAGTGGATAGAGAGGACAAACATACAGTATACTCAATAAGCCGTCTACAAGCATGGAAAAATATCTGACATGGGAACTTCCTCTGCCACAGGTTGCATCTCTATGCTTAGTAATACTAATGGATTCTTGCAAGAAAGTTGAAGCATAGGAGGTTCCGTGTGAATACAAGAAAACATTTTTTCCCAGTTCAGGTGCCAGAGCACTGGAACAGACTGACCAAAGAGCTTGTGGAGTCTCCTGTGGAGGTATTCAAAAGCCATCTGGACACATTTCTGTGTGACCTGCTCCAGGGAACCCTGCTTTGGCAGGGAGGCTGGACCAGACGATCCCCCAAGGTCCCCTTCAACTCCTAACACTCCGTGATTGTGCTGTTCTGTGATCTTGTAACAAACGGTATCACAGTTTGGGTATGCTCAGCTAATACTTTTAAGTGTTTCTGCAGACAACACAAAGAAATGGACTTCCAAGGGAAACGAGGTACATAGGAAAAACTTATGTATATGGTTAACAAAACAAGACTACACAGTTTCAGTATTTGTTTAAATAACAGCATTTGAAAAAGCCTGACTTCCAAAGATGCTGTAGATTGAATTCTGCTCTTTGCTAAGTATCGTATCTGAAAAGGGCTTACTGTAGTACAGATCTCAGCTGCATGGTTACAATATGCCTGACATATGGGGAAACTTTCCACAGAATAAGTGATACTGAAAATAATGACTAAACACCGAGTCAAAAAAGTAGCAAGATCTATGCATCCCCTCCACCACTCTGCTCAGCCACACCAAGTAAGATGTGTAAAGAAAAGATAAACTGCATTATTCCACAGATTAAGAACTACAGAAAGGTCAGATATCTAAAAAACTAAATGATATGCTGAGAAAGAACTGAAAGAAGATGTAGCTCTAGGAGTGCAGTTAATATTTTATGTTACAGTAACTCAGAAATGTAGGAACCTTAACTTTGTCTGGAAACACAGAATCACAGAATGTTAGGAGCTGGAAGGGACCCCGAAAGATCATCCAGTCCAACCCCCCTGCCACAGCAGGACTCCCTAGACCAGGTCACACAGAAACAACTCTGGATTCAAGTAAAACACCAGAAAACCTGGTTTTGTTTTTGAATAGGATGAGATCAGAGGACAGTCTCTGACCCTCTAGCACCCCAGCACATAAGCAACCTCAGTTGGTAACAATGCTCGGGAAGTAAAATCCCTGTCAGAAAGGCATCTCTGAGAAATCAGTTTAGCACATATATAATGCTAATTGTTATATGAGTCAGGGCTCAGCGTAGAAAAAGGTAGCCAAATCAATCCTGAAAGCAGTAAAGCAATGATGTTCCAAGAATGAAACAGTAGCACTATTGAAAGCAATGGTATTTTCGTATAGCTTCAAAGACATATTTCTTGATAGATTTTAGGAGGCATACGTAGTAACAAATAGGAAAGCAAAAGAACTTCAATGTCTTAATATAATAAATTTAGCAAATTGATTTGTTAGTGCTAACAATATAAGCTAAAGAGGGAGCTAGGCAAATGCACCAGAAAATGCCTGAATTTACAAATTTAGACAAGCCTCAAAAAATATTCTTAGTTGAAAAACATTAAGTAATTTTAAGATCCCATCTTCAGTGGGCAGATGCCTGCCACTCCTGATGCCCAAGGCTAACCAGGCTGTGCTGCTACAGAGCCCTGAACATCCCTGAGCCCCAGGCACTCGTGGGGAGGTAGGTTCACTTGTGCAGTCAGTGCCCACACTGAGGCAGAGTGGGAGTGTGGTTTTCTGAGCCACTAAACCAAGTGGGTGAGAGAAACAATAGTTACTAGATAAATAAAAACAGTGGAGCAGGGTGCTGGGAGGGATACCACCAGGAAAGTGAGAAGACTGCAGAATCAGGAGAGGACGAGTCTGACATCTGGAGCTAGAGGAGGAAAATAATGCGAGAGGGAACTGGGGGCTGTTACAGCAGAAACTGAGAACACCAAAAAACTCGAACTGATAGTATGGAAGAGCAAAAAGACAAGTAGAGAGTGACAGCATCAGCTGAAAAGTAGAGACCAGAATCTAGTGGGGGAAGAGTCAGTAAGGCAAGAAGACCACTAACAACAAAGATAAGACAGAAATTGACTGGTGGAGATAGGTAAACATGGAAAACAGCTTAGTAAAAAAACTTCCTCTCCTTCTCCAGCACCTTGGCAATACTTTCCCTCCCTCCAGGATGATTAGAAAAAAGTAATATACACCTAGATTCCTACAGACAGAGAGGGGCAGAAATCAGTGCAGCTGGATGTAAAGTTCTCACAAGGACAAGAACAAGTCAGTATGATGGACAGGGAGACATTTTTGGGGTTTTTTTCCCCACATGTGTACATAAACACTACTTAGGTTGCAAAGTAAAAACTGAAAGAGAACTGCAGGGCTTGACTGTGCAATCTTACTTCAGTTGTCTTGTGCATATGCAGCATGAGAGTCTATAAGTACATTATGTCATTCTAACGTAAATTGTCACCCACAGGATAGATTCTACTTGCTTAACAGTCATTTCATATTTTGTTTCTCAGCATTTGTTGTAAAAGTCTGGCCTCATTTACTGTTATCCAGACTCCTCTCTGACAAAGCAACTCCTTTTTTCTTTGTCAGCAGTTTCCCATCAACAGTATTGTTATGCTATATCAAACACAAAGGTATTGTATTTTATCAAATAAACACCAGTCTGATTCTACCAACAAGCATAACCACATGAGGACTAACTTGAGGTTGCACAAGTTACCTTAATTATGCCTGTTATGGTTTGGGTTAGGACAGAATTAATTCTGTTC
>VWZX01006834.1:7273-21003 GCA_013399015.1 Galbula dea | reverse complement strand
ACCTCTCCTGTTCCCCAGGACTTATTAAAGATGAGGGAGAGGGGCCTGGCAATGACATCCGCCAGCTCCCTCAAAACCCACAGGTGCACCCCATCAGGTCCCACAGACTTATAGATGTCCAGATGTCTTAGGTGTTCCATGACCCAGTCCTCCTTAACTAAGGAAAACTCTTCCAGGATCCTAACATCATCTGGGGGCTCAGGGGTCTGAGGCTCCTCAGCACAGTCTCTAACAGTATAGACAGAGACAAAGAAGGCATTCAGTAACTCCACCTTCTTTGTATCTTCTGTCACTAAGGCACCCACCTCATTCAGCAGGGGGCCTACATTGCCTCTAGTATTCGTATTTTGGGCAATGTATTTGAAGAAGCCCTTCCTATTATCCTTGACCTCCCTTGCAAGGTTTAATTCCAAAGAGGCCTTAGCTTTCCTAGTTGCCACCCTACAACCCCTGACAACAGTCTTGTACTCTTCCCATGTAGTCAGCCCCTCCTTCCATGCCTTGTAGAATCTCTTCTTCCACTTCAGCTTGCCCAGCAATTCGTCAATGTATCAAATTTTGCAAGAGTAATGCTACAGTGTTTTCATTAATTTCTATACTTAAAAGTCTGAACACTTACCCAGAAAAAACATCCCAAAGGCAAAAATAGTTCATAGGATGATTCAATGATTCATTACTCAAGTTCTTTAACATAATAGCTGACAAAGTCAGTTCATACTCCATAGCTGTAGGAAAAGAAGATAGCACACCACTCTGACCCATTCAGCCAGCAACTTGACCTCCTTAAGAACACCTGTAACTCAGTATCAAACACAAGGAGCTGACTAAAATGTGACCATTTCTCTATAGACTGTAGCCTGTCAAGGCAAAAAAACATATATTTCTTTCTCAGAAAACCAATATCACCTCCTATGCATGAGGCTGATGTTGACAACCTTACCAACACAGAGAGACCATCATCACATAATTAGTATTCCCCTGTTTGGAGTACCTACAGGAGCTGGTGTAAACTGGTTCTTTAACAATGTCATTGTTTCAATCCTAACATCAATCAAACCCTTGCAATGAAGCTGGACCTTCCACAGCTAGTTTGAAAACTCTAACCGTGAGATGGCAGATTAGGAACACTTGGGCCAACCACTTCCACAGCTGTCATTCAATATGATAAATCTTGCAGACTAAATTATACTTCACATACTTCAAACACACAAACTGCTTTTGAATAGCAAACTTTCTGCGCACACACAGCTGGTATCAAAACCATCAATCCAAGGTACAAAGAAATGTATTGCTCTCCACCACAGCCTCTGTTGTTTCATGCTATGTATACTTTAGGGAAAAGAAAACACAAAGAACTGAAGTAGAAAACAGCTGAAGAATTGTCTTATACAACTCAAGTAAGTTCCCTCTAATTACAGCAATGTAGAAAGCCATAACTAGGGTATTTTGTTGATTCTCTGTTGACATAGGTATTAGGTGTCTGAAGGACACTTAAGAGCTCTCAGCTATGTGGATGTGTAGACACAGAAAAAAATAGCTCAAAAGAGTAGCTCAACAAAAGCAGAAAATTGTACCCAGTCTAGTCCCTCTAATTCCACCTTCAGATTTTAACATAACAAGCTGTTCAGCTCTTGTTAGGAAGCCCAAAAGCCAAAACAGGAACAGGACTATGAACAGTAAAACTTCAAAAGCCATGGTGTGAAAGATGCAAAGCTGTTTACCATCTCCAGTTAATTCTCAGATGAATAACTAAAAAAATTTTAAAATCCCCAAACTTGAAACTAAATAGACCAACCTGAAGAGAAATATATGAGCTTCTTTTAGAATTGAAGCACTAATCTCTGAACTGCAAAGTTGAAAACAGAGTTACAGAGGATGAAAATGAAAACATACAGAATCTTAAAACTGCTAGATGACATACAGAACCTTTAACAGAGACATTTATCCAAAACACCTTTCCCACAATCTCCTTTTTGTTTTGGAAAGAAGTACATCGAGTAAATTACATCCATCTCCTCAGAGGATGTAATAATAAATAAATCCATCATCTCAGAGGCGTTGATTTAGTATCTGTGTGACTACCTTAGGTTTTTCTCCAACTACTGAGAAAGTCTTTCTCTGGGCAAATTCTGCAACTTCCTCTTCTATCTCAAGCTACCTCACTTGGCTGTTTTAAAAACTAAGTAAAAATAAAGACTAGCTTGTCCATTCCCTGAACAGCAACTTAATTTGGTATGGAAAGTTGAAACAGTCGTTAGAGTCTGTTTGAGAATCCCCTGAAAAACCCAACCAATTTAGGTCAGATACACGTATCAATACTTGCAGCTACAGCACACAAGTTCTCTCTTTAGGTCATAAAGTCAAGTATTACAAATAAAAAAGTTTGGTATGTAAAAGAAAATGCTTGACTTCATTTTCATGGACACGTAATGGCTTCGTCATACATCTAAGATGCTACGACCATTAGACTAAGGCTCCATAATCTTCCAAGAATCTCATTTCTACAGCAATAGAAAGAATGAGAATAGTTCAAGCAATCAAGACAGTGTATTATTCAATCCTATTCTTACTTACAGGCATTCCAAGATAATTACTCCCATCTCTTCTGCAGCTATCTTTGCCCACCCACAATTTTTGTAAAAGACATCCAAGAATACAAGACCAAATATACAACTGTTTCCCAGAATATTTTCCACAACTTCTACCTCCCATCTGTATCAAAATCTGTGCGTAAGCCATTTAAGCCAGTAATTGTTAAACAGATAGATGCAATACCAGCTTACAAAATTATGAACACTTGCCACGTTAGAATACTGCTGAAAATAATCAAATCATTATTTGTCAAAGCAGGAACTGAAAAACAGGTATTACATACAAAACAACATATCCCTCACAACACCCTAGAAACTGCCTGTGATGGGTAGAACCCAGCAGCAGACTGGAATTTCTGAGGGATTTTGTCTCTGATGAACAGGTAAGTTTGCCACTGTCGAGAAGCCCTTGGCATCTTGACAACCTGGCCCAGTTTCCCACAAGAGAGGCGGGGACAGGTGTGGGCAGGGCCACAGTTAAAACAGTGTTTATTTAAACACCCCAGGAGCACAGGGACTGAAGATCCCTGCGCACTAGAAAAGGTCAGTCAAGGAGCAAGGTGAGTCATCCAGGCGTGTCACCGCAGCCTGCTAGGCCAGTCTCTTGTAAAGATCCCGGCATGGTTGTAATTCATCTGAGGGCTAATGTTAGAAAATGGGCACCCAGACAGAGGCCCCATGCAAACATGTTGGTACCTAGGCCCCTGGCTGCAGAGACTGCCAGAGCCTGGCATTTGCAATGGAAGGTAGTGGAGATAATATCTGTGTCAGATGTGAAGAGGTGAATGATCTGCTCAGTATGGTCGCTTAGCTGAAGGAAGAAGTCATGAGGTTACAGACTGTAACAGAATGTGAAAATGAGATACAATTGTGGAGCCAGGCTCTGCCATGCCTGAGAGAGGGGCAGCAGATAAGGACTGTACGAGAAGTCGGAGATCCCACATCCTCTTGCTGCCCAGAAAAGGATGACCCAAGAGACGGGGGGAATAGCCCTGTCTGGAGAGGTGGGAGATGTAAGAGAGACTCTTCCCAACCTCCCTTGTCTTCCCAGTCACCCATATGCAACAGGTATGGGGCTCTAGAAACAAAAAGGCTGGGCAAAGATGGAAAACAGAGGCCTAAATGAAACATGTGGCTGGAGAAAAGTTCATGGCTGTGGCAGAAGGTGAGTGCCTTCCTTGCCTGCCTCATCTTCCCAGGAGCCTCTGAGAAATAGATATGAGGTCCTGCTAGAACACAGCCTGTCTAATGGGGATGCGGATGACAGGCAACCTGTACCAGAGGTCTTGCCACAGTCGGTTGGGTTTCCTGGACATATCACAACCTCTTCCACAAAGAAGAAGAGAAGAGTACTGGTTGTTGGAGACTTGCTCCTAAAGGGAACAGAAGGCCCAATATGCATGGGTGGCCCTCACCATAGGGAAGTCTGCAGCCTTCCTGGAGCCTGAATTAGGGATATTACTAGAGAGCTTTCCAACATTGTGTGGTCATCAGAGTTTTATCCATTACTGATCTTTCAGGCAAGTGAAGAGGAAGCAGCATCCCATAGTCTGAGGGAAATGAAGAGAGATTTCAAGGCCTTGGGACAGTTGATAAAAGGGTCTGGGGTGCAAGTTATTTTCTCTTCCCTGCTTCCAGTACCTGACCATGATATGGGATGGAGTAGAAGACTTCAGTCCATAAATATCTGTCTCTGAGACTGGAGCTACAGGCAGGGCTTTGGGTTCTTTGATAATGCCGGGTATTACAGGATACCAGGCCAGATGATAATAGGTGGGAAAGGCTTATCTTTGAGGGGAAAAAGGATTCTAGGACAAGAAGCAGCAGGGCTCATCCATAGGGCTTTAACTAAATTCGAAGGGGGATGGGGTTGTTGCCAGGTCTGCACCTGTGGACCAGTGTTCCAGTACTAGTAGTAATACAGACCAGAAGGCACCCCACCCCCCCTACGGTAGAACTGTCAGAAACTCTGCAGAATGATGGCCGAACCAGCTAAACAAACCATACTTTCTATGCAGAAATGTAGTGCAAAGTAGAAACACAGAAGATTATCAGTTTTTGTGGGTTTTGAAGCCAATGTACACCGTATGTGTCCCAGATATTAAGATAATTACATAACATAGTTAGGAAAAAAGGTTGGTTCTTTCCAGAAGAAAAGACCTTTAAGAAAGCAGCTTCCTGTGTATTACTTTTAGGCTAAAAACCAGCCCATAATTAAGTCTTTCGAGTTAGAAGCCCTAGCATTAGGTGAGGATTTGGCTTATTGAAGCCTATGGCAGCAAGAAGACAGGAGACACATACTGTCAGGCTTTTGGTCATAGAGGTTGCCTCTATCAGGGCAAAACTACAACAGCTTTGGGTTGCTTATTCAGCTCTAGCTGAAACAATCTCCAAAAAGCCCAAAGATACTGACAGCAGGGCTCCCAACTTTGTAGTGGGCCCTGCAAGTTACTCCAGTTAAATTAGGAAGGTGCAACAGAACAGCATGTCAGCTGTAACTGTCAGCTTCAAAAGTCTTCATACTGACTCTTGGGCACTATATATAGAGGTCTCACATTGTGGGCTAATACATGACAAGCAGATGACTGGATGATACACAGTAAATCTCCTTGGTCACAGGATTTGGGAAACACTAGGGAGAAAGTACAAAAACACTGCTTTCTGGGTAAGACATGTAAGACATCTACACTTCACATCACAGTAAGCCAGAGTAGGAATACAATGCTGATGAGTTAGCTAGGTTTATGTATGTCTGCAGTGGCCTCCAATGAGAAAGGGTTGCTGAGTGGGCTCATGAGGAGTCATTCAAGGAGAGCTGCTACCTACAAACAGGGACAAAATAGATGTATTCCTTGCTCAAGACAGGCCATTCAATATGCCTTTCAAGAATACCAGGTCTGTATGTTAACAGGAGCAAGGCAATTGCCACAACAGTGCTATGGAAAGACAGAGCACTAAGTGGCCCCAGGCCATGCCTGACAGACAAGACGTTTGGCAACTTCCAAAAGGCCAGAGGTGATGGCAGATATATGTACAACCCACCTGGCTGTACTGCTTACGTCCCATGCTGATCACAAGGCCACTATGACAGGTCTTCACTTCCTAATCCAATAGTTAGGTACTCCCACTTGTATTATGTCATATAATGGTTGTCATTTCTGGGACAACAGGTTCAGTAGTGAGCTGGTGAAAACTAGGCAGCATGGGTTTATTATATACCCCACCAACCTTAGGAAGTCAACTTTAGCAGAATGTACTAATGCCTTTCGAAAAACAACCCAATTGTGAATTCTTCCACCCAGCCACTCAACTTTGGTGGAACTGGCCAACAATGCTGGCACGAGCATTAATAGATCTGAATAGCAGGGTGGGAATCCAAGTTTACACAACTTACAAAATATTGTTAGGCCATCACCATATAGCAGCATGCACCAGGTTCATGTCTGAATGAAGAGGAATGTATCTTAGCACTCAATGGACCATCTTGTTTATAGTGATCCCTGCCAAGATATTGTTCCGAGTGCCAGGGACTACTTTATTAATTTCAGAACACTCAGTCGATATTTCTTAATATGTTCTGCAACATTTGTTTCGTTAATATGTTGTGCTTTCCAACTGTTTTGCAGAAAACAAATACGGGTACCTTACCCAGGAAGTCTCTGCATCGCACTAGCCTGCAGCGACATCTGCCGGCAGGTGTGTATATATATGTGTGTGTGCGTAAATATCTCTCTCTATATATATGCCTATGTATCTATATCTGGCGGGTGTATTTCTGATGGACACCCTGGTGGGAACTAAACGGCCAGTTTTCAAGAGGTGTCTGTGCTGGTCAACATCCAAGGATGCCAAGAATGGGAGCTTTGAAATGAATGTGTGTGGAAGGACCCCCAAGCCTCAATGACCCTTGCAAAGATTGCTTTACACCCACTGCTGCATAATACCAACCTCTTTCAGAGAGAAATACAGATTATTTTCAGCGGCAAGAGTTACTATTTTTCTCTTATAAAACTATAGTGTTAAAACACCTTTGCCATGATAGAGTTATTAAGGTCCATTCCACAAAAGAAAGAGCGTAATAGCTCACTGTTACTACCATCGCAGCTTGTGAGTTATGAAAAATATGAATGATAATTGTCCCTCCTAAGTAAATTACATGGGCAATTTCTTATTGGAGTTGGAAGGTATTTTCACATAAATCACTGTCTTATTAACTAACAACCTTAGCCCACTTTAGATTTTAAGATCACATTGTAAAGAAACACATTTTCAGGCCTGCAAAGCTACAGTAAACAAAACCATCTTCAAGCCATCGCTAGAGATGAACCGTTACCATGTAGCAGCAGGTGGCCTCAGAAATCCCAGATAAGCCTTCTCCTTCTCTATAAATCATTAAAATAGCCATTTAACATGCCAGTTTGGAGAACTGTTGTTTTAACTTAAACAGACTTACTCACCCAAACATATATATTTTACAGAGTCTCTCATAACATCCTCACAAAGAAACTGGTGAAATAAGGTCTAAAAGAAACCAGTTAAGTGGAATGTCTGAACTGCAAGGCTCAAAGAGCTGTAGTGATCAGTGGCATGAAGTCCACAAGGCCACTCTCTAGCAGCGTATCCAAGGAGTGAATACTGGCTCCAGTCCTGTTCAACATCTTCATTAATGATCATTCATTAGTGACCTGGATGGTGGGACAGAGTCCACCCTCAGAATGTTTGCAGATACACCAAACTGTGACGAGTGGCCAATACAACACGGGGTCATACAGCCATCAAGAGGAATCTTGACAGACTGCAGAAAGGGGCTGACACAAACCTCAGGAAATTCAACCAAGGGAAACACTAAGTTCTACATCTGGTAAAAGGACAACCTCTTGCAGTAGTCCAGGCTGGGAGCTGACAAGCTGAAAAGTTGTTTTGCAGTAAAGGCCCTGGTGGAGAGGGTGAAAAGGAGCCTGTAGTATACACTTATGGCAAAGGCAGCCAGGGGCATCCTGGCCTGCTTAGGGAATGAAGAGCATCATCAGCAGGTTGAAATAGGTGATCCCTCAGCTTCCGGTCTACAGCTGGAGTGTTGTGTGCAGTTCTAGGCCATCCAGAAAAGGGCTAGAAAGGTGTATGAGGGACTAGAGCATCTGCCATTATGAGGAGAGCTGGGAATGTTCATAGCCTGAAGAGGAGGAGGCTTGCTGAGGAGGTGGTAGATCATTATCAACACACACAAATATCAAGACTAACCAGTGTGGGGTGAAAACGAAAAGCGTTTCTCAGCAGTGCCCACTGACAAGACAAGAGACAATGAATCACAAGAAATTCTGACTGAATAAAAAGAACGCTAGCTTATTATGAAGGTGGTCAAAAATGGGCAAAAGCTGCCAAGAGAAGCTGTGGAGTTTCAAACCACTGAGATACTCAAAATCAAACTGAATAGAGTCCAGGACAACCTGATCTAGCTGACCCTGCTTAACTAGGTGGGGTGGATTTATATTATGTCATCTCTAAAGGCTCCTTCCCACCTCAACCATCTTGTGATTCTGTACCACTCTCTCAGGGAGAAAGCCGGGTGAGAGAGTCTACTAAGAAGAAAAAAGGATTAGTAAGCATGTTTTTTACAGAAAAAAACAACTAGCAATCACTTTTTAATCAACATTCTCATAACTGTCCCATGTAATAAAAGCTATGTTACATATGAACAGCTTTTATAGAAATATCTAGGTTCTCTAAAATTAGTTCTCACAGAAAAGTTCTGAAAGGACCACTCTAAATTAACATACCTGAAAAATTAATAATTTTGTGATCAAAATACATTAAGACTATTTCAACACAAACACCAGTAAATAAGCAGAAAGCAAAAGCTATTTTAAGTCAGGATAAAAAAGATGCATTAAAATCCACTAGAAATCCTTAGTCTCTTCCATAATGAGATTGGACTCTGAGTACCATGCAATCCAGCTCCTTAACTTGAGTTCAGATTACAACATGCTTGCAAAAGGAATTAAAATGAACTGAACTTAACCAGTCTGAATACTAACAAACCATGGAAAAGTAAAGCACATCACAGAAGTCTACAGCAGAGTACTGCCAATTTAATACACATGGTAGCTTTTTTTTTCCCCTCGTATTTAAAAGGACTGCTGTAAGCATGTAGGGCTGACTTACCAGTTTTCAAGTTCTTTTTCTTCAGTCCTGAAAATATTCAACTTTAGGGCCCACAAAGAAGGTTCAAGAAGAAAAATATTACAGGAAGTTGACTTGTAAAGCAAAATAATTACTAGCACTCCAAAATCAAAAACTGTCTCAAAGAAAGAAGCATTGTTGTTGTGCACAATACAATGGGCTACAATCAACTTTAGTATCTGAATAGACGTAAAGGTGTATTTTCACACAGAATTGACTCAATTGGGAAAGGGTACAGGGAGGAATCACAGACAACAGACAGGTATCTGCTTCCAAAAGAAAAGGGTATGGTTTCCTGGAAAAGTGGGGATGAAGAACTTAAGTATAACTGTGTATCACTGATGCTGGATTATGAAGGCACGTTAATGAATCTCACAGAACAGATTACTGAGTATACTCAAATATACTCAGTAATTTAAACACCTGTTAACAAAGACATGAGAAGCAACATACTTGTTGCAAAACAGATTAGATGTATGACTCCCTCCAGAATCTTTCCTGTCTGTTTCTCTGTTCTACCTCACATCATGTTAGCCTAATTTTTCAGTCTTACAGTCTTTTACTTCAGTTTTTTTGGTCAATAGTTCATATAAGCCTTCCTCCTATTGCAATTCTCCAGTTCTTCACCTGATCTGCATCCTTGACAGGCCGTCCTCAGACTCCACAGGACTCCTCCCTTTTCTGGCTATACATCCCCATTGGGTTCACAGTCCCAGCAGTACCTACAAATGACATGTTTCTCTGCACACTGGTTTGCATCAGCAGACTTACCTTCATCTCAACTCCTCAGTTCACATACTTCTCCTTGAACTCACTCTCAGCTTCTCAGTGCTCTATTCTCTTCACAGCAAAGCAGAACCTCAACCCTGAATAAGGAAGACTTCACCACCAAGTCTTAATAATTTGTCAACATCATAAACTACAGACCTCCGTAAGCTACTGTGACAAGTATCAGACAGCCTTCTTAAATGTACAAGGCTGACCATAATCCTGTACCTTGGAGCTACTTCTATTTAATATCTACGTACTTGCACTTGAATCCATTTTAGTTTCACTGAAGGTGCTTTCAATAAAACTGAATGAAAGGGGAAATGGAACAGATTCTGAAGTAAAGAATAATTAGACACAGAGGGAAATAGAAACCAAGAAATATGAATTTACTTACATTACCTTGGCAGATTATACCATCTTTCTTTGATGAAGTAGAGGATCCTTCCCACAGACAAAAGAAAATGCAGCAGAGCTGTGGGGGTGTGGGGAGGGTGGAATTTCACAGAATCACAGAATCATTATGGTTGGAAAGGACCGTCAAGATCATCTAGTCCAACCGATAGCCCTACACTACTCTTTTCATCCATATTACAAGGAAAATTATTAAATGTGAAGAAACCGGATTAGAAGATGTAAAAAAAATTAAAGAAAAATCAGTGTGACTGATCAAACAGACAACTGCAACTACTACTGAAACAAGAGTGAAGTTAGAGTTTCATTAATTAAGAGTGTTTCAAAAACATAGCCTTCGTATTTCTAGGGAAACTGGTGCAAAATATAGTAGAACCTACAGAATCTGCTGAAGCAGGGCTGAAGTACCATCCATTCACAGAAAGACTGCAGTGACATTTACAAAAACCCACCAGGTAATTTTGAGAATCAAAAGAATGAAAGCATCTATTTTTCTAATTGCTGCTTTTATGTTGAATACTTCAGGACTGCTCCTAACTACCAGTTTACAGGCTGGAAAGTGAAGATGTATCAGGTGATTACATGATCATGGCTATTATGATATACCCAAAAAAATGAATAGCAAAAATAAAAACAAATTTTAAGGGGCATTTAGTAATTTCAACTTCTCTCCGTTACAGATCAACTTATGCTAGTGTGACTCTTGTCATGTACAATATCAAGTACAGTCCCAGTCACCATGTACAAGAAAGATGTGTTCAAATTGTAGGCAGCAGAAGAAAGGGCTACTGGAATCACAGAATGTCTTTGGTCAAAAGGGACCCATTGAGACCAAATTCCTGCTTCTCACACGACTACATAAAACTAAACCTTATAACTAAGAGCATTGTTCAGACACTCCATGAACTCTGACAGGCTTGGTGCCATGATGAGGAGAGCCTATTCCAGTCACCAGCCATCCTCTCCTTGAAGAACCTTTTGTTTATGTCCAAGCTCTGAAGTTCCCCTGACGCAGCTTCATACTGTTTCCTTACATTCTGTTGCTAGTCATCAGAGAGAGTACATCAGCAACTCTTCCTCTGCTGCACACCTTGAGGAAGTTGTAGACTGTGATGAGACCATCCCTCAGCCTTCTGTTCCCAGCATGTAATGAGACAAAGACAGCCTGTATTGTTCAGCCTAGCAACATGAGGTCTAAAAGTAAACATGACTGCTCCCTATAAATAAACTAAAGTGCATACCAGTTATAGAGAAAGAACTAAGAATTAAGCTACTGAGTGATACTAAACAAGACCAAATGCATATTTGAAGGCCATGAATAATTTGGGCAGATCATACAAATCAGATACATATTTTGGAAAAAAAAGCCAGAAAAAACAATTATCCACAGCATAACCTAAGACAAATAATGGTTTTATCATACAGATTGAAAGACATTATTTACAGGCTGGCAATAGAAAGCAAATATACAGCTAATAAAACCTTATTAAAAGCAAAACAAATCTCCTACAGTTTTATATGGGTCTTCTAGTCTTCTGACTAAAAAACAAACAACAACAACAAAAATCTTAAGTTCAGTGTAAATTTTCTTCACAATCCTTTTTTGTTGCCAAGTATGAAAGACCTGAGGTGTACACAGAGGACTCTTTGAGTCTGATTTATATATAGAAGAAAAAAGGGGCTAGAGGCAACCATGGTCTTAACAGGGACCAAACGCATGATAAGGAAGAGTGTGGGAACTCAGACTGAGATCCCACATAAACATGAGTCTGTGCAGGTCTCAGGCTGTAGTGAATGCTTGAGCCTGGCCTTTTTGTCGAGGGGAGCTGATGACACTGCCTGTGTGCGGTGTGATCAGATAAACGACCTGCTTAGGCAGGTGGCTGAACTGAGGGAAGAGGTTGATAGGCTAACAAATATCAGAGAAAGTGAGATCGAAATAGACTGGTGGAGCCACACTCTACAGCAAAGGCAGCTAGGGGCTCTTCAAGTAGTAGAGGATTCCCTTCCCTCCTGTCACCAGGCGGAAGGGGGGGGACCTTGTGAATGGGCGGGGATGGAGACAGGTGCTGTCTAGGAAAGGTAAGTGAAAGTCCTCCCAGCCACCCATGCCCTCCAAATTGCATTTGCGGAATAGGTATGCAGCTCTGAAACCTGAAGGTCAGGCTACTGATGATGGTAATGAAAATCCACCCAGAGAGCTCCTCAGGCCTGGTCAGTCATCCTCAGGCCTTACGACTTCTCCTACTAAGAAAAAAAGAAAAGTAATTGTAATTGGTGACTCCTCACTGAGGGGAACTGAGGGTCCTATATGTAGACCTGACCCGTGCCACAGGGAAGTCTGCTGTCTCCCTGGTGCTTGGGTTAAGGATGTTAGAAGAAGGCTCTCTAACCTGGTACACCCCTCTGATTGCTACCCTCTATTGGTTATACAGGCTGGATATGATGAGATTGGAGAAAGAAAAACACAGGTAATTAAAAAGGACTTTAGGGCATTGGAGCGACTGATTGAGGGCTCGGGTGTGCAGGTGGTTTTTTCTTCTATCCCTCAAATAGTAGGGGAAGACATATAAAGGGGTAGCAAAACACACCTAATTAACACATGGCTTAGAGGCTGGTGTCATCGTCATAACTTTGGGTTCTTTGATCATGGGGTAGTTTATGAGACACCAAGTCTGATGGCAGTAAGTGGAGTTCATTTGTCTCAATGGGGAAAAAGATCCTTTCTCAGGAGCTGGCAGGACTCATAGAGAGGGCTTTAAACTAGACATGAAGGGGGAAGGGGATAAAGTCAGGCTCACTAGAGAGGAGTCTAAGGATGGCCTTCAGTCTGCCATCTTAGTAGAGGTCATGCATACTTCTCATGAGGGTCAGGTTGAAACTGGAGTCCAATCCCACAAGAAGGTCTTGGGACCACTTGCCCATCTGAAGCGCATGTACACCAAGGCACAAAGCACGGGCAACAAACAAGAAGAGACAGATAGACTAGATATGAAGGGGGAGAGGGATAACAATTTAACAAGACTTTCATACGACAGGCTGTGGGAGGAGATACCACAGTTGGTGGAAAGGGGGCTAGTAAGGGCCTTCACACTGTTGCCCTGCAACATGCAGCACAGTCAAAGGCTCACAGAGTCAAGCCAGGGGTTCCTGAGATAGCTGCAGTTAATGGAAAAACAGGGAAACACCTTAAAGGAATGAAGCGATGTTCTCTTGGAAAAGTGGCGTGGCCAACTGCCCAGCTGAACTGCCTCTACACAAATGCACGCAGCATGGGTAACAAATAGGAGGAGCTGGAAGCTACTATGCTGCTTGAAGGATATGACATAGTAGCCATTACTGAGACCTGGTGAGATGAATCCTATAACTGGAGTGTGGCTATCAACGGGTACAAGCTGTTCAGAAGGGACAGAAGAGGAAGGAGGGGTGGAGGTGTTGCCCTCTATGTTAAGGAATGGATTGAATGTGAAGAGATGTCCCTAAAGAATAACCATGAGCAAGCTGAAAGTTTATGGGTAGGAATAGACATCAAAGTAATAAGGGAAAACTTGTGGTTGGAGTATACTATAGGCCTCCCAATCAAGAGGAGTCTGTTGATTAAGCATTTCTACTACAGCTACAGGAAGTATCACAATCACAGGCTCTTATCCTGCTAGGAGACTTCAACCCCCCCCGACATTTGCTGGAAAAGTAATACAGCAAGTAGCAGGCAATCCAGAAGGCTCCTAGAGTGTCTTGAAGAGAACTTCCTGACACAGGAAATAGGCACTCCTACCC
>VWZX01006833.1:103523-229455 GCA_013399015.1 Galbula dea | reverse complement strand
TCTCAAGGATGAAGGACCACCGCCTCCCTAAGATCTTGCTTTATGGTGAACTTGCCACCGGCTGCTGCAAGAGAGGAGCCTCAAAGATAAGAAACAAGGACTTCCTGAAACTACATCTCAGCCTTGGCCATATTGAACATCATAACTGGTCTACTCTGGCCTCCAAGGGGGAGGCCTGGAGACACACCATCTATAATGCTGCAGATGCTTTTGAGAAACACACTGGATCACCCTAGAGGAAAAAAGACAGCGCAGAAAGAATCGTGCCTTGCAGAACACACTACCTAAGGTGTTTTTCTGCTGTTCCTTTTGCAACCGGTCATGCCTATCTCGTATTGGCCTTTTTAGCCACCAACGCGCGTGCAACAAACGTGGGTAGAGCCCTTCCCAAATCTTCGTTCGTGAAGCCTAGCCATGATGATGACTTCTGTACAATTAATGGTGTCTTGTGATTGTCCGCCTTCCCTTAATGCGCTTGCTTTGGCCCCTTATCTGGCTGTTCCTGCTTTCCTCCTCTTATTCTTTCAATGCAAGAGCATTATCTTTATTTTCCTGTCATTTGAACCTATAATTTCAGCCAGTTTTGACATTCTTCTGTTGTCCTTCATGTCTCAGTTCTTCCTCTTTCACTGTGAAGGTATCTGTGATGTGATCAGTTCTCTTTACTCTGTGTGTGCATCTGAACCTCCTGTACAAGACCCACTTATGCTGTGCTTCTGATGGTTTTGTTTTTACCCTGAAATTATGTATCTGCATTGTCAACTCAATTCAGTTTCCATCTGACGTTTTTGTAGTGCTTCGAGTAATTAAGTATTGATCACAGTGCACTCAGCAGTCAAATTAGTTAACATATTAACTATGTGTAACAGTATATTATTACAGTAGTGTTTGTTACCTACCAGCTTATGTAGCAGCGTGTGTGTTAAGAGGAAGGGTGTAGAGGACCTTGGAATGGGATGCTATGTTTGCTTTAATTTTTGCCTTTTAATAGCTGCAGGTCCCTTGGCCAGTGATCATCTGGGCATTGCTGTTTTGCTGGTACTGTTGTTTCTTGCCTGTTCTTTCTTGTTATTCTCTGCTACTCAAAAATTTCCAGGAGAGGTCCTATGCCACCTCAGTCGTTACTGCTAAATCCTTTCATCTGTTGGAAGTCAGGCTGGAGTACTTCCAATTGATATCTTCCCTTCTGGGGGCTTCCTGGATAATGCCATGTCCTGGTTTGGGTTAGAATGTCCTGGTTTGGGATAGAAAGAATTAATTCTGTTCAGTGATTTTATTTTCTAAAAAGTATTGCATCCCATATACATCATATTCAGTATCAGTCCCCCTTGCTAAAGCTACCTGCTAAACTTCCCCTTTAAGACCTGAAATTCCTGAAGTTCAGGCATCAGGCACAAGGACCCTGCCCCCAGGGGAAAATGGAACTCCAGAGGTTTGGGGGCTTGGTGCTAGTACCTGAACGCGTGGAGCTGCTTGGACTCAGACTGGGAGCTGGGAGCTGAGAGCGTGGCTGCCTAAGGTGTGCTCGGCTGGGAGCTGGTACCGGGAGGTTCTGGCATGGGACGTTTTGCTGCAGCAACTGTGGTGATGTAGTTATCATAAAAAGGGGGAGTTGGGTTTGGTATTGGGTCCTGTATATATTTATATGTGTTTCATTTACCATTGTTATTATTATTAAAGTAGTTTTAGTTTTATTTTCCAATCCAGAAGTCTGTCTCTGCCTTTATTGTCCCCTATCTCTTCCGGTTGGGGGGGAAGGAGCGTCTGCCGTGGGTTGGTGGTCGGCTCAGCCTCTACCGTGCGACACGCCAGCATCTGCCTTAGTTAGAGTGAGAATCTGTCAGTGATTGACTTGATTCAGGAGCTGACTAGATGCTTGCTGGAAAATGCCTTCCTGTGCCAGGTCTCCACATCTGAGTGCAAATAAATGCACCTCATCCTTTTTGCTCCCTGGTGGTCTCCATTTCTCCAGCTCCTACACCTCCCTTAGACCTGCAGAGGGCCTACAGAGGGCCATTGTGGTTATATGGCTTAAGAAGCAAAGGTGGGAGATAGATGTTTCTCTGGTGTGAAGTTTTGCTATGAGTTTACATTGGATTCTGTCCATCAAAAATCTTTGAGAACCTCTGGTCAGAGGCAGTCTTTAGTATGCTTAACCTGAAACAGTATCACAGCTGGCTTCCCCAGTTACAACTAGTATAAAAATATCAGGTCAACTGACCGGAGTGAATGTGGAGATAGATAGAGAGAATTCTTCTTGTGTCTCTCCTGCTTAGTTACTGCAATGTCTGTGATGAGCTAAACTCCATTTTATTATGAAGGTTTTAATAGATTTGGGGATTTAAGTACTGAGCTAGACAATTAATGACTGTTCAAATTAGCACAGCTGCAAGGTAGCAGAACCTTGCACTTGGCCTTGTTGAACTTCATGCGGTTAACATAGGCCCACTCCTCCAGCCTGTCCAGGTACCTCTAGACAGCACCTTCCCTCGACTGAATCAACTGCACTGTTCAGCTTGGTGTCATCCACAAACTTGCTGAAGTTGCACTCAATTCCGCTGTCTATGTCATTAATAAAGGTTTTGAATAGTATCAGTCCCCGTAGGGACCCCTGAGGGATGCCACTTGTTACTCATCTCAGTTTGGACACTGAGTACCCAATCTCAGCTGAACTGTAGAGGGTCTGAACAAACCTGCAAGAAGTATTTTCAAATATTCAAGTCAAATTGTCCTAAAATAGAGTGGATGGACTTTAGAGTTGAAGACCTTGCTCTGCCTGCTCTGTATGTAGTGGCTGGAGTTGTGACTTGATTCAGAAGACATGAATGTAGGGAGGACATTTAGATTTAAAGCCTGGAAGTAGCCATAAATGCAAACCAAGCTTGTATGTTGCTTGGAGAAGGGTGAGAGGGTCTGTCATTAGAAATACCATTTATAAAATGGTTTGCTATATAATTTTCCCCTTTTGTAGAAGTGCTGTTGCTGACTCAAGCAATGTCCACAAGGAGGTTTGCCTGCATAATGCTGTCTCTGGTTTTGTACGTGTTTTCCAGGTATATCTTGAACTCTTTTGTAAAACGGACAACTTTCTGATTTTTTTTTTTTACCCTAATAGTACAGATAGAGCAACCCCTCTCCATGTTTTAAGGCACCTGATGGAGTGGTCCTGCAGGATGTCTGGTTAGTCAGTTTTTTTTTTCTTTATAGGGTGGTTCCTAATTTGCATTTTCTAATAAAACCTACCTAGAAAAAATTCTTATCTCTGAATTTTTGTGAGAGAGAGCCAAAGAAAATTGGGAAAAAAAAATTGAAATAATTTAATTTTGCAACATTGTGTTTTTCAAAACAAAGTAAAAGCTTTCAAACAAAAGGATTTTGATGGAGATAGTTTTGTAATTTGTTGACATATCCTTACATTCTGAAGTAGCTTGAATTTGGAATCTGCAGTTTCCTGGGAGAGAGGAAGCATTTGCCACTGATTATTAGTGTTTTAGCAAAAATTACAGTGACAAGACAGTGCTCAGAGACCAGATAAAGGGCAGTCTGCCATTGAGAAAGCTCTACAGACTAGCTACACCGATGCATCTCAGAGATGCTAGCGCTGTCACTACTACTTTGTGCTGTGTTTTGATGCAAAGTTTGTTCTGAAAGCTTGCATTTAGTGTCTGCTTTTCTAGGAAAGAGAAAGGACAGTGGAGAAGGGACAGAGCAACATTTGGCCTGCGTAAGGATCTTAAGCTGCGTGTTACTGGAGAAACATCTCCTCTTTCTGCTCCTTCCTGTATATTTACATCGAAATAGATGCAAAAGGAAAGTTGAAGATATAGCCTTGTTTTCAGTTTTAGATAATATTTAATGGTGCAACCGTTTTATGAGTGTCTCTTCCTTCCCCAGCTCTTACTGGCAGGTTGTACTAGTTTAAGAGTTCAAGAACTTAAATCTAGCAGGATCTCAATATGATCTCAATACAAGAGAGATTACAAGTCAAAATTACAATTTAATAAAAGATAAGAAAATGAACAATACAGTGAATACAACAAACTTAATTTTAAACCAGAACTAACAACCGAGTACCTTGGGGCACGGGAAGAATGGTGCTGCAAGCCTCTGCGCCCAGCTCCACGTGCTTCCCCTCCCCCTGAGTCCCAAACAAAGGAACCTGTTTGTTCTGCAGGTGTGAAGTCACAGTCTAGTTGAAGAGTAGGGGTCGAGAAGGAAGTTGGGGAAAGGTAGATTTCTGGAGAATTCCCGTGGCTGGAAAAGGGTACCGGCAACAAAGGTCCTGACGAAAATCCCAGTGGCACGAAGGAAATTTCGGCAAGAGCTCCTGGAAAACGCCCGATTCTTCTCTCCGGCTCCACGAGTCGCCCCCTCCAGACGTTCTGCCGGCTCCAAGACAATACCACCTCCTGGTTGCCGCGAGAGCGTCCGACCCCTCCCCCCGGAATGGGCGCATATGACTCCCGGGAGGGTGGGGCGTGTTGTTGAAGTGACGTAGGGTATGGAATACACAGCTTTGATAAAACTGATCCCTGCAGTTAAAAACTATGACACAGGTGTACGCTGTCTTCACTCAGAAGTACCAGAAGGGCTGAGCCCTGGGATAGCTCCTGTCTCTTTTCTTCCATCCCCATCTGAAGAAAGGTCCAGCTGCAGCTTTTCTTGCTGGCTGCATCCCTGCCTTGTCATTTGGTTAAGGCAGAGGCTCCTGCAAGTGCTAGTTTCACTGAGTTTCATGGTGAGTGTAGTATGGTTGCCCATCCTTATGTATTTCCGTTGCAAGAAATCATTTCAGATAATTCTGTCTGTCTACATCTCTCCCATGCTCTGTTTTTCCCAGTGGAGGAAGGGAAAATGGCTTTAAACACTGAACTAAGATCAAGGGAATGATGAAAACTAAGTGCTTCTAACAACAAACCAACAAATCCATGAAAGGTATTACCTAGTCAAGTGGTGGGAAAGGTGGAGCTCTGCATATAACACATTGTAGTGTCTGCCGTAAACCCTAAGGAGCAGAAAACAGTTCCACAATTCATTCTAGATGTTGTCTCACACATCTATCGTGTGCAGGTGTTCTGCATCCAATGCTGCAGTGGCACCTGCCAGTGCCATACTTGCCTTTCTGCCTTGGAAGTCTCACCCTCTGTGCTTTTACAGTTCCTCTAAGGTTTTTTAAATGCTTATTTTTTCCCCTCTCTTCCCTATTGCTGTCTACCCTTTCTCCTTCTGTCAGCATCTCATGAGGCCATTGCTTTGCCACTGAGGAAAATGCAGCACAAAATGAGGTTCTCTGCTGGGTATTTTGAGGAAGAATACATGTGGTTAAAATGCAACTATGATGAACATTTGCGTGTGCTCATAAATATGAACAAACATTGGTTGTGTCTAAATCTCTTGTGCATGATTTGCAGGAGCTACAAAATTTTCTGAGGTGTAGGTTGGCTTCAACTTTATAAAATGGCTAAATTGTAAAATCAGTACTTTGGTTAAAACAGAAGGCTTTTATATGCAATCCTATTGAAGAAGCTTTTTAGAAACTAAGGACTGAAGTGGAGAAATTGAGGTGTGAAGAAATCTGTCTGTTGTCAAACCTAGGGAAGGAGATTGAAGACTGGTTTGAAGGGTCACCAGTAAATCAATGCATTGTGAATGTAATAAAAAGTACAACTGAGCATAGCTGGTTGGTCTGAGGAGCTGAAAGAGCATATATGAAGTGATAGGTAAAAATACACTTGTAAAAGAAGTGCCAGATACCAAAATAAATACAAGGTGTTGTAGGAAGCAGTGACTGGAAATGGTAAAGTTCCCTAGAGGATGCCCACTTTCTGGCAGGCTGCATGATCTTTCAAGGTCCCTTCCACTGTGATACTGTGAAATTAAGGTAAAATAGTGTTTTCTTGCATTTTGCATAAATTGCAAGCATGAGGTAAAATCAAACAGTATAACACTTTCAGATCTAGATCTTTCATTATGTAATACTGGAAAAGGTATTGAACTACTGTTTTTTTCAAACTTGTCAAAGGTAATCTCATGAGCAGGAATGGAAAGGATATTTTGGGGAAAATCTGTTTGAAATACAAGCCTGCAAGGTGTTGTCAAAAAGCATAGGGATGATTTTGCCTTCTGTCTCCCTAAGGAAGCTCTAAGGAAAGAATTTACTCATTGGTAAAAATGAATTACTTTTGGTCTTGGAAGAAATCATGTGCCAGATATTTGTAGCTGTTTAAGCTTTTATAGAAATTGTATTCTATTCTTCCCACTAGTCCCTAGCAAAACTGCAATATCTGCACAGATGTCTCTTGTGCATGCATCTTTCTTTGTCAAAATATAAATTTTTATCCTCTTTGTAAGGAGAGTTGCTGACTGTCCTGATTGTGCCATGCTGTGGACTACCTGGAGTCTACTTTGGTGGGTTCACCTTGGTGGTGTCCATGGTTTTGTACAAACCTTGAAAGTACTTGCTGCAGGAGGTAAAAACAGCTCAAAACTATACCTCTGTGTGCCCCTAGTACCTTGTTTTCAGATTGCAGTGGCAAACCTATGAGTCATCACCTGTTCGAAGGAACCCTGTTGCCAAGGTGACTTTTCAAATGCTGTTTTTACAAGAGCAGGTCTTTTCTGACAAGGGAGCCACAGATCTGTGTGCTTTCCTCGCAGCACATAAACTGAGGATGGGCTCAAAAGAGAGTGGATTTGTCCACATCATGCCAGCTAGCCAGGAAGGTGGGTCGTGTCCTCTCAGGGCAGCTGGGAAGCTCCAGCTGTCTGTACTTCTGGTGCTCTTGGTTTGTGGAAGACAAACTGGAAAGCAAAACCCTGCTACCCTGCATGGTCAGCATGTGCTGAGGCTGGAGTCAAGGGCTGATATTTGCTAAGCTTGTGTGCACTGCTGATGGCATTGGTCTTTTTTGAAATCAGCAGCAGGCAAGTGTAGGGATGAAAAATCCTCTGCAGTGCTTTCCTGTGACATGCCAGGCAAGTGTTTTGGTTTTACACCAGCTATCTTTTCCAAAGGATAGCCCACCCTATAGGGTCATCGAAAGTAGGTGCACCTGTGAAAACCATCTGAATTTTTTGTTTTGAATATTGCACATAATCACAAAATTGTTAAGGTTTGAAGGAACCTCTGAAGATGATCTAGTTCAGGCTCTGCTCAAACAGGGACAGATACAGCAGGTCATCCAGGACTATGTCTACTCAGGTTTTGCATATCTCCATGGTTGGAGACATGGAGACTCCATAATCTCTTTGGGCAACCTGTTCCAATGTTTGACTGCCCTTGCAGTTAAAAAAACATTAAAATTTTCCCCAAATTTAAGTATTTAATTGCATGCCCATTGCCTCTTGTCACTGAGCACCACTGGCTCTCTGTTCTTTTCTCCCATCAGGAGAGATTCTGATAGAATTCCCCCTTAGATTCTTCTTTTCCAACCTCTCCTCAAGTGAAAGGTGCTCCAGTGCCTTAATCATGTTATTGGCCCTTAGCTGGATTCACTCCAGAAAGTCCATGTCTTTCTTGTACTGGGGAGTCCAGAAGAGGACTCAGCACTCCAGCTGTGGCATTTCTCGTGCTGAGCAGAGGGGAAGGATCACTTCCCATGACCTACTGGCAATGGTCCTCCTAAAGCATCCCAGGACACCATTAGCTGCATTTGCTTCCAAGGCACATTTCTGGCTCATGTTCAACTTGGTGGCCATCAAAACCGACAAGGCTTTTTCTGCAAAAAAGCTCTCTGGCTGGTCAGTTGCTCTCTTGCTTATCTGGAAGCATATGACATGGAGGAGAGGAGGCAAGTGGAGAAGAAGAAGAGAGTAATGGAGGGGAGCTACAGCACTGAGCTGGTTGAAGGCTGTGACAATGACCGTGCACACCTTTCACAGGCGTTCAGTGTGTGGTTGATTAACGCATATGGTGTGGTTTTGACCTTTCTCACTAATTGCATGGGCATCTTTAAGAGTGTTATGACTCCACATCCAGCTCAGTTGAGAGATTCCAAGTACCTCATAGCAGTGTGTAGTCTGTTCTCACTGTGTTTCCCAAAGGTCAGTGCTTATAAACGGCCTTATAAGCGGGCTTCTCTTCTGTTTTCCATAGCCCTTTTACATGTGATATAAAGCCTAGGGCATTCTTCACTACTTCATCCTATGGCTAACCTCCTTGTGTTTGTTTAACTTAAAGCATGGCATTTGAGACTGCATGCTAGTGAGATCTGAGATCATGAACTCTCAGGTCGCTAGGGATTTTTTTTTTTAAACCATCTCTACAGAGAGCAAATGCCAGCCTTCTTGCTGAGGGGAGCAGAATTTTATTTTTCTGTTGCAACTGGCAGAAATGTCAGATTGTTCAAAACTTGAGAAAGAAATAGGTCAAAACTGTCTGTAGCAGAGATGAGAGGAGGACAGTAATAAGGCTGCTTTCAGTTCTTGCTTACAGCATAGCTGATCCAGGCTGCAAGTGCTTTGTGCTACTGCAGAATGCTTTGTACCTCAACCTTAAGTGCTATTTCCCAGAAATAGTGTGAGTGCTGGAAGAAAGGAGGAGGAAGAGTGGCTTGCTAGGCTTCCATGGACAAAGGTAAGAATAGCAGTAAAACAGAGACACTACAAATCCTATTGGACTAAGTCTCATTCCCAGCAGAAGCAGGAAAGCAGATATAATGGGTGTACTCCCAAGGGGGATTACACACTGCTTATTTTCCAAACTTTTGCTAGGTCTAGGTGATGCAACTTTGAGCAGGCTGGTGTCTTTGGGAAATGCAAGCTGCCTGTGCTCCCAAAGGAGCCTTTCCCCTGAGAGTCTGGTCTTGAGGTCTTTGAAAAGCACGATTGTCCCATGTGTCTGAATTACAGCAGAGAAAGCTGTTTTACCTCTATGGTAATGCTTCGTGCCAGTGTACAAGCTCATCAGCTTTCTAACCTGAGACCTGGCAGACATGCACTTATTTGTGTTTCTTAGGGAATCTCTTGAGCAGATTAGATTTTTTTCCTGTAGTTGAGGGAGAGAAATCCGTGGTAGCACAGTGGGTCCAGGCTCCCCTGGTGCTGCCTGAAGCAGCATTTGGTCTCCATTCCACCATCGTGCACTTCTTGGAGACTTGCAGGCTTCTACGTGGACAGTGAAAGCAAAGAAAGCCAGGTTGGTTCTCCTTTCCAAGGTGGCTGGGGTTGTGAAGATGCCCTCAGAAGCTAGCTGGTGGGGTTTCTCTGCTAGCAAGTACCAAGGCAGGAGGTTGGGCGTGATCGGGTTTCTTGGCGGAGTGTGTTAAAAAGGAGGCTCTGCTGCAGACCTACAACTCCTTGTATCAGCTTGATTACAAGGCTTTACCATTCATTCTGCCTCACATGCAGATGCACAAATCCTCATCTTCCGTGCCTGTTCTGTATGTAATTTGCTGTGACATGGATGTAGGACTGGAATGTATAATAAGTAAATTTGCAGACGATGCTAAATTGGGAAGTGCTGTTGACACTAGCGAGGGTGGAGAGGCACTTCAGAGGGATCTTAATAGATTAGAGGACTGGGCTGCCTTAAACCATATGAAATTTAACAAGGACAAGTGCCGGGTTCTGCACGTGGGTAGGGCCAACCCAAAAACAACTTACCAACTGGGGAATGTGAGGCTGGAGAGTAGCACTGTAGAGAGGGATCTGGGTGTTTTGGTAGATGATAGGTTTAATATGAGCCAGCAATGTGCACTGGTGGCTACAAGGGCCAATAGGATTCTGGGGTGCATCAAGCAGTCCATTACTAGCCGATCAAGGGAAGTACTGATCCCACTCTACTCGGCTCTGGTGCAGCCTCACCTGGAGTACTGTGTGCAGTTTTGGGCGCCACAGTACAAGAAGGACACGAGGTTGTTAGAGAATGTCCAGAGGAGGGCCACAAGGATGGTAAAGGGAATGGAGGGGAAGTGTTATGAGGAAAGGCTGAAAGCACTTGGTCTGTTCAGCCTGGAAAAGAGGAGACTTAGGGGAGACCTCATAGCTGTTTATAACTTTCTCTACCAGGGAGGGAGGGGTGGGTGCTGGCCTCTTCTCTCTGGTGGCTGGTGACAGGACACGGGGGAATGGCATGAAGCTGTGCCGGGGGAGATTTAGATTGAATATTCATGGGAGCTTCTTTACCCAGAGGGTGGTGGAGCATTGGAACAGGCTCCCCAGGGAGGCTGTCATGGCCCCTACTCTCATGGAATTTAAGAAGCATTTGGACAAGGCACTTAGGCACATGGTGTGACTGTGGAGTTATCCTGTGCCTAAGCAGGAGTTGGACTAGATGATGCTAATGGGTTGCTTCCAATTCTGGCTATTCTGTGATTCTGTGACATGCATGAGGGACGTTTCAGTGCCCTAGACTAGTGATGGGTCTGACCTAATTTGCTGCCCGTCAAGGTGATAACAGCAGGGTAGAAGTGATACGGGAAAGGCACTGATGGAAATTCATGAAAAAAATAAAGCAAAGGCCACATTATTGTCCAGCTGTCCCCCAGTGCAACTTCTGTAGATGTTTTTCCCCTAAGCCTGCATGCTACAGAAATCATGGTGGGGTATTTCTCCCTCTGAACCCACCATGTTTGTATTGTTTGCACCCTGTTGTCAAGGGTTAGGGCTTGGCCAATCAGTAAATGAGTGAGAGGTGTTTTCTATTAACCCCTCTCCACCCCACCATGGGAAGGGAAAGGGAATATGAGAGAGGGAGACTTGTGGATTGGAAAAGAAAACTGCAACTACTTTAATGAAAATAATAATAATAACAACATGAAATATATACAAATATATACAAAACCAATATTGAATCCAGCCCACCTGATGGCAACTACTTCACTTTCACCACTGATGATGTGGCAGAAGTCCCAGACTGGAAATAGAATTGTCTGTGAGGCAGCGACAGCAGCACACAGGGTGTCCCAAGAGCATACTGAGGTAAGTCTGAGGGGGGGCAAGTTTTAGACCAGGCTGTACAAGGGGGTTTCTGATCACAGAGACACACGATCAGCCTCGAGCCACATGCCCCATCTGGACCCGGAAGCCCACGACACCCAATCCAGGCAAGGAGGAGGTGGAGCCGGGATCACTGCGGGAGATTGAAGCAGCTCTAAGGAGCACAAGTGACCTGGAGCTTGGCGAACAGGGGCAAGTCACTTCGTGCGTCAGTTCTAGCAGGAAACATAGAATCGTCAGAGTTGGAAGGGACCTTAAAGATCATCTAGTTCCAACCCCCCTGCCTGGCAGGGTCACCATTGCATACGACTGCCCTCCCAGCTCTCTCTCCGGTGTGTTTTCTGTGGGTTGTGATGGTTTGGTTTGTGGTGTGTGGTGGGTTGGTGGGTTGGTTGGGGTTTTTTTGGTTTGTTGTTGTTGTTTTTTCTGCACTTAACTAGACCCAGCAATGGTTTCCAAACGTATGAAAGCCATTTCTGCTACTACCAAAATTGTTCTGCTGCAGACAGAACCCTCCAAGAAGAATGCAGCTGTTCAGGTCAGTGGCTGTACAGAGTGTCTGAGCCTGGCATTAGTATCATAGGACAGTATGAGAGACACCTGTGTATGGAGTGAGCAGGTGAATGACTTGATGTGCTTAGTGGCAGAGCTCAAGGAAGAGGTTGAGAGACTAAGAAGTATTAGGGATCATCATCATCATGGCTAGGCTTCACGAACGAAGATTTGGGAGGGGCTCTACCCACGTTTGTTGCACACACGTTGGTGTCTAAAAAGGCCAATACGCAATAGGCATGTGCAGTTGCAAAAGACACAGCAGAAGGACTCCTTAGATGGTGTGTTCTGCAAGGCACGATTCTTTCTGCGCTGTCTTTTCTCCTCTAGGGTGATCCGGTGTGCTTTCTCAAAAGCATCTGCAGCGTTATAGATGGTGTGTCTCCAGGCCTCCCCCTTGGAGGCCAGAGTAGACCAGTTATGAAGATCAATATGGCCAAGGCTGAGATGTGGTTTCAGGGAGTCCTTGTATCTTCTCTTTGGGGCTCCTCTCTTGCAGCAGCCGGTGGCAAGTTCACCATATAGACAAGGCAAGCCTGCGCAATGGATTTTTTAGGTGAGATACAGTATGCGTGGAACTGAGCCCACCCTTTAATCCTAAAGTTCATCTGCCAGGGCCGAGCGAGCTTGGACGGTGGCAGCGAGATCCATAGGACGTAAAAGGAAATGGACTGGTGAAGTCATGCCCTTTTGACCCCAAAATAAGTCCAGCAGGAGATGGTGGAGCCGTGCCCCTCCTGCCACCAGGCAGATGGGGCAAACAAACTAGATGAGGGGGAATGGAAACAGGTCCCTGATCAAAGAGGCAAAAAAAGTACCCCCCTACCACCATCACCTCCCCAGGTGCCCTTAGAGAACAGGGGGTAGTGGCAACAAGCACCTGCTTGGCATGGTGGAAGTGTTGCCTTAGTTATCCCCTGACCTCCCAAGTGCCCTCGCAGAACAGATATGATGCCCTGCAAGTAGAAATAGCCAATGAGGAGGAAGAATCATCTGGCTTGGAAGTATTCCTGAGATTAAGGAAGCCCAAGCCTAGCATCCAGACATCTTCTACCAAAAAAAGGAGAAAAGTCATTGTTATAGGTGACTCCCTTCTGAAGGGAACAGAAGGCCCAATATGCAGACCTGACCCACTTCAAAGGGAAGTCTGCTGTCTCCCTGGGGCCCGAGTTAAAGATGTGATAAGAAAGCTTCCTACCCTGGTACAGCCCACAGATTATTATCCATTATTTACTTTCCAGGTAAGCAGCGATGACATTAAAAGAAGAAAACTGAAGGCTATCAAGAGAGACTTAAGGACCTTGGGTCAACTGGTCAAGGGAGTGGGACCACAAGTAGTGTTTTCTTCTATTCCCCCTGTTGGAGGGACCAATCGAGATAGGCTGAGGAAGACCCACCAGATCAATTCTTGGCTTCGAGCCTGGTGCCACCAGCAGGACTTTGGGTTCTTTGACCATGTGGCAACTTACATGAAGTCAGGCCTACTGGAGACAGATGGGGTGCATCTCTCCCAAAGGGGGAGAAGGTTGTTATCGCAAGGGTTGGCTGGGCTTATTGACTGCGCTTTAAAGTAGATTCAAAGGGGGAAACGGGGAAAACGTGGCTTGCAGGAAACAAGCCTGAGACATTTGTGGAGTGTTGTGCCAGCTCCACTGCTATCTCAGGGTTTGTACCAGTCAGGCAGTACTGTTGTATTGGAAACTCGCTCAAATGCCTGTACACTAATGCACGCAGTATGGGGACCAAACAGGACGAACTAGAAATCTGTGTGCTATCTCAGGACCATGATCTCATTGCAATCACTGAGACATGGTGGGACAGCTCACGTGACTGGAACACTGTGTCCTGGTTTGAGTTAGAACAGAACTATTTCTGTTCAATGATTTTACTTCCTAAAAGTATTCCATCCCATATACATCATATTCGATAGCTATAACTGGGGGTCAGTCCCCTTGCTAGAGTCTTTTGCTAGATTGCTCTGCATCAGGCACTTCAGGAGAAGTCCTGAGGTCCTGCACTTGGGCATTAGGACCCTGCCCCCGGAGGAGCCAGAACTCAGTTCGGGCACTCGGAGCTGGGGCTGGGACACGTGGTCTGGTACCGGGGATGGAGCCTGCTGCGGGAGCCTGCTGGAGCTTCGGTGGTGACATAGTTTGGGTTCTGTATATATATTTGTATATATTTCATTTAACTTTGTTATTATTATTAAAGTAGTTTTAGTTTTATTTTCCAATCCGCAAGTTTGGGTTTTTTTGCTTCTCTCATCTCCTGTCTTTTCCCGCTGTGGGGGGAAAGAAGTGGGGAGGAGAGAGCATCTTCTGTGGGTCGGTGGTTAGCCCATCCTCTACCCATGACACACTGTCATGGATGGTTATGTCCTTTTTAGGAAGGATAGGCTGGCAAGGCGAGGTGGTGGATTTGCTCTCTGTGTGAGAGAGCAACTGGAGCTCTCCCTGGAGGACAATGAAGACCAGGTTGAAAGCTCGTGGGTAAGGATTAAGGGAGAGACTAGTATGTGAGACATTGTAGTGGGTGTTTACTACAGGCCACCTGATCAGGATAAGGAATCTGATGAGGCCTTCTACAAGCAGATGGGAGTAGCCTCACAATCACAGGCACTGGTTGTCATGCAGGACTTCAATTACCCTGATATCTGTTGGGAGAGCTGCACAGACAGGCACACGCAATCCAGTAGGGCCCAGATGGGATGCACCCACAAGTGCTGAGGGAGATGGCAGAGGTCATTGCTAGGCCACTGTCCATAATATTTGAGAGGTCCTGGAGAACAGGAGAGTTGCCTGAGGACTGGAGGAAGGCCAATGCCATCCCCATCTTCAGAAGGGGCAAAAAGGAGGACCCAGGTGACTACAGGTTGGTCAGCCTTACCTCTATCCCTGGAAAGGTGATGGAACAGCTTGTTCTTGCCACCATCTCAAAACATGTGGAGGAAAGGAGGCTTATCATGAGTAGTCAACATGAATTCAGTAAGGGGAAGTCATGCTTGACTAATCTGATAGCCATTTATGATGGCACAACTAGGTGGATAAATGAGGGGAGGGCGGTGGATGTGGTATTTCTTGACTTCAGCAAAGCCTTCGATCCTGTCTCCCATGGTATCCTCATAGCCAAGCTCAAGAAGTGCGGATTGGGCGATTGTGCAGTGAGGTGGATTGGGAACTGGCTGAAGGACAGAGCCCAGAAAGTTGTGGTCAGTGGAGCGGAGTCAAGCTGGAGGCCTGTGACTAGTGGTCCCCCCCAAGGGTCAGTACTGGGTCCAATGCTATTCAACATATTCATCAATGACCTGGATTGAGTGTACCGTCAGCAAGTTTGCTGATGATACAGAGCTGGGGGGAGTGGCTGACACACCAGAAGGCTGTGCTGCCATCCAGTATGACCTGGACAGGATGGAGAGCTGGGCAGTGAGAAATTTAATGAGATTTAACAAGAGCAAGTGTAGGGTCCTGCACCTGGGGAAGAATAACCCCATGTATCAATGCAGGCTAGGGGCTGATCTGTTGGAGAGCAGCTCTGGGGAGAAAGACCTAGGGGTTCTGGTGGACAGGAGGATGGCCACGAGCCAGCACTGTGCCCTTGCAGCAAGGAAGGCCAATGGCATCCTGGGATGCATTAAGAAAAGTGTGGCCAGCAGGTCAAAGGAGGTTATCCTCCCCCTCTGCTCTGCGCTGGTGAGGTGCCACCTGGAGTACTGTGTCCAGTTCTGGGCTCCCCAGTTCAAGAAGGACAGGGAACTACTGGAGAGAGTCCAGTGCAGGGCCACCAAGATGATTAAGGGAGTGGAGCATGTAAGGATAGGCTGAGAGAGCTGGGTCTCTTTTGCCTGGAGAAGAGGATACCGAGGGAGGATCTCATCAATGTCTATAAATGTGTTAAGGGTCAATGTCAGGAAGAAGCCAGGCTCTTCTCAATGTTATCCAATGCTAGGACAAGGGGCAGTGGGAGCAAGTTAGAGCATAGGAGGTTTAGTGTTAATGTGAGGAAAAACTTTTTCACAGTAAGGGTGACAGAACACTGGAACAGGCTGCCCAGGGGGGGTTGTGGAGTCTCCTACTCTGGAAATATTCAAGGCCCGCCTGGACTCGTTCCTGTGTGACCTTACCTAGGTGTCCTGCTTTGGCAGGGTTTTGGACTTGATGATCTTTCCAGATCCCTTCCAACCCCTAACATTCTATGATTCTATGACTCAGCAGCAGATGGGAACTGGACTCAGGAGCTGGATCCTGGAACGGGTTTCAGGAACTCATGGATTGGGATTTGAAGATAGATTGGACAGAGTCTTCCTTGGATGCCGGCCGCTGAAGAAGAAAGCTTGCCCCTCACGATCCCTTAGCTTTATAATGAATTATAGTGTATATAGAATGGAATACCTTGTTGGTCATTTTGGGGTCACCTGAGCTGTCCCATTCACCCCCAGAGGTGCAGCCTTTTACCCTGCACTGCACCAGTGTGGTACACAAGATTTAGCAGTGACCTTGGTCTAAACAATAGGTCTTATCACTGCTAGAAGCAGGCACTATCTGTGAAAACATGCTGTTAATTTTAGAAAGTGCAGTTACTTAGAAGAGCTCTAGCTGAAAAGTAAAATCACTGAACAGAATTAGTTCTGTTCTAGCTCAGGCCAGGACATTCCACCCCTTATTCCATCCCATTTACATCATACCCATACTCAAACCAGGACACCTGTACATATTTTATGGGGAGAGTAACTCCTGAAATAAGATGACCTTTTTCCAAGAGCAGAAGACAGGGAGAAGCCTGTTACCTGTCAGATCAGATGAGCTCCTTGTGGCAGCCATAGCTTCTCCACTGGGAGGCTCACAGTGGTTTCTGGGATCTCTGTGCCATGAGCTGGCATCGCTAAGCACCTGACTCAGACAAGGCATTTTGCAGCCCTCATGGCACACTTGGCTCAGTAATCTAGGTTCTCCAAGACATGTTACCCCTTTCTGCCTTGATTATGAATATTAACCTTCCATCTGGAAAAATGGCTTTAAGAACAATGACACACCGCGCAACTTCGAGCATCCTTTCCATGCCTATCTGAGACTGACCCTTAAAATAATCAACCTCTGTGCTGTGGAAGGCTGCTGAGCAGGTGCAGGTGGGAAGAGTGAGGACTTTTGAAGAGTGAGAGACCTCAGATGGAGGAGGACTTTTACCTGTGGCAGGTGCTGAGTGTGCATGCAGTGCTTAAGGTATAACTTGGAAGGACAAACTGTCTCTGGAGTTGCCTTTCACAGACTACTGAGCAGATTGTGACTTCTTGGTCAGCTCATGAGGGGAAATGCTCCTAATTCGGATGGCATGTCACTTGTGCGCTTATGTGGCTACCTACAGATGAGTCTCAGCTCTTCTGCAGAGGAAGGTTTCATGCCCGTGCTGTAGCTGGGCAGAGCCTGGGGATGTTTACCAGGCCTGTTGGTGCAAGGATGTGAGTCATGCTGCTCTGCTGCGTGCTGGTGCGAAGCCAGGCTTCGAAGCAGGCTCCACTTTAAATAACCAAGGGATCCAGAATGGTTGAGAATGCATACCCAATTTAAATAAAATGCCTTCCTTATAGGGGGCAGGAGGAAAGCCTGTGTGCTGGTGTAACTATTAAGTGTGAACAAAAATCATGTAGCTTGTTTTGGAACATAAAAAGCAAATGCTGTATCCATGGTGAAACATGCCCTGTCATATAAGGGGCTGTCATCTTCTCTTCCAAAACTGTTTCCTGAGCCTGCTCAGGGTGGCAGGGCTGGGACTGGGTAAAGTCAAAGCACTTTCTTGCAGTGGTCTCTGTGCACCAGGTACAGGCCACCAAGCTATCTCTGGGGGATCCTCTAGGAGCAAGGGGGCAAAAAGACTGGAAATCAACCCCCTGCTTCTGTCATTGCTACCTCCAAACCTTGGTCCCACTAGTAACCCAGGCTCCCCAGACATTTCAGCATCAGTGCTTTCTGGAGGAGAAGTGGAACTGGAGGTTGCCTGGTTGGGAGATGAGCTGTTGGATGGGGTGAGGGCAGTGAGCCACCAGACTGGCTCCTGTGGAGCACTGTCTCTGCTGGAGGACATCTTGGCTGACTTTCTGCCTGGCACATGTCCTAGGGGAAAAAGAATACATTCAATAGTTCTGTACTGGCATCTGTCAGGTCACACCACTGTTGTGTTTGCCTCAGGAGACTGTGGCTTACCATTTCCCAGGTCCTTTCAGTGTAAAAAGGTATCAGACGATTTACAAGTGACACAATGTAATTAAAAAAACCCAGCAAACAAACCAAGGACAAAAATAGAAAATCCACAAAACCCACAAATCAAGAATACACACCCCATCTTCTGCTTTTGGATATATTCTTTCAATGTCTTTACTGAACACATCCCACAGCTGTAGGCATATGCTCTTTTTTGCTGCTGTTACACAGCTGAGGCTGAAAGTAGCACATCTGTTGTTATTTAACTTTTATATGGTACCTTGTTTTGCCGAAACACTGTGTTTTGAGCATCAATAGCTTTACTGTTATGCATTATTCAAGTTCTGGGAGTAATACTTATTACTATGTGCTATGATAGTATAACAGTTCATGCCAAAAGAGGGACTTGGGGTTTCACTGCAGCTTTGTATGGCAGAGAGCAGATGTCCATTGCTGAAGGACCCTCCTTTGTACATGTGGCATTGCACAGGCACAGATTTGTTTGATGTTTCTGCTCATAGTTTATATTTCTGCTCATGGACAAGTCTTCAAAGTAATGTGATGTCCTGGAACTGTGAAGCCTGTATTTTCACCCCCTGTGTTGTGGAGGCAAACTTAGATAGCGGGACCCTGGGGCACAAGGAAGCCTATCGTGTTATGGCTTTAACCCAGTCCGGCTTCTTTCTGAATGCCTAGAAAGTGTAAAATGGGGAGCTGTAAGGACGGGGATATATATATATGTATATTTTTAGTTTAAGGAGTGTGGCATATGAGGGCATGGACCCTGGTTGCTGGTGGCAATCAGAATCAGAATCACTTTATTGCTCCAGAAGCTGGAATTTATACTCTTACACAGAAAGGATAATGACCAATTACCTTCATACAGAAAGGACACTGACCAATTAGTAAGTAACACCTTCATACACAAAGTATACCAACTAATTAGCAAGTGACACTTTCATATACAAAGGATACTGACCAATTAACAAGTAACACTTAATAGATAAAATACAACTACTATAAATGTATTAAAACCAGTACACTACAAAGACATGTAAATATGATAAGACTGGTGCTGTGAGCTGTGGGGAGGATAGCATGCTAAGACTGTAGGCTGTCAAGGCCTTTGTGTGGAGCTGCAAAGCTCCTGCTAGCTGACTCCCACTTTCTCAGTCTATCTAACTTCTTTCTTGTGAGAAACTGACCTCTGCTTTGTCTAGTTTCTCTCCTGTAGGAGCCTGGCCTTTGCGGCCTATAATGACATACCACAAAGGACTACTTTAACAAAAAAACTCAACCTTTTTGAAATTAAGAAAGCTGTACTCAAAAAAAATCTCCTTGCCTCCGATGAAAGCAGGATCCCAAGAATTGCCAGGAGTAGTATCAAATGCTTGATGTAGGAGGCAAAAAGCTGTTTTCTTTTTTCTTTAATCTGTTTATATTTGAGATGTTTTGTACTACACAGATCAGAAGGAAAAAGAAACAAATCCTTGGTAAAAGGAATAACTGTCAAGTTTACACTATGTAAATTACCCTCAGCTAATGTTAGTGGGTATTGCTTACCCTTCTTCTGTGCACAAAGTTGCAAGGGCAAATGTGGAATGGACCGGGGGGGGGACCAAAACCCTTCTGATTTCTCAGAAAAATAATTAAACTGGGGCTGCAGTGTGGCTTTAATCTCAGAGGTGCTTGCAAGCTAAATAAAAATAGAAGACTACTTTGGGGACAGTGTCTGTGCCATTAATTAACTAGCTATCCACTGTTCTCTAATGGGTTTCCAGTGGCTTTGGCATTCAGCATCACGACTGGAAGTTGCCAAATGCAACCTGGCACTTTCCAGTAGCAAAACAGCTTCCTGAGAGGTGGGGAGGGACACATAAAATGGAAGTGGGATACATAAAATGGAAGTGTCTGGGGAGCAGGCAGTGAAGAAGAGCAGAAACCTACAGTTTGATGGAGCTTTGACAGTTGCTCTCAGGGAAGGGATCCAGGTCCCCACCCTGCACCCTCTGGTGATCTGTGGCTGCCCACCCAGGTGCCAGCCATTGTCCCTGGCCTGCAGTGAGGTTGGGCTCCTTCCAAGAAAACAGCTTTTGTATTTGCGTAAATATTGCTACGGTTTGAAGAAAAATAAATAAATAAATCAGAACCGATGTTATTACTGGAATTGGCCAGCTGCATGATTTTTTTTTTTTAAATAATTATTATTTTCCTTAACAAATCCTTCCAGGCACTGTTTTCCCAACAAAGTAGTAAGTGTGTTTTCAGACTAGTGGGTAAATCTGCCCAGCATGACTGCTGCTGAAATCTGGGCAGGCTCAGGTGGCCAGAAAGGCAGGGCAGAGGTGTCTTATGCAGGCAGCCCTTCAGAGATCATCAGAGCATGATTTGCATTTTGGCCTTTTGTGATTCATCCTTTATTTCCTTAAAACACAGAAACATGGGGTGATCAGAGGTGGGGGTAGCTGAGAGTTGGTTATTGAATCATGCAATTAGTTCTTTTAGCATTTGCTTTGATACAACAGAAAATTGCCTTTAACTTAATTAGATGCCTGTCTCTTATCACCTAGCCCATGCCCTGATGGGGCTCTCTTGATGGCCCAGACCTAGCAGGGTGCCCGTGTGTTGTTTCTTTATGCAGGAGATGGAAAAATGTATAGCAGCATCAAGTCACATGCGAAACCTTCAAGACATGCCTAAGCTTTATAAATAAGTATTAGCTTTTATGCATGGTTTCATTTCTTGTTTCTTGGGTGCATTGACTGCAGTAATATATTTTCCTGTGACACAAGGCAGTAAAAGCTACAGCTGTGTTCTCCCTGTCATCTAAAAACTCCAGACCTAGTGGTTGTTGGCTTCATGGAAATGTCCCTCTGGCCCCAGCAGGCTTGTTCTCATTTAAAGCATTGAAATTAGTAAATTATTATCCTACTTTTGTTTAAATCATCCTGAAAGAGTCACAGCTTCAGAGAAGTTGTCCTTTGTGAGTTGTTTCTAGAGTTGCATCAAATTCCTCTTTTGGAGAGAAAAAGAGCATTTTTTATTTTCCAGGCTTAAGAATAACCTAAGGTGAGAGGAGTGGTCTTTGGGGAGCTGGTTCCTTGATTGGCATTCCTGTAGCAGCATTCACAGCACATTTCAGGAGGAAACTTGAGTAAAGTCATTTTTGTTTTAAACACCAGATATAAAATATTACACTGTCAGCAACAGATCTGCAGTAAAAATATTTATGATGTTATTTTACTTGGTATCATATATTAGTGATCAGCAGCTGGTTTCTGAATACTGAATTTGGTATATAGTAGCTACTAGCCTTTTTTACAAGTTGCAAGTAATAGTCTCCCCCTTGGGACTGCCATGGATCTGGGTATTTCAAACCTTTTTCAGTCCTTCCCCTCCTTGCTACATGCTGTCACGGTAGGCATTGAGGCCATTGCTTGGGCAGGTGGATGCTGGTATCGTGTCCTTCTATCCTTCGTCCTCCTTTGTCTTCCTACTCTCGCACATGACTGCAACCCATGTTTTCCTTGTTTCTAGCTTTATCATTCTGAGCATTTTCAGATTTAAACTTCATTTTTGCTCCCAATTCTGGAACCTGTAAGTCTTCCCATTGCTTGGGTCAAGTGTTCAGAAGAATATGCCAGCTTCCAGGTCAGGTTTATGCAGGAATGCAGGACATGGGTCAAGTGTCTCAAAAAGCTTTTCTGAAAGGGCTGTTTATCTTGAGAAAACAGAGCCTATGCTGCTGGTGATCTAGATGTCTGTTTCTTATTTCTTAACCAAGCGTTAGACAAATTTGGTTTGCTTGGCTAAAATTTGAGGTGCAGGGTAGCCTTTGGTCTGTCTGCAATCTGCCCAACCTACCAGAAAGTTCAAAAGCATCAAGAGTTGAACAAAATTCTCGTATCATTGGGAAGCATCCAGCACTGAATCTGTGTGCAAGAGCCAGGCTTCATCTCAATGTCTCTATTTTCCTCTAGGTATAGAAAAAAACCCAGTTCTTTCCAAAAAAGAAAAAATGAAGCTGAGGAAAGAAAGATGGATACACAGTAAGTACTCCTTTGAAGCATGGTGGTACCACGGGCATCACAAAGTGTGGTTCTGCTGGATCTCTCTGTACATGGGTGTTGGTGACAGTGTTGGGCAGTACCAGGGGAGGCTGAGTGCTTCTCAGTGTCGTGGTAGAGGCTGAGCCGACCACCAACCCACGGACAGACACTCTCTATTACCCTCTCCCTCCCCCCCCACGGCGGGAAAGGGATAGGGGATAAGAGAAGCAGAAAAAACTTGCGGATTGGCAAATAAAACTAAAACTACTTTAATAACAATAACAAAGTTAAATGAAATATATACAAATATGTACAGAACCCAATACCGAACCCAAACCCCCTTTCAGTGATAACTGCATCACCACTGAAGTTCCAGCAGGCTCCGGCAACAGGCTCCCCAGCACCAGCTCGGTCCTGGTCCAGACCACGAGGCAGCTCCCTGGGGGGCAGGGTCCTAGTGCCTGATGCAGAGTGATCTAGTAAGGGGACCGGCCCCCAATTATATACTGAATATAATGTATATGGGATGGAATACTTCTAGAAAGTAAAATCATTGAACAGAAATAGTTCTGTTCTAACTCAAACCAGAACACTCAGAAACCTTCACATCTGCTCCCCAGCACATGGGGTAAAAGTCCTACGTATTGTTTCTCCGTGTTTAGCACCAAGGCCGAGTCATTGCCCCAAATCTACTTTTCATCTTCCTCCACTTGTAAGTGACTATATAAGTTCCTTTCTTTATCCAGATGGGACACTGTGCATATGTAGGCTTAGCATGTTTCTCTATCTTTGAAAGCTCTCATACAGATATGACTAGCTGTGTATCAGTGCTCCTCCTCCTTGAGGATCTGTGGGGACAGTAGGACAGCCTGGAGCTGAGGCCCACACAGCCACCAGCTAATCTCAAGGCTCTGTGATGAAAGCCTGCAGTAGGCCCTCCTGCCCTGAAGAGAGGTCTCTGGATGCTCCTGTAAGCTAAACAAAACCAGCCCCTGGCAGAAATGCTTCTGTTTTGTATGGGAAGCGTCTGTATTTTTGCTTCAAATATCTTGGCACAGTAAGAGACGGTGTAGCAGAGGGATTCCTCTTGCTACCTAGAACAGTTCTGGGGACAGGTTTTTGCCATAACACCTTCCTGCCCAACAGGTTCCGACAGTGTTTGGGGCCGAGGGATGTGGCTTTCTGATGCATCATATGCCATATGCACTTTGCTTCTGAGCTTTGAGCAACCATCAACCTGTGATTTCACGAGCTGCATTGAAGGTGTTTCTGGCTCTCCTTACATAAAAAGATGATAACACCGTGACTGTGAAGGAAACCTTCTCCATATCAGCAACCAACAACTTCCATGTGCCTTTGACATCTGCCACACTCAGTGCACAAAGCATAGATGGCTGTGCTTATTCCTAACATCTGACCTGCTGGCTGCAATTTAAGTGCTCCTGAAGGTCTCTTTAGAGAGAACAGGGGAGAGGACACAGGGGAGCACAGCTGAGCTTTCCGTCCCCTAACACCAGGGCTGCTTCTAGGTACTGTGGAGGAAGGTAAAGCCTCAACAGCATTTTATGACAGAATCCACAGTAAAAGGGGTACATGGGACTTGTGTCTTCTGCAAGAAAGAGGGCATGCTCCTGCAGTTCAGTGTCAGCACTACTGTCATTCAGAAGGTTGGCCACTCTGTTAAAGCCCAGGAGCAGAATCCCTACAATTTCTTAATCCTGTCCTCCTGAAAACATACCTTCATAGCATCAGTCTTAATCAAGATCATGTATGCTATTTGGCTCTGTTGTGGCCTCTTTTCTCCTCTCTTTGCTCTTAAATTACTAATGAAATGCAGAGGCTTGGCTTTGATGAAGGCACCAAGGTAGAAAACTTCAGGCCAAATTATCTCTGTCTTAGAATATACTGGGTGTTAGAAGTACTTTACAGATACAGAAGTACCTAAATTATTGGCTCTTTTGACTCCTCCACTAATTTGTGGCCTGTTGGCAAATACCAGCATTCACTAGCAAATGCTTTGCTAAGAGTAGCAAGTACCAAGGGATTTCTGTAAGAAAGGTCAGCAAGTGTTACTACCAGGTGTGCAGCTTGTTATTGAGAAAAATGGAATAGCTGGAAAGAGCCTATATAAACACCAATAAAGAAACTGAATTATTATTATTAGGTGACGGAGCAAAATGAACTGGTACTTCCAGAAAGAGATTTTTAAATGAAACTTGGCATTTTAGCATGGTGACCTTAAAGAGCTGCGGTCTACTGAAGCACATTGATTTTTACCTGATGCAGATAACTCTGCCAGTTCTTTCTGGGTTTTGCAGTCTTTGTTCCCGAAAAGAGAACCCAGCTTGGACTGCTGAAGTTGTTATCATTACATCTGTTTTTCTAAACCTTCCCAAGAGTTTGTTGTTTCTTCTTGACCCAGAGCTGCTTTTGTGACACTGAATGCCAAGACTCTGGGAACTAAAGTTTAGCCCAGTACTGCAAATGTGAAACTTGGATATTTCTTCCATTAGAATATCTTCAAGAGACTAGAGAGGGAAAATAAATGTGTAACGCTTCAAACATTAGAAGTATGCACATTTAAAAGTACATATATTGCATTGCTTCTCAGATGAACAGACTTAATGAGAAAAGAATTTGGGATGTTTGCGCAGAATCATATGTCTGAAAATTTTGAGCACATACTGTTTATGAAAGCACTAAACTAGTCAGCTTCATAAAGCCAGGCCAAAAAAAGGAGTGATGCAGAACAGAAAGCTGTGTTCTTGGCAGGGACTGCTGTGACAAAAAGCATTTACAATCCAGATTTGTGACAAACATCTATGTACAGCAAAACTGCAGTTCATGAAAAACTGTCGCTCTTTGACTCAGCTGAGTTGGGGAGCAAACAAGACAAAAGGAGCCAGCAACTAACCAGTGAATTTAAGTTTTGCTTTCTTGAATGTGGGCAGCAGGTTTAGACCTAGAATAGCTGGTGGCAACTTGCCTACAGTCAGTAGAGTGGGACTGGCTGCTTTGGTACTCCCATCAAAAATACTTGGCCTGATTTAGTCCTGCTCCTGTAGCCATTGCTGCAGCGGAAGCTTCTGGCCTCCCTGTGTGGCCATCTTGTCTGCATTGCTGCTGGCACTGAGCTCTGTCATGTCCAAACACAGATTTTCTAGCTCAGCATTAAGGCTCTTCCTTACAGTACACTAATTGTTCAAGGCAGTAAGCAGAAGCCTGTTCTTCCACTGCAGCCTCTGGTGGATGCACATAGAGGAGGTGGAATCCTGCATTGTGTATCCTGCAGTACTGCTACCCTTTGGGGGTGTCACAGAATCACAGAATAGCCAGAATTGGAAGCAACCCATTAGCATCATCTAGTCCAACTCCTGCTTAGGCACAGGATAACTCCACAGTCACACCATGTGCCTAAGTGCCTTGTCCAAATGCTTCTTAAATTCCATGAGAGTAGGGGCCATGACAGCCTCCCTGGGGAGCCTGTTCCAATGCTCCACCACCCTCTGGGTAAAGAAGCTCCCATGAATATTCAATCTAAATCTCCCCTGGCACAGCTTCATGCCGTTCCCCCATGTCCTGTCACCAGCCACCAGAGAGAAGAGGCCAGCACCCACCCCTCCCTCCCTGGTAGGGAAAGTTATAAACAGCTATGAGGTCTCCCCTAAGTCTCCTCTTTTCCAGGCTGAACAGACCAAGTGCTTTCAGCCTTTCCTCATAACACTTCCCCTCCATTCCCTTTACCATCCTTGTGGCCCTCCTCTGGACATTCTCTAACAACCTCGTGTCCTTCTTGTACTGTGGCGCCCAAAACTGCACACAGTACTCCAGGTGAGGCTGCACCAGAGCCGAGTAGAGTGGGATCAGTACTTCCCTCGATCGGCTAGTAATGGACTGCTTGATGCACCCCAGAATCCTATTGGCCAGTGCACATTGCTGGCTCATATTCAACCTATTATCTACCAAAAGTCCCAGATCCCTCTCTACAGTGCTACTTTCCAGTCTCACATTCCCCAATTGGTATGCTGTTTTGGGGTTGGCCCTACCCACGTGCAGAACCCGGCACTTGTCCTTATTAAATTTCATATGGTTTAAGGCAGCCCAGTCCTCTAATCTATTAAGATCCCTCTGAAGTGCCTCTCTGCCCTCGCTAGAGTCAACAGCACTTCCCATTTTAGCGTCATCTGCAAATTTACTTATTATACATTCCAGTCCTAAGTCTATGTCATTTATAAAGATATTAAACAGGACTGGCCCCAAGACGGATCCCTGTGGGACCCCACTTGTCACCACCCTGACATAGTTCCATTCACCAAAACCCTCTGAGCCCGACCCCTAAGCCAGTTATACACCCATCTCATGATTCTCCCATCTAGTTGAATAGTTGACAATTTATGCATTAGGATACTGTGGGAGACTGTATCAAAAGCCTTGCTGAAGTCCAAAAAGATGACATCAGCTGGTCTCCCTTGATCAGCTAGATGGGTGATTTTGTCATAAAAGGAAATCAAGTTAGTTAAACATGATTTCCCCTTCATAAACTCATGCTGGCTAGGACTAATGACAGTGTTATCTGTCAGATGCTTATCTATAGCTCCTAGAATAATTTTCTCCATAATTTTGTCGGGCACAGAAGTGAGATTGACAGGCCTATAGTTAGCAGGGTCATTTCTGTTGCCCTTCTTGAAAATCAGAACAACATTTGCCCACTTCCAGTCAGTTGGAACCTCCCCAGACTCCCGAGAGCGTTGAAAAATCACAGAATCACACAGAATCACAGAATCATTACGGTTGGAAAGGACCCTCAAGATCATCTAGTCCAACCGATAGCCCTACACTACTCTTATCCCTAAATCATCCCCTGAAGAAACACATCTATCCTCTTCTCAAAAACCTCCAGGGATGGTGACTCCACCACCTCCCTGGGCAGCCTATTCCAATATCTAACCACTCTTTCAGTAAAGAAATTCTTCCTAATATCTAATCTAAACCTACCCTGGCTCAGCTTAAGCCCATTCCCTCTAGTCCTGTCACTAGTCACAAGGGAGAAGAGGCCAACACCCACCTCCCTAGAATGGCCTTTCAAGTAGCTGAAGAGAGTGATAAGGTCTCCCCTCAGCCTCCTCTTCTCCAGGCTAAACAACCCCAACTCCCTAAGCCTCTCCTCATAAGGCCTGTTTTCCAGACCCCTGACTAGCTTAGTTGCGCCTTCTCTGCACCCTCTCTAGTAGCTCAATGTCCTTCCTAAACTGCGGTGCCCAAAACTGCACACAGTATTCAAGGTGTGGCCTCACCAGTGCTGAGTACAGTGGCAAGATCACCTCCCTGCTCCTGCTGGTCACACTATTCCTGATGCAAGCCAGGATGCCGTTGGCCTTCTTAGCCATTGAGAGAGGACTCGCTATGACATCTGCCAGCTCTTTAAGTACCCTTGGGTGGATTCCATCAGGCCCCATAGACTTATAGGGGTCCAGCTGGAGGAGCAAGTCCCACACTAGTTCAGGGTCAGCTAGATCATTAACAGACTCCCTGTCACTGGTCACTGGCTCGTGGCACTGAGTACTCCAAATCCCATCCTCCATGTTAAAGACGGAGGCAAAGAAAGCATTGAATGCCTCTGCTTTGTCAGTGTCTCTAGTTGCGAGGAGACCATCCCCAATTAGTAATGGGCCAATGTCATTCCTGGACTTCCTCTTACTATTAACATATTTTAAAAAGCTCTTTTTACTGTCTCCCACAGTACTGGCCAGCTTCAACTCTAATTGGGCCTTAGCTGCATGGATTTTCTCTCTGCAGTGGCGTACAGCTTTTCTGTAGTCCTCCCATGTTACCAGACCCTGCTTCTACTGACCATATACATATCTCTTTTGCCTGATCTCTAGAAGAAGATCCTTACTCAGCCAAGCTGGTTTTCTGCCTCATCTGCTTGACTTCCAACATTTAGGGATCACTTGCTCCTGTGCTTCCAGGAGATGGTACTTAAAAACTGACCAGCTCTGATGGACCCCAACACCTTCAAAAGTTTTTTCCCAGGGGACTACACTAAGGAGTTCCCCGAGCTGCCAAAAGTCAGCTCTCCTCAGATCCAGGGTGTAAGTGTTGCTGGCAGTCTTCTTCCTATCTCCAGAGATTTTAAACTCAATAGCTTCGTGGTCACTGTGGCCAAGACAGCCACCTATGACCACATCGCTCACCAGACCCTCCCTGTTGACAAGTAACAAATCAAGGACAGCTCCTTTCCTTGTTGATTCTCTAACCAACTTTTGTCAAAGCAATGCTGTGGGTTTCCAGGGCCTGTGATCACCTGGCAGAAGGAAAGGGAGCTCACGGATCCCACTGAGCTCTAGTTGTTTCTGGTGGTATTCTCAAGGGACTTCTGGGACAGATTAGGTCATCTTGGAGCTCAGCTGGAAACTTGTAGCAGTGCTGAGCTTTTGTGGGCTGTCCTGGAGAACATGTTTTGCTGGGGCTTACCCTTGGGGGCTGCTGGCTCTTTGAGTCTCGGGCAGCTGCAAGACCCCTTTCTATGCCAGAGAGCATTGAGGACTGCAGCAGAAGCCTGTGGCTTTTAATGCCCACCTCCCATGGCCAAGAAGGGAGACTGGCATAACATTTGTAGAGCCTAACATGCTCACAGCCTTTGTCAGAGCCGCTGCAGAGGGACTGGTAAACATGGTCTGAAGAAAAAGCCAGCCACCTCCATGTCTGCCACTTGGTGCAGTACTTTTCTAGTAGTGCAGTTTATCTACCATCTGACTGCTTGAACTCCACCAGGAGTCATGAAGGTGAGACTTTCACTTGCTCTAAATCAAGCAAACAACTGAAATTAAGTCTTATCTTTTTTTGCCTGTGCAAGGAGACCGTTGTTTTGTCCCAACAGCAAAGCAGAGATGGGCCTGTGACTGTTTGATGCCACATGTGTAGCTGACTTTATTTGGTTTGTCTCTTCCCCTCTTGTTTCTCTCTTCCAATTGCGTGCAAAGTCAGCATATTTTTTCCACACCCCCAAGAATGATGTGCTCTGTTGCTGTGAGCAGTAAATGGTCCTGCATGACATGGTGCAAGGGATGGAAATAGATCAGGCAAAATCAGTCTGGGGATTTTCCTTCACATTGCAAATATCAGTAGAGATGCATAGAGTTATAAGCAGACACAGCAAGGGAGGAAACTATTCAGCTGCAGTATTTTTGGTTTTTCTCTGGTTTAAATCACTTCTGGTGTGTTGTTCCTGTAGATGGTGAAGCTGCCTATGAATTTCTTAGCTCACAAGTTCTCTCTTGCAAACACTTTCCCTTCCTTCAGTAATGTCTTGTTTCTAATTCAGAAATAGAAAGTGTGAAGCTAGCCAAGCAGAAGCAAAAAGCCAAAGCAAAGCAGAAAGCAACATCTGTGGTGGGAGACATGCAGGCATTGATGGAAGCCCTACCTGAGCTCTCCAACCTGACCACAGGCGGCAGGGGCAAGAAGCCACGAAAGAGGTATGTACTGTTTAGGGATGGGCTGTGTATTTCCCTTCTGCATGCAGAATAAAGTGCCCTTCAGCTCAGTTTGTAGCTACAGGCAGTGGAAGTTTGATGCCAGTGATAGGAGAACAAGGCCTCATTCTCAACTCCATTTCATCTCTTTCCATGCTTCACAAAGCTTAGATGTGTCTACTGAATCCACAGCTAAGAAGGGAACTGTGTTGCTTAGGTGAAGCTTGGGATGAGACAGGCTGGGATCAACCAAATGTCCTGGGGAGTTGCAGGAGTGACACACAAATGTCCAGATTGAAATGCTGCTGAGCTCAGCTGAGAATCTGGACTCGAGGTGTTGCAGACTGCCATTCTGTTCTTCCAGATCTCTGAGCTTTCTCCTGAGGCAGTTTAAAGCCTTTGATCAGAGCTTTATGCTCTGGCCCGACTCTTTGTTTGCTCTGTTGGTTTGCAAGTGTGACTTTGGACAAGGACCGAAGTATGGTGTTTCTGTTCCTTTTATTGTACTGAAAGAGAAGGGCTATTTCTGATTCTCTGACATCCCAGCCAGCTGCAGGGTGGGTTCTGATTGCCCTTATGTTTTCTCCTTTTTTAATGCAGTGCTCTGCCTGATCGTCTGCTCAGTACTGCAGCTGCTTTTGCATCCCCCGGTGCAGAACAAAAGTGCTCTGCTTGATGCACAAACTCTTGTGACCTCTCCAGCTGCAGGAGAGGTAGTAGAGGTTGGAAGTAGAAACTTGTTTTGTCTGTAATAAGAAAGCATTTGGATTAGAGAACAGCCAAGAAGGCAGCTATCTGGCAAAATACCTTCTTCTATGGTTGCAGTTCAAGGCTGCAGAAACCATGAACCCTCTTGTGACTTGCACGATGCCCCAGAAATAAACTTTGACCCAGGTGGGACATTCACAGACCATAACTGAGTTGACCATTCCCACTGCTCCTGGAAAGCCACTCCTTAGAAAATGAGGACCTATGAACCTTACATCTCAGAATGGGAAAATATTACCTTCCCTAATTTGACTTCTAAGCTTTTAAATAGCATTCTTTTCCTTTTTTATTCTTTATGCAGCCATTCAGTCAGCCTGCCCTGTCTTTCAATGGGAATGAACAGCAAAACTACACACAGAGTATCAAGTCTTGCAAGAGCACTGAGGGTTGATTGGAAGGAGTTCTGGGCCAGGGCTAAGCTTGAGCCTGAATAGGTGGCCTTGCTCTATTTCTGTGATGATGTGCCACAACCACATGTGGCATCTCACTTCAAGTTGTGTGCGGGAGTCATTTCCCCCTCATCCTTTTCTCCCAGCCCCCTTGATGGCTGAACCCATATTATCCAGGAGAATGGCTTGCAGAAAGTATGTGTAGGGCAGGGAGGTCAGGTGGGGTGCTTTCTTTGGGGATTGCTTTCCTGGGTGGCTGTATAATCTAGTGCAAATACATGGTGTTGCTGCAACCTGCAATTCTGGACCAGCTCGAAAGATAGAGTAGAACTATAAAAGGCTCACAGACAGCCGAAAAGCATGACAGTGGAGAATCTGGCACAGCTTCTGTGCAAGGGGTGACTAAATGAGCTGGAGAATCCTCAGCCTGGGCAGGAGATACAAAGAGGCTTGGGGAGATACAGGCAAAGAGGCTTGGGAATGTAATAGTCTATAAAATCAAGTATGATGTGGTTAGGAAGTAGTTAGTCTTCTTTTCCAGTATGAGAGAGAAAGAGGACATCAAACATAGCTAGTGAGTAGCAGGTTCAGTGTTAGCAGGAGGCTCAATGCTCTGCACAGCTCCCTGCTGCAGGATGTTGTGGCCGAGAGAAGCCTGTGGTTTTGGGTTAGACTTGAATAATCCAGTGAGGAGAGCTCCTTGGAGGGCTACTGCATATGCATATACTGCAGCTGGTAAAACATCTTTGAGCTGCAAATATTGGAGAGCATGCCTTGGTCTTATCCTTCAGGCCATCTGCTGCAGGCTGCTTCAGGACAGAACACTGGCCAAAATGGTCCTTCCAGCTGCTCTTCTCTTCTCTAGTACACTTAATGGCAGAGGATGTGGGGTATATGTGGAAGTGTTTGGTGGTCATGCACAAATCTCCAGCCTGACATCATCAGAGAAGCTCTGTCAGCTCCCTTGCTTTCCAAACCCAGACCTTCCACAGGAGAGTGGTAGACTTTCTCTCCTTCTGGAACCCTAAGCTCATACTCTGGCTTTGTTATCACTTCAGCTGCAAGGCTCTGGTGTCTAGAAAGCCCAGTGGGGCTGTGGCACAGCAGGGTAGAGAAGCCCAGCCCTGGCTGAGAATTTCAGGATTGGGCATCACCATCTGCAGTCAGCACAGCAGAGGTGGGAGCTTGGCATTGACTGACATCCAGATTGCCTGTGACATGCCAACAAAAAAGCAGTCCTCCTTGGTCCTGGCATAGAGGAGCTAAAGTGCTCTTCTTCCCCTTGCTGGCTTGTGGCTTCCTGGACAGCATGAGGTTGTGTTTGAAATAATCAGAAGAGGCTTTTATAGGATTTGAATCATTACATAAATGAAGGGTAATACTCTGGTGATTTGTCAGCATTATTAACAGAAGATTAGATTCTCCAGGAATTTGATCTCCTACTGGGTAAGAGAGCATTACAGTGAGATTTTTATTCCATTTTGTAATGAATGAAGGCAATGAAGTGAAATGAAACAGGGCTTAGTGGTGGAAATACAGGCAGCAACCTTTCAAACCTACCAGACCAATGAGGTAGAGCTGTTAAGTTGAACTGAAAAGCCTTCAGAAGCACCAAGCCCTTTAAAATTGTGGGATAGCTGAAGGCAAAAGTGGGCTTGCACATCCTGAAGTAGTCTCATGCCCTCATGCTGCGCTGCAGAGGCACAGACTCTGGGCCACGTGGTCTTGTATAGCCCAGGATTTACTCTAGAAAGGCTTCCTTTAAGCATCATCACCCTCTGCAGAGCTATTATATCTTTGAAGGGACTACCATGCAACTTGGTGGCACATTTGGCAAGCCATCCAACTTAAGAAGGGATTTCTCTGTGCTTCTGTCAGCAACCCAAGCAAACTGGGACAAGAAATTGTTCTTGTGCCAAGCAGTTAATGGGCACGAAGTGAGAAAAGATTATAGAATTATAGCATCATTAAGATTGGAAAAGACCTCTAAGATCATGAAATACAACCGTCAACCTTTCACCATCATGCCCACCAAATCATGGCACTCAAGTGCCACATCTATACGCTTTTTGAACACCTTCAGGAATAGTGATTCCACCACTTCCCTGGACAGCCTGTTCCAATGCTTAAAAACTCTTCAATGAAGAAATTTTTCCTAACATCCAAAGTAAGCCTCCACTGGTGCAACCTGAGGCCATTTCCTCTTGCCCTATCACTGGTAACCCAGGAGAAGAGACCAACTCCCACCTCACTACAGTGTTCTTTCAGGTAGCTGTAGACAGAGATAAGGTCTCCCCTCAGCTTTCTCTTCTTCAGTCTAAACAATCCCAGTTCCATTAGCCACTTCTCATAAGACTTGTTCTTCAGACCCCTCACCAGCCTTGCTGCCCTTTTTTGGACGCACTTCAGCAACTTTGTCTTTCTTGTAGCGAGGTGCCCAAAACTGAACAGAGTATTCAAGATGCAGCCTCACCAGTGCCGTGTACAGGGGGATGATCACTTGCTGGGTCCTGCTGGCCACAATGTTTCTGATATATGCCTTCTTGGAGTCCTGGGCACACTGCTGGCTTATATTCAGTCAGCTGTCAACCAGCACCCTCAGGTCCATCTCTGCTGGGCAGATTTCTAGCTACTCTTCCCCAAGCCTGTAGTGTTGTATGGGGTTGTTGTGACCAGAGTGTAGGATGTGGCGCTTGGCCTTGTTAAACCTCATCCCATTGGCCTCAGCCCAGGTCCCTGTCCTTGTCCCTTTGCAAAACCTTTCTGCCCTCAAGCAGATCAACACTTCCTCTGAACTTGGTGTTGTCTGTAAACTTACTGAGGGTGCACTCAGTCCACTTATCCAGTCCAATAAAGATATTGAACAGAAACAGCCCCAATACTGAGCCCTGGGGACCACTTGTGACTGTTTGCCAGCTGGATTTAACTCCATTCACAGCTACCTTCTGGGCTTGGCCGTCCAGCCAGTTTCTAACCTAGCGAAGAGTACACGTGTCTAAACCATGCACTGCCAGCTTCTCCGGAAGAATGCTGTGGGTGACAGTGTCAAAGGCTTACTGAAGTCTGGGTAGACAACATCCACAGCTTTTCCCTCATCCACTAGGCAGGTCACCTCATCATAGAAGGAGATCAAGCTGGTCAAGCAGGACCTTCCTCTCATGAACACGTGCTGGCTGGGCCTGATCCCTTGGTTGTCCTGCACTACTCTTGGTTGGATCCCATTTGGCCCTATGGACCTGTGGCTAAGTGGTGTAGCAGGTCACTGACTGCTTTCTTCTGGATTATAGGGGCTTCATACTGCTCCCTATCGCTGTCTTCCGGCTTGGGGGGCTGAGTACCCTGAGGATAAGTGATCTGACTGTTGAAGACTGAGGCAAAGAAGGCATTAAATACCTCAGCTTTTTCCTCATCCTTGGTGGCAATGTTAACCACCTCATCCAATAAAGGATGGAGATGCTCCTTGGCCCTCTTTTTGTTGGTAATGTATTTGTAAAAACAGTTTTATTATCTTCTACTATGGTGGCCAGATTAAGTTCTAGCTGTGCTTTCACCTTTCTAATTTTTTCTCTGCATGCCCTAACTACATCCTTGTACTTTTCCTGAGTTGTCTGCCCCTTCATCTATAGGTGGTAAACTCTCTTTTTTCTTTCCTGAGGCCCAGTCAGAGCTCACTGTTGGGTGGTCTATAACAGACGCCCTCCAGGATATCAGCCTTTTTGACCTTCCCCATAATCCTTACATGTAAGCACTTGACCTTATCATCACCATGGTTGATCTCTATGCAGTCAAAGCACTCCCTAACGTGCAGAGCTGCCCCACCACCTCTCCTTCTTTGCCTACCCTTTCTGAAGAGTTTATAGGTATCCATTGCAGTACTACAGTCGTGAGAGTCATCCCACCATGTTTCCCTGATGATGACTACATCATAGTTTTCCTGCTGCACAGTGACTTCCAGCCCCTCCTATTTGTTGCCCATGCTGCATGCATCAGTGTAGGTTTGCTTCAGCTGGGCTGTTGATCTCACTCCCAACCCTAGCATGCTGCCCCTAGGATCATCTCTAATGAGCCTGGTTTTAATGTCTTTTGCCTTCAAACCTAGTTTAAAGCCCTCTCAATGAGCCCTGCCAACTCCTGGGCTAGAATCCTTTTCCCACAGGTGAACTCCATCTGTCACTAGCAGGCCTGGTGCCATATAAGCCACCCCATGATTGAACAAAACAAAATTCCCCCGATGGCACCAACTTCTGATCTATGTGTTGATCAGGTGGGTTTTCCTGTTCCTTTCAGTATTCTTCTCTGCTACTGAAGGGATTGAAGAAAACACTACCATTTCTCCTGATCCTTCAACCAATTGCCCCATTGCCCTAAAGTCCCTTTTGATCATCCTTGGATTCCTTTCTGCAACCTCATTGCTACCAACCTGTACAACAAATAATGGGCAATAATCAGAGGGCCCTACCAGACCAGGGAGTTTCCTAATGATGTCTCTTACCCAGGCCCCAGGGAGGCAGCAGACTTCCCTGTGGGATGGGTCCTGTTGGCATATTGGGCCTTCTGTTGCCCTCAGAATGGAGTCACCCATGACAATTGCCTGTCTTTTTTCTTAGAAGAGGCAGTTCTAAGGTGTGGGGTTGCCTGACTCACCCTAGGCAACACCTTGGATGGACCTTCTTCTACATCATCATCAATTGCTTGGTCCTCATGTTCCAGTGCAGAGATGCTTCCTGCTCTTCCTGTGTCATGCAGTGCCAGTGGATGCAGCAGTGTGACAGGAACTGTTCAAACCCCTATAGCTGTTTGTCTGCTCTTGTTGATCACCATTCCTCTTGAGCTTTCAGGCCCGTTGTGTAACGCTGGCAGTGCTGGGGTGACCTTGAAAGGGACTAAAGGGTACAGGAGCAGCATGCAGGTATTGATCTGCCTGGCTGACTTTTGCTGCACAGGCTCTGCACTTTGAAGGCTGGGTGACATATATTCACCCTGTTTGAGTTTGTCTCAGTTGGCAGGGAGCTGTGATACTGGGACACACTATGCTGTACTGAGGGTAAGTCAGATGTGATTGGGGCAGCACCAAAAGCCCTCAGAAGCTTAGGTCCACCAGGACCCCCCTTGAGGAAAAATAAATGAGAAAGGATCAGGAGAGAGAGAGTTAAGAAAAAGGAGCTGGAGCTGATCAGGCAGGGAGTGATGGTGAAAGTGAGTGGGGTGAAGGAATATGTGGCAAGGGACGAGGAAGAAGGAAGGAAAGCAGGAAAAAAAATGCAGAATAAAAGGATGGAGGGTAGTGAGTCAGAGAGGGAAATAGGAAGAGAAGGTCACTGTAACGTTGCCAACAAAAGACCAGATCCTTTTATCTTGAGATAAAAAGATAGGTGAGGTGCTACCATAGGTGAGGGGCTGTCATGTTTCCTAACCTTGAGAAAGCTGAAGGGCTCTGGGAAGGCCTAAGCCCTCAGCACCCACCAGTAAGGGAAGCGTCCTCCTTGAGCCCTGCCCCAACAGAGGGGTAGGAGGTAGATCCTCTTTCCCACCTGGGCTGTAGTCTGGGGCTGCAGGGTGAATCAGAGGAGAACTGCTCAATGGAGGGAGACCCTTTTCCTCGCTTGCTTCTTCTGTTTACCTCTGTATCTGTGTAATCCTGAAGAATGGAAGATTCTTCTTTCCATGATGTCCAGTCCTACTGGCAACTCCTCTTGTGCCCTTGGAGTCCCAAAAGCAGTTGCTGCCCTTCCTGCGTGTCCCTTGCTTGGGCTCAGCACTTGGCTGTGTGTAAATCTCTGCCACTGCTTGGCATGGGGCACCATGTACTTCCAGCATCTTGTGCAGGATGGGATTACACCTCTGGTCTCTTTGAACTTTGCCCAGGAGTAAGAAATGTGTGCAGAGAGTGCAAATCTGTGCTTGCCACTGTGCCTCAGCTGCACATAGTGCACCATTCTGTATTCCTTTTTTCAATTTCATGGGTTCTCAAAACCTATGTTCGGTGGCAAAAGCCGAAGCTATGTTGTTGTGGTTCTCTTTAGATGGTCTGTTTGCATCTGAAACTAGCAAGCCTTTCGTGAGAATATGTGTTCACAAGAAAGAAAGGAGTACTGGCTTTCTTAAAATATAAGTGGCACTTTATACCCCAGTGGTCCTGCTGAAGGATCTAAAGCAGGGCTGGCAGTTCCCTCTTCTTGCTGAGTAACTGTGACATTGTCTGTAACTGATGTCTGCTGATGCTGAAGCTCTGCAGTGTTAGCAAGGAACATGAGATGTGCAGAGGTGACACATGCCTAGTGGTGAGGGGAAGTTTGATGGGATCTATTCTCTAAGCAATAGTTTGACCTGGAGGTTAGTGATAAGCAGAAAGTGATCTGGACATGAACAGCTAATGACCAGTCTTAGAAGTAAAATTTTTGCCTTTCAGTGCTTAAAGGCGGCCTGTAAGAAAGATGGGGCGTGTCTTTTTAGCAGGGCTTATTGTGACAGGACAAGGGGTAGTGGTTTTAAACTAAAAGAAGGGAGATTTAGACTAAATATAAGGAAGAAGTTTTTACAATGAAAATGCTAAAACAGTGGCACAGGCTGTCCAGAGAAGTGGTAGATGACTCATCCAAAGGTCCCTTCCAGCCCAAACCGTTCTATAATTCTATGAACTAAGTGATCTGATTTTATTTCAGTGCATTTACCTCCTGCCCATTCAGTCCCAGCTCCTAAGCTGTTACAGTCTGTGGCAGAAATAGTTTGCATCCCCATTACTGTCTGGCTATGGAAATAATTGCCTTTCAGGACAATTTCCATACAGGACAATTACCCATACTTCTGAGAAAGCAGATTCAGAATCACTGGATTCTTTCCATCTCCACAGCAATTGCTAAATTACTGCTTCTCCATAACACCTAGTCACTTGGGTTTTTTTTCTCTCCACAGCCATGGAAAAGCAAAGGCAGAACCAGCAAACTTTTGTCTGATGAAACAAGCTCAGAAATGCCAGCTCTTGTAAGTACCCAGTTATCAGAATGTCCATTCTCTGCTGGGCATTACTGAATGGTTGAGATTGGAAGGAACCTCTGGGGGTCATCCAATCCAGCCCCCCCGTTGAGCAGGAGTTGAACTGGTTGCCCAGGATCATGTCCACATGGCTTTTGAATATCTCCAAGGATGGAATGGCAGACCCTCACTAGGCAACCAGTTACAGTACATCAGTCTTGCACACCTGAAGGCCCTAGAAGTGGTGGCAGCTCTGATTTCCCTCTATAAAGTGCAGGATGTTTGTACATGTCCTTCTGTCTTAGTCCCTATCAGACTTGATCAATTCTAAATGTATTCAGTCTGCTTCTGCTTCTGTCTAATGTAAAATCTAAGCAAAGAGAGCACAGGAAACTGCACTTGCTCCTTCAACTGTTCACTTTCCCTGTCTCATTGAAAAGAAAGTGATGGCTTGGTACTCCTGTGTATAGTCTGTGGGCTTTCAGGACAAACCCACAGCAACTGTCATCTTGTTCCTCTTGGCCACAGTTGTTCTGGCTATACCAAATGAGTATGTCTGTACCGTGTCCCTCTGTGCAGTGTGAACAATGTGGATATCAAACAGGTGGTGTGTCCCTTGTCTCGGGTTGCTGAGTTGGAGCTGCAACATCCAGTGGTGACTTATGGTGACAGTGGTGACTCTTGTGACACGAGACCCATGTGGCTCTAGCTGATAAACTTCAGAAAAGCCTCCTGTGGTTCTGTAAGTGAGGGGCTCCTGGAACTCTGTAGCATCAGGAGGTGCAGCTGCTCTGTTAGAACACCCCTAGGATGCTAATTTACATGCTGTATGTCAGTTACGAGGACAGCTGTACATTGGCATCTGCCAGCCCTTTTCTTGTAAGTGAAACACTAAATGCTTTTGAATAATTCCTGGACTTGGTCTGGCAACCCTTTATTCCTCTGTATAATCTGATGGATATTCTATACTGCCACCAGGCATTCTTAAAATATAAGTGAAGAACTTCATTTCCCCTCAGCACAGCTCTCCTAGGTCTAGGCAGTGTGATCTGGCAGTGTTTGCTTTCTGTGATCCCTGTTTCCAGGATTCTTGTCAGTTCTGGGCCATTCAGCTGGGGCTGAGGAGAACAGTCAGTCTACAAATCCCACCACTGCTCTCCAGCAGTCTATGAATACCTTCCTCTGTCTGAAACTGGCCAGTGTCAAGGCTGGGATGCCTTTCTTTCTCAGTTTTGCCTTTCTGGATGAGTCTCTCCTTGGCTTATTACAGAAGCAAGGGTCATGGCCTTGAGTACCACCAGTGTGTGTCTCATTGTGCTGGAACATATGAATGAGGAGTACTGCTTGAGGAGGGACTTGTATACAGATCTAAATCTGAATGGGCAACTCCAGCACAGTCTTCTGTATCAGCAAACATACTAACATGTTCACTAACATGACCCTGTGTGCTCTCCTCTTCTTAGCACAAAACTGGACAAATGCTTTGAGTATCATGCCTGGCACATGTCATACTGTAGTGGTCTGAGAAGTCTGTGCTTCTTGGGGAGGCAAAAGTTTGGAGGAAGGTCTTGAGGTTTATTTTCTAGGATGTTAGTTAGGAGTGGAGGTTCCCTAAGCCTCTTCTAATTGCCCAAACTGCCACAACACAAGCTTCAGGTTTGGTTTCTCTTTGTTCCCCTGGCAGGGGCAGGGCTGTATTAGGGAGGGAACTAGTTGCATACTGCAGACTGAAGAGCTCTCAGCTGATCCACAGCAACTACAGATGTGTCTGTCTGGGCTGTAGAGAGCCTGGCAGTGTGTCTGAGGGAAATGGGGAGGCCACAATGGGTATGACTTAGGTGAAAGCTCACTGTTTTTTATACTCCTTCTCTGTTCTTATCCCTCTTGCTTGCTTGCTTTTTAAGACAAGACCGTTTCCACAGCAACCAGATGTGAACAGGCATACAGAGGACATTCTGTTATGCTCCTCCCATGGTGTGTATCTAGTGTTGCACGTAGGATTACCAAGCCTCTATGTTAAGCAATAGAGTCAGTAGATGAGTTCTTCAAAGCACAATCTGCTTTTAGTGCAATCTGAAGTAGTTTTCATTCTTAGTGTTTTACGAGATACTCAGTATTTTGTTCCTGATTTACTAGGGAAAAGCTCTAAAAAACCTCATTTCCAAGTGATGCTGGACATTACTGTGAATGTTTCTGTTTCTGTGGCATGAGACCAAGTCTGGCTCCCATGAAGCTGGCAGCAATTTGAGCTTTACCCTTGAGTAAATTAGGTTTATTTCTTGCACTGTTTCTTTCTGAGGTTTATACCCAGGATCTTTCTGTCTGTACAGAAACACTCTACTTTATGAGTTCTGTCTTTATCTGCTCAGTCCCTTTTGCATGAGGCAAACACTAATGCATTTGTGTTTTATTCTTCTTTCCTCAGAGAGGAGGAAGTGGCTCGGTTTCATCAGGTCATCACCTATCCCAGGTACAGAGCCAACCCCCTCATGGCCATCAGTGAGCACCTCTCCAAGAGGCTTAGACAGGAGGAAGACGGTAAACCCCTCTAGGGTGTCAGCTGGACCAAATGTGCATGCTGGTGCAGGTGCGAGAGCTCCAGACTGGAAAGGACGACTTCACTAACATGACCTATCAGCCACTTCAGTACTTGGAAGCAATTCAGCAGTTTATTCCTGTTTTCTTTCTGCAGGAACAATGCAGTTCTTTCCTGACAGTGGCAGCTGCTTCTTGGCAAGCAGCCTGCATAAAGCAGGGTGTTCTGCAAATGTTTGTGCAACATTAAGCAATCTGTGAAGTTTCTTGACACCTTTTCTCTTCTTGTGAATCGTTTCCCACCCCTTTCTGATAAGTCTGAAAGGAGATTCCCTACTGCTCTGTTGAGATTGGGTTCAAGACCCCAAGTCCCAGAGCCCAGAAGGCTGTTGTAGATCTATGTAAGGACCCCAGTACTGCTGTTCAGAAATATTCTTTTATGTAAGAAATTTAGCTTTATAATAAACACACTTTCACACAGTACTGAGTTTGTCTGGTTCTTGTTTTTGTAAGTACTGATAGAAATATGACCTGATTCCCATCAGTGTAAAAAATACTTTAAAAATGGCATTTTTCCATGTGTACAGTGAACCACTAGATTGATGCTGTGGCTTGCAACAGAAGCCATGTGCGCATAGTGCCATTATATCATGTCTAACTCATAGACTTTCCTTCCTCCTGTCCTGGAAATGTATGTTTTCTGTGGGTGATGCTGATCTCGTTTGGTCTGTGTCATGTTTCCTGCTTGGCCTGCCCTATAAGAAGCATCCCAAAATGTGTCCTGACTGTGGGCTGTGATCTTCAGCCAGTCACTAGTATTTGAGTTTGGGAACCACTGCAGCAGGAGGAGGCCTTTCCTTCTACCAAACACCAGTTTTCACAAAACTCTAGTGAGTTTTCATGGGGACAGCTGAAGGCAGAGATGTTTCCTCTTTGAGATGATCTTGATTTGACACCCCAAAATGTCAGTGCTGTCTTTTGAACCCTATAAAAAGTTTTCTGATGCTTCTTAACTGTGAAGAAGCAGCCTGTCTATATCAGGTCAACTCTGAAGAGCATCTGAAACCTGTAATAAAGAAACTCATTCTGATGCCCAGACAGAACATAAAAGCTACAGCCAACTCATGCTGAAGTTGATGCCTAAGACCAGCTGCAATGGGAATGGCAAGCACCTTAATCGTACCTTACAGTGCCTTACAAGTGATGTATCTCTTGCGTTTTAGTAGCGCTTGTTTTTTCTTCCCTCTAGGCTGGAACTATTGAACAAAGGCAGTTTTTCTAATGCCTGTCTCTTAGCCCTGGCAGCGCAGACCCTGTTGCTGATGCTGCTTGTTGTTAGAGGAATGTCACCACATTACCACTCCTCCCCTAAGTCCTGGCAGGAGAGCCCTGCTGGCAGAGGCCACAGAGAGATGTTAGGTATCTCCCATCCTCCACCCTGTTGCTCGTGGGCTGGCAGAGGCCTGGTAAGGCTCCCCTCCCCCGTGAGGCTCCTGTGCTAGTGCTGGGAGGTAGATGCTGCTGTGCCATTTGTCAGTGTCCTGTAATGGCCTGTGAGACCCAGGCTCTGGGAAGCAGAGGGCTGTGGTGGGGTCAAACAGTTTGAAGCATCTCCCCACCTCCTGGCTCCTTCCCGCTTGCTCTCATACTGGTATCTGATTGTGTTTCTTTTAGGCCATGTTGGATTTTGAGCTTTGAGCACCAGCCCCAGCTGCACCCATGCTTCTTCAACTAATGTTATGAAGGCTGGATACCATACTGGAGAGCTGGGCTTTGGATGGTGCTGTGCACTAATGACAACTTCTGCCCACAGTTTGCTGCTGCTGCTGCTGCTGCTCATGGCTCTCAGCAGCCCAAGATATGACTAAGACTTGGACCAAGCTAAGGTTTTTGGGCTGGTATTCTCCATAAGCCTACGGTTTACCCATTTACTCCATGATATAGTTAGCTGCCTCTTGACAAAGGCACAATCCTTTTGAGATTTTTGAGGTGAGAGATGAAGAAGGTGAAGACATCCAAATACAAAGGAGGATAAAGGTTGCTCCTCTTGTTAGTGAACAGGGCACTCAAGTTTGGAGAAGTATAACTGGAGGGCAGCAGGGACAGAAGGCAGTTTGCATGGCATGTTGGAGGACTTCTGTTATTTGTCTTCTGTAGTTTGCAGAAGCTTTATAGCTTTATTTTATCTTCCCATTTTTGGATAATATGTGACACACAAGAAAAGCCCTCGCCTCCTTGTCTGGCTAGGTCAAGCAGTAGCCCAGCAGTGCCCTCACACTTCCCTTTGTAGCAGTAGTGATGCATTGCTCTGCACCATCACAAATCAGTGCTGAAGAGAGCCACAGGCAAGTTCCTAAAATGCCATCCTGAGTTGTGAGCTACGGATGGGATCATATCTTTCCCCTTAGAGATCCATGCAGTGCATAATGACTGTGCTTTGCAGAGATCCAGCAGGAGCGGTGATTTCCTTTGACAAGCGCCAGTATCCTGGGTACCATCTGTTTTGCACAGAGTGAGACCATACTGTAAAGCCTCTGAGAGTTGGACTGATCCACACACCTCTGTTGCAGACCACTATCTTCTTACTAACTTCTCCCTAGGGTAAAAACAAATCTGAAAGGCCATCCAGACTAAATTTTATTTATACAGGCAGTTTCAAGTACCTTAGATTTGAAGCAGCACCTGGGTGGCCTGAACTGCAATATTAGGGAAAATCCTCAGCTGGTAGAAGGGCTAGTTATAAGTAGGTACTAAGTTAGATGTTCTTGTGGGTCAGGTGCCAAGAAATGGCTGCCTTCTATCTCTAAAAGCCTGAAAGGACTGCATACTTTCTCATCCTGTGCAATTATTTTCTAAGAGGCCCTGGGGCTGGAGTGGAAAAGGGATTTCTGCCTACAAAACTAGCTTTAAGCACTTTGGGGGCACAAAAAACGTTACTGGAGGAAGAGCTCTGTGGTTTCTGTAGCTTTTCCAGGGTGACATCAAGTCAGGGTCTGTCTCCATATGTCTCAGTTTGCACATGGACTTCCCAGTGCCTTTAGATTGCCAGCTGTGGTTGTTATGGCAAGAGTTGGTCAATGGAAATCTGGACACCCAACAGTGCCATCATCCAGCACTTCTCCCCTGCTCAGCCTGGTTACTGGGTCCCATCTTTCTCTTCAAACCACTGGTAGACAATAGAGCTTAAGTCTCATTATCCAGGAAGCAAAGGGGTGACTATGCAGAGCTGTTGAGCCATGTGACTCCACTCAGTACTGCCTAGTAGCTGTATCCATGCTGGTGGCCCTTCATCTCCACTCACAGCATCACCGTGCAGCCCATTCACATGTTTTCCTTACCTCGGATGGGCCAGCACCATCACTTGGCTCTGTGTCTAGCTCATAGCCAACTGTTTGAGAATGTTGGTCTCCTGGATATTTAGCAGCAGTTAAGCATGTGACTGAAACTACAGTTCACAGCCTGCTGCTGCAGGCATCTCCTGCCCCCACCTCTTAGTAGTTGAGCAAAGGGCTTAGATCTGACATGAAACAAGCATCTGAGACACAGAGTCGCCTTTGCAGTTGGCGTGTTTTCAGGATGATAAAAGCTTTCATGCCAATTTTTTTTTTTTAATTTTTAGGTAGCAGGATGGGAAAAAATCGTTGTGGAAAAGGAGAGGGCAGGGGCCCAACCTGGAAGCTCCAGACTTAGCAAGAAGTGCGTAGGCACTAAATGCACTACAAACTCAGGACTGGAAAAATTTGGAGCTACTTTTTGCAGCTGCTTTTTCTTGTTGATGATTTTGCCTTTGAAGGCTGTTCACAGAACTGTATCTAAAGGCAGAAGCCTGGATATCCTGTCCATATGGTACCAGTGGGTATTTTCTGCTACACACGAACCACTCAAAGCAGTGGGTAGAAAGGGATTCTCCTTTACCAGAAGTTCATGGGTAGTGTCTCTGGTTTGCAGACTGTAGAGGGTATTGTTTTCTGGCAGCTCTTGCAACTCTCATGTTTCTCCCTGGTACCAGCCTTGTGCCTTGTTTTTTCTTGAGCAGGAATTGCATCAGGCCAGTGGCATGTCTCAGAAAAGCATGATGAGTCACATAGACCTGGCCCCAACCCTTCAACTAACCTGAGGAGTGTGAGTATGAAGACTCCTTCACCCTTTCTTCCACTTTGTGGCTTCTCTACCCTGGTAAGTTTTCCTTACAGACCTTGTGCAAGCAAGTACTCCCAACCCTTTCACATATGGAAAATATGACTTATGCTGGGTAGGGAGTACTTTTGCTTACACTCTGGTTGAATCTGTGAGCCACATTGGCCCCATGACTTTTTTTTTCTCCTAGAGCTAAGCATGTGTGATGACTTTTGCCAGCATAAAGCCTGCCAGCTCTGGCACCAAGGCACATGCCGGTGCTGCAGATACTGGGAGGGTGGAGATGGCTGCCTCTGAAGCTGCCAGGGAAAGCTTGTGGCAGCTGGGGCAAGTAGGTAAGCCCAGTAGGGCTCCCAGGATTTGGGGAGTTTCATACTCGGGGAGCTTTGCACGCTGGAGTTTTGCCCCCAGGTTTTCCACCAAAAAAATACAAAACCAGGCAGCCTTTTATCATGCCAGGAAGTTGCCCAGTGGCCCCCATGACTGGGTATTCATCCCTGGAAGTGCATCTCCTTGTGTCCCCTGGGTGGACGCAAACCTTCCTGGTAAATGCAATCTGTAATGGACTGCAAAACTGGCTAATCCACACTGCTTTAGTCAAACTGACTAAATGTCAGTAAATGCTTTGGCATGGTGCATTGGGCTGGAGTAGAGGATTCAAGGGAGGTATCATCATTGCAGTGTATAGGCAGGAAGCATTTATAGGTACTGGTAGTACCTTTTCTTAGATGACCGGAGGATTGCTGTCAGCACTGCCTCTATACCAAAACCAATTTGTGGAGGAGAGGAATGAGAACATGACAGATCAATTCACTATCTCCTGACTCTTGCTGAGCCAGTGAAAAGATCCCAGGACTCTGGCAAGGGGATACTGGCTGTGTGAGTAGTCTGCGCTTGGATCCCTAAAATCGATCACCACTCTTGCCTTTTATCAGTGCAGTGCAATTGCAATCACCTCTCATGAGGGTGAAGCCCCCTCTTGGTGTGGCTGAGGAGAAACATTTGGATGTCTGACAGGGGTGCACTTGTCCAGCCATGCAGAGCTACTCCAAGCTTGATCCCAAGTTCTGATGTGTGTTGTGGTTTTGCCAGGCCAAGGAACAGCCTCCAATGTGTGGCAAGACCTTGGTCTGTGTCACAGGAGGTGCTCACTGTCTGAACCATCCACAGATGAGCACAACCATCCTTCCTACACATGAGTTTCAGGAGACTCTTGGATGGCTCATGCCAACTGCTGGCTGAGAGCAGTGGGGTTGTGGGCTTGCCATGGACTCCTTCAGAAAACTCTCTGCTTTTCCTCTCTGCCAGCTGGCAGCAGTTCCTGGGTCATGCCTTGATCAGTTGCAATTACAGTCTCCTAAAATCCTCACCTAGTACTTAAGAGTGTCAGTGGCAACTGGTGGGAATGTCAGGAGCATTGGGTCTCTGCTGCAGGATGTTTTGTCTCCTGTGCTCCCTGGCCAGGGCAGACCCAGGGCTGGCTCCCTTCTCATGCATGGGATTGTTCAGCCTGGAGAAGAAGAGGCTTTGGGGACACTTTATAGCAGCCTTTCCATACTTCAAGGGGCCTACAGGAAAGACTTTTTGCAAGTTGATGTAGTGATAAGACAAGGGGTAATAATTTTAAACTGAAAGATAGTAGCTTTAGATTATATGTAAAGAAGTTCTTGACTGTGAGGGTGCTGAGACACTTGAACAGGTTCCCCAGAGATGTTGTGGATGCCCCCTTCCTGGAAATGTTCAAGGCCATGTTGATTAGGGCTTTGGGCAACCTAGTGTACTGGAAGGTGTCCCTGTCCATTGCAGTGGGTGGGACTATGTGATCTTTAAGGTCCCTTCCAACCCAAACCATTTTATGATTCTTTGCCTTCAGCACAGCCACTGATCAGGCTGTTCCCAGAAGCATGTCAAACCTCTGCAGAATCCTTTAAGGGTGCATCTGTAGATCTGCTATCTAGGGACAAGGAGGTGCCTTCCAGATCACAAAAAGACCCAAACTCCTCACCTTCCCTAACCTCGCAGGTTACCAGGATGGGTTGTGAGCAGAAGCAGTGACTCCGTGAGCTGAGTCACACCCCAGACCCACAGGAGTCTGGGGCCCGGCTAGCTGTGACTCAGTCTGGCCACAGCTGTTCTAGCTGCAGCCTGGGTGCTGGCCACCTCCCTACAGCACCTGTCTGGTTCCACTGTGTACAGGTCAGTTTCCTGGGGAGCACAGTGACTCGTAGAAATGGAAATCCTGGGGCACAAGGAAGCCGGATTTTTGCTTTGAATAGCAAGAAGCACTGACTTTCCTTCATCCTTGCCCCCTTGTGCTCTGCCCAGGGCAGGTCCAGACAACAGGTTCACTCCAGCCATAAAAATGATCCTTGACCACTCTACTGCAGGGAACATGGCTGGCCCAGCGCTAAGAGTGCTCCAGAAGGTTCAAGCTACAGTGACTCCTGCTTCTTCCAGCCCAGAACCAAAAGTGTCTGGCAGAGAAGAGACCCAGTGCTTGTGACCTTATGTCACTCTGCTCCTGCAAGTGCAGTGAGCCCTTTACCTGTGTTGGGGTTATTTATATCATGGAAGAGGGCTTCCCCAGCTGATCCTTACATTTCCCAGTCTTTATGAAGCTTCTTGCACACTTGTACCTGCTTCTTTTGCCTTTTATCAACACAGGTACGTCTAAAACCAGACCAAGATGAGTTTATGCCATGGCCTTTTTGGGGCAGCTTTTGCCCATTGCTTTCACTGCTCTCAGTGGCTATCTTGCCAGGATGTTTTGTCATCTTGCTTGTCCTGGCCTTTTCCAGAGCACTTATGGAGGTGCAGAATGGCTTAGACCCTTGGGAGCTCTACCAGTGCCCTCACTTGAGAGATGCAGTGCTACTCCTGCTTTTCACCTCCTGACCTTTCACCAGTTACTAATCCCAGGAGGTCTCTACCTCTTATCCCTTGGCAGCTCAGTTTCTTTGAGAGATTTTGGGCATTCTTTAAACGCTTAAGAGCATTGCCACATGCCATTTGGAAATCTACATAAAACCTGGTTAATTGGATTGCCCTTGTCTCCATACTTAACATTTCCTCGCAAGGGAAAATAATACCCTGCAATGCTAACTCTTCTCAACATGGATAATTATCTGGGCATCCAATGCTTCTGCTTTGAACTATGGCTTGCTTCAGTGTGAGGCATTAAAACTTGCTTTGTCCTTTCATTTTGATGAGAAATTTAATCCTGATCAGCCATTTTCTCTGTGAAAGGCAGCATTGGCCCTGGGAGCTGCAGAGCTGCGATCCAGGGTGGAAGCAGCACCAAGGTGGGGTGACAACAGGGGACCTGGCCTGGGACACCAGCAGCTCAGCCACTGGGCAGAGGCGCATACCTGACTTGCAAATCCCAACTCCTCTGGTTTCTTGAAGCTACTGGGGTGTCTCCCCTGCCTCATGTGTGGCGGCAAAGGGATAACACGTGAACAGTGCTGGGCAGGCCACTTGTTCTGACACACATCAGTTGTCAGGGCTGAGCTTAGACTTGTAGTAAAAAAAATAGTATTTGAGTGCAATAAGTTATACAGAGTGGAGAAAAATGCATTATATGCCAAAGAAAGTGTTTCCAAAACCATGCAAAAATACACGGTTCCCTTCACTTTCTTGAGACCTGTCCCTTCCTGGTGCCTGAGCAGCCATCGTCACAGTGTGCAGCTGTGTGTTCTCTCTCCACTTGGTCCAGATGCCTTGTTGGTTGCAAGAGGTCCAGCAACCCAAGTGGGACCAGCATCAAGACCAATGTTGCTGATGAAGCTCTATTGGCTTAACAGCAAGGTGAGGATTTTTGTGGTGGCTTTTTCGTTAATCAAGTCTATTGTTTCCTTGTGAAGAAGCTGTTAAATAGTGCAAACAAAAGAGCCCTGCAAGGAGTGTCTTTAAGATTTAGACCTTTGAATCCAAATGGTCTGGGATTTTGCAGATCACTTGGTTTCAAGTAGGATGCATAAAATATAATCCAAGGGTTTCTTTCTGCTTTAGCGGTTGGTGTTTCATGCCAGAAAGGGTGTGTTGGTGACCCTGTTTGAACGTGGTGTTCTTTGTGCATGAACTGCTCCCATTACTGTACAGGTCCACCTGTATTTGCTTGCTGTGGTTCATCATCCCTGTATGTGTGGGGAGCTGCAGTTGTCCCCAGTGGTATCGAAGGGACTGCTTTGCTGCCCAAAGGTGATAAGGGTCAGTAGCTGGAGTGGTGGGATCTGGACCCTGTGCTCAGTGTTCATAAAGTGAGGATTTCTGTGGTTTAATCTAGTGCAGGTTCTCTGCAACTGAGTGAGCCATGGCCTGGGAGACAGGGAGCTGTCAGCGTGGCTGGTGTGAACCACAGCCATGTAGTGGGGTCTCTGGTGGTGTTTGGTAGTGTTGAGGCTACTGTAGTGGGTTTGCTGCCCAGTGTGGTGAGCCAGCAGGTCTGTTTGATGAGCGCATGGGATGCAGTTTGCCATAGAGGATGCTGGCAGCACAAAACGTAGCAATACCTTGTTTGTTTGGTGCTCTCAGGACAGTCACCTAGGTTTCAGTGGCACAAGTAGGAAAGAAAGCTAAGACAAAGAAATATCCCAAGCAGAAAACTGCTTGGAAAGCAGCAAATGTCAGGGCCCAGGTAGGTGAAGGCAGATTATGCCAGCATATCCTCCCAGAAGGGGATGGAGGAAGAGATAACTGCCTCAGCATACACAGCCTTTTCTCCCATGCTCAGGCGGCCTGGGAGAATGGGCAGAAGGGCCCATGAGGACAGACTGTTCTCATGGCTGAAAACTTGATCTGTATTTAAACTTGTGGTTTGTCCAGTTTTAGCAGGCACCATTTGAGGGACTGAGAGACAGAAAACAACACGTGTAGAAAGGGAGGCAAGAAGGATAGCTGCTTCCTTGGGGGATACTGCTGCTCCCAGCTTTCCACTTTTTGAAGGCTCTGCTGGCTCAGCAGAAAAGAGCGTGCTGCTCAGAGCCCTGCATTTGGATGGAGCCACAGGGGCATCAATGTCTCATGCAGCTTGTGAGGGCAGCAAGCCCAGACGCTGTTTGATAGTTTTATGAGTGCATCAGTGACGCCATTGCCCAGAGACACAGCTGGCAGCTCCTCAGTGGAGGCACTGTTGGTGCACCAGGCTAAGGGGACATGACTTGGCTGTGTTTACAGCTGTTTTGGAAATGTTTAATCCAAGTGCATTTACAGCTATCCTGTCGCTACTCACCAATGTGATGGTTAATCTAAACAGCTCCCACTTCACTTGGTAAAGCAACCACTGCCTGTCTCATGAATCCATTTGCTGGTGGTTTGGGAGTGGGGAGGTATTATGGAAAGAGCACTTAATCTTACTCCACCTGCCTTTTAGTCCTGCACATACATAAAATCAGTCACATATAAACAAGGCAGTAGGAATATAGGCATATGCATGTATTGGCAACCAATGCCAGTTATACAGCAACTTAAAATCTCAGCTGCATAGGAACACCAGCAAGTAAGCGTGGGCAGTGGGGCAAGCATGCTGAATAATTGATACAGTGAGTTTTTATGAGAGAATTAAATTGCATGCTCTGTAGCGACCTCTGCTCAGAAATACATGGTTAATGCCTACAAGCTTGCCCAGTGCAGGGTGAGGGTGAGCACTGTCATTGCAGTCTGGGAGCATGGCTGGCTCTGCACAGGTGGATGGACAGGCAAATAGGTGGATGCTTTGTTTGCAGGGTGCCTGGGGCCCCTGGCAGGAGGGGTGGGATGTGATAGGGGTGCAGGGAGCTGGGCGATGTGCCTGAGGTGCTCAGTCAGGAGCTGTAGACCACAGCATTTCCCTCAGCCTTGTATCCTTTCTGAGAAGGATTGCTGTCAGCAAGCAGCTAAATCTTGAAGGAGACAACTATGCTTCCCAGGTGTCCTCTGGCAGGTGAGGATGCTGTTGTGCTTCCATAGGAGAGTCAGTTTTCCAGCCCTCTGCAAGGTCTGGGTTAAACATCATTCCTCTTTGTTTTGTATCATTGCTTTGGAAGTAGGGTCCCCAGGCTTGGCTGCTGCTCCACTGAGGATCATATGCCAACAGCAAGGGGTATACTACCACACTTGGATCTGCTGCTAGGTTTTTCCAGGGATGCAGTTTCTGTTGGGTTGGTGGCACAGGATGGAGAAAACAATGGGTCCAGGAGTGCATCCATCACATTCCTCAGTTGAGGGCAAGGACTCTAAAAGCAGGTCTGAATGAACCATCATGCCGGGCATAAGGTATGGCGCCAGTGCAGTGGGTTTGGGATGGAAACTTTGCATTGCCTGAGCTATGCACTGGGGCAGCAGAACCAGCATGCAGGGCTGTGTTCAGTGCCTGACCCAAAGTCTGCTGGGATGCCAAAACCAAGGTCCTTCACCTTGGACTGCACTCTCTAGGTCAGAGCTCGTGGGCAAGTCACTTGCTGAAGATGACAGTGCATGATGTGGAGGGGACATGCAGAGAGAGCCATTAAAAAGCATTGGGAGGTTTTAGCTGGTTGTGAGACATGGCAGTGAGGCAAGATCTCAAGACAAAATTCCCTGAAATCACAGGCCATGCTTCTGGGAAGAGTGGGTCATTTCTGAAAACTGTGGCTCTGGCAAGCCCACAGTCCTCTCAGCTCTTGAAACCCCACATCCTGCAGGAACCAATGCTGCATAAGCCTTGCTGGTGACAACGGCCAGTAAATTAGCACTTACTGAGGAATGCTGGGGGAGCATCAACCCATGCAGCAGCCTCGTGCCAGGTACGGCCCCACTCCCACCAGTGCTAACTGAGCCCCAAGACATGTCCTGGGGTGTGGGGACCCCAAGGAGTGAGGGCAGCCTGCAAATCAACCCCAGGCTGGAAAACCATTTCAGAGTATGGAAACAGTAAAGCTATTTTTAGCTTGTGGCATTCGAAACACACTGCACTTGCTTTTAAAAGCAACAGCCTAGTATTTCCAATTTCCGAGGACTTTGATGAAAAAGCAATTGTTAAAAAGCCATTCATTTATTAAAGTAAGTACATGGAAAACAAAACAAGCCAAAAACCAAAACGAAACAAGATTGGTATGAAAATTAGAAAGAAAAAGAGCAGAGGATTTGGAAAAAATGGAATGTTTCGTAAGCAAAGGCAACTGCATTACAATGGCACAGCTGAACAAAGTCAGTCCTATTTGGGGAGGGAACCCCTTATGTTCCACTGTGGCAGGGAACCAAGTTGATCTGCAGTGGAGCTGGGCCAGCCATCAAGCAGGATGAGAAGCCTGGGGACATATGCCATACCTCCTACCTCACCCTTGCCCCTGCGCCATTTGCCCAATGTGAGCCCTCACAAAGGCCCCTGTAGCAGGATGCTCCACCTCAGGAGTGATTAACAGCTCCAAATTTGCCCCTCTGCAAATGCTGTCAGTGATGGAGAAGGGAGGATTAAGCTGCTTTGGCACTGAAGAATGCTAAAATCAGCCTCGCTCCACAATTTCCAATGTATGTCTGATGGATACCAGAAGTCATTGTTATGTGGCAGACAAAATAATTAGCACTGATAACTTGCCTACAGCTTCAGAGACAAGATTCTTGAGCAGGCACATCTAGGCCATTAACATATGACTGACAGTCAACCACTTTATACTATGCAAGCCCCGTCCCACTTCTTAACTGTAGGAACTTCTGATACACCTCATCTAAGGTGTGCAGATATTTCTTGGAGAGGATGCTCCCCAAGGTTACCCCTCAAGGTTAAGAGAAAGAGATTCTCCCGTGGTTGTTGATATGGGTGAGTGACATCAATCTCTACCTAATTATTCTCCTGGCTTTAATATTGTAGTTTGAATATTGCTTCAAATGAATCATGCACTGTATTTATAAATGATAGCTATCTACTCTGTGTAGTAAATACTTTGATTAATGCCTTTCTTCTTTATTATTATTATTTTTTAAATTCAATTTAAATAAAATATAAATAAATACATTTGGTTTGTCATCCTTAATCCTGCAGAACAAAGTGGTATAAAGATTATAACCAATTAGACATTAACTCTTGACCAAGTCTTGGCTAAGATTGGACTCAGTTGCACCTAGGCTCCTCTCTGAGAAGGAGTTCAGAAAGCAAGGGGATCCTTTCTGAACCTTGTGACTTGACAGGAGGAGTCCTTTAATAAACTTTGTCCAAAGCAACCATTTGGTCCACAACAGCCCCAGTAGTGATTTTTCTCCCTCCAATGCAGGGCTGGAGCCAGCCGAGCCCCGTCCTTGTCCCTTGGACTCTGGAGGGACCAAAGGGGACATCCTCAGGTGTGTTTCTGGCTGTCCTGGGGGATTCATCCAGATGTCCTTGGAGGAAACAGCTGTCCTGGGGGCCAGCATCTCCCCAGCCTCTCCCAGCCTAGTGGCAGAAGCACTCGGTCTGCTGAGTGCTTCATTGTTATCAGCAGTACCAGCCAGGGTAATTAATTGTCAGTGTCATCCTCCTGCTCCTGCAGTGAGTTTCCAACAGTGGTTTCTCCAACATCCAACTCCAACAGTGGTTTCTCCAACATCCAACTCCAACAGTGGTTTCTCCAACATCCTGGTGGGACAAAACTGCTTTGGCCCATGACTCAGAGGTGAAATTGAGGAACACAGTTTTGTTCTTGCTGGCTTCACTGAAGATCCTAAGGGGTGAGAAAAAAAGTAGTAGCTAGTGTTAAATTCCTTGAGCCAAAAATAACATATGATAAGGAAATGTGGACAGCTGTTCCCGGAGGTGAAGGGTTTGCCAGCCAAGAGCTGCCTGCCTGTGGGTGCTGCCACTCCCAAACAGGGCTGAGGCAGAGGATTGTCTCTGTGAGGGAGGAAATATAAAAACAGATTGTTGTTTCCAGCATGGGCTTTCATGCTGGTCCTTTTTGCCCTCCCTGTGAACTTGTGTATGGATCTTTACCCAACCAAGAACAAACAGAGAGAGGGAAGAAGCGGAGCAGCTGTTTGATGCTGCATCTTGAATGCACATAGGCATTGAAGGGAGCACAATGCAATACAGTAATACGGGTGCTATCACTCAAGTGCTCCAGAGAAGTGGGAGAGAAAGCACACTGAGATCTTAGCATGAGATCTGAATAATATTGAGGTGGCTGGAGGCTCTTGCAATAGCTGGGCACACCTCACTGTGAGACAGGGCCAGCTTCCCATGAGGGAAGCCAGATGGGAGATACCAGAGGTTTTTCCCACTGGAGGTTATTCCCACCAGCTCATCTGTGATCTGAGGCAAACCATGTGTTTTTCTTTATATATCATCTTTAAATATCTTACCTTTAAATGTCCCTTCCTTTTGGATCCTAATTAGTTTAATGAACAGTTTAATGGCCAGCAAGCTGGGTGTCACCTACGGTTCTGTGGGCAGCTGCAGAAGGATGAACATCAGGAGTGCTCTTCCAGGTGGGTCCCACCTCGCTTTATGCAACTTGGTTTCAGCGTTGCCTGTTGCAGTTCTGGACATTCCTCTCCTCCATGTAAAGTTTGTTGGTTCCTGGGTTCTGCTTGTGTCTTGGTGTCAACAGCAGCTAGAGGCTTTGAGCTCCATTGATGGTCAAACTTGTGTTGTGTGGAGAAACTCAACTCTGCTTTGTCAGGGAGGCAGACTAGGGGAAGTGCTCCAGATCCCCTCAGTATCTCTGGTACTCTCTGTATCTTTTCTCTGGTTTGACCCATTGCAGAGAGTCCTGGAACTCGTGCACCACACAGCCCTGTGTCCCATTGATCCCCTGGAGGAAGCTGCTTCTGAAGATGTTTCCAACATATATTTTGCATTTCACTGACTTTACACTTAATACATTGCTCTTCTCACCAGAAACAACTGAGTGCAGAACAGCCATTACCTTTTTACCATAAAGTGGACAGCTTTGCTGACTGGATATCCTAGAAGTGCTGCAGGACATGAGTTGCAGGGTTGGCATGAGTGTTCATGGTGATGCAGCTGAATCTGCCAGCTTGTCCTTCACTTCTGGGCAGTTTCTAGGCATGAAGCTGATAATTTTGCGGATTAGTCCACCTCTGCCTTGAGATCTCCCATCATGTGCAGCTGGGACTAAGGGTGTCCACTGTCACTCCTCTGTGTGTGCTGGATGATTGCTTGATTGCTCTATCACTTCACTCTGGAAACCGTGCTCCATGCAAAAAGGCTGCAGTATGTAATGTTAAGTGTATCTTAGATGGAAAAATAGTACCCAAGGGCAAATTAAATAAGCTGATGGCTTATTTAATAACTTTTTGTGTTTATTTGGTAACCAAAAAAGGACAGAAAACTCAAAAAGTAAAATTTCTCTCAGTCAGTTGATGCCTGTGGTCAGCTATGGCCAAGAATGAGATTCTGGGACCTGATGAAGTACTCTGGACAGAGGAGAGGAGTGATAGTGGGCTGCAAGTCTGAAAAAATATGCAAGATAGAAAATGCGAGGCCAGCAGTGCATGCTGCTGTGTTCTGCTGCGTCCCATGGGCTGAGCTTGGTTTGACACCTGCTGATGTGAAGAGCAAAACACAAGCCATTGCTCAGAAACCTGTTGCCAAAGCAACCACGTTTCACTCTAAGCATGCTGTCACAGGTAGACTATGTGAGAGCCAGGTTTTAAAGTAATTATTTAAACATTTCTGGATCCCCTGCTGTGCAAGAGGTTGAAGCCATATGTAATTATCCATGCCATACAAATGGTAGAAGCATTGAGGAACTTTGCTGCTGGTGTTTTAGTGGAGATCACTTACTGTTTGCTAGAAAACGCGGTTTGGTCTTTTCATCATGGCATGTGGGATGCACTTGGACATGGACAATGTATCTGAGATGATTTTAGAAATGGACAGGCTCAGTCCTTGGGCCCTGCTTGGTCAGTCACAAGTTGCTGAGGTTAAGTATGGCAAACATAGGGAATTATTCTTTATTTTTTTTTACCGTCTTTTGAACCAACCAACCAACCAACCAACCATTTCTGTGTCTCTTGACAAAAACTGATTTTGTCGAAAAATTAAATTAAGATGTTTGGTTTGAAAAGGCAAACAAAGTCAAAGGGAGAAAAGTTCCTCAGCAGCTTACATGATCCTGGCAGTCACAGAATGTTAGGAAGTGGAAGGGACCTCAAAAGGTCATCTAGTCCAACCCTCCTGCCACAGCAGGATTCCCTAGACCAGGTCACACAGAAGCACGTCCAGGCGTGTTTTGAATACCTCCAGAGAAGAAGACTCCACAACCTCTCTGGGCAGTCTATTCCAGTGTTCTGGCACCTGAACTGTGAAAAAATTTCTACGTGTATTCACACGGAATCTCCTATGCTTCAGCTTACAACCATTGCCTCTTGTCACTGGGCTTCACTGGGAAGAGCCTGACCCCATCCTCCTGACACTCACCCCTCACATATTAAAGCATAGATGAGGTCACCCCTTAGTCTCCTCTTCTCCAAGCTGAAGAGACCCAGCTCCCTCAGCCTTTCCTCACAAGGAAGATGTTCCAGCATCTTCATAATCTTTGTGGCTCTGCGGTGGACTCTTTCAAGCAGGTCCCTATCCTTCTTCAACTGAGAGGCCCAGAACAGGACACAGTATTCCAGATGTGGCCTCAGCAGGGTAGAGTAGAGGGGTAGAAGAACCTCTCTTGACCTACTAGCCACACCCCTTCTAATACACCCTACAATACCATCGGCCCTCTTGGCCACAGGAGCACACTGCTGGCCATGGTCATCCTTCCATTTTCCCCTTCACTGCTCTCCAGCAGGTCAGCCCCCAACCTATACTGATCCATGAGGTTGGTCTTTCCCAGGTGCAAGACTCCACGCTTGCCCTTGTTGAATTTCATTCAATTTCTCCCTGCCCAACTCTCCAGCCTAAGTCATGCTGAAAGGCAGCATAACCCTCCTGTGTGTCAGCCACTGCACCCAGTTTAGTGTCATCAGCAAACTTGCTGACAGCGCACTCTGTTCCATCATCCAGCTCGCTAATGAGTATATTGAAAAGTACTGGTCCCAGTACCAACCCCTGAGAGGCTCCACTAGACACAGGACTCCAACTAAGCTACATCCCATTGACCACCACTCTCTGACTTCTGTCCTTCAACCAGTTCACAATCCACCTCACTACCCAATCAGCCAGACCACACTTCCTCAGTTTAGCTGCAAGGATGCTATGGGAGACAGTGTCAAATGCTTTAGTGAAATCAAGATAAACCACATCCACTGCCCTACCCTCATCTATCCACCCGGTTATGTCCTCATAAAAGGCTATCAGGTTGGTCAAACATGACTTCCTCTTGGTAAACCCACGCTGGATGCTCCTAATGACCCCCTTATCCTTGATATGCCTAGAGACAGAGTCAAGGATAAAGTGTTCCATCACCTTTCCAGGGATGGAGGTGAGGCTGACTGGTCTAGAGTTACCTGGCTTCTCCTTCTTGCCCTGTTTGAAGACTGGAGTGACGTTTGCCTTCCTCCAATCCCCAGGCACCTCTCCTGTTCCCCCAGGACTTGACAAAAATGATGGAGAGTGGCCTGGCAATAACTTCTGCCAGCTCCCTCAACACCTGCGGGTGCACCCCATCATGTCCCATGGATTTATGGATGTCCAGATGGCTTAGCTGTTCCCTAACCCAGTCCCCCTCAACTAAGGAAAACTCCTCCATTATCCTAACATCATGTGGGGGCTCAAGGATCTGAGGCTCCTGAGGACAGTCTCGTAACAGTATACACAGAGACAAAGGCGGCATTCAGTAACTCCACCTTCTTTGTATCATCTGTCACCAAGGCACCCACCTCATTCAGCAGTGGGCCTACATTGCCTCTAGTGTTAGTTTTTCCTGCAATGTATTTGAAGAAGCCCTTCCTATTTTCCTTTACCTCCCTTGCAAGGTTTAATTCCAGAGAGGTCTTAGTTTTCCTAGTTGCCTCCCTACATCGTCTGACAACAGCCTTGTAGTCTTCCCATGTGACCAACCGCTCCTTCCATGATCTGTAGAGTCTCTTCTTCCACTTGAGTTTGCCCAGCAGTTCCCAGCTTAACCATGCAGGTCTCCTGGCTCCCTTCCTCCATTTTCTACATGTTGGGATGCTCTGATCTTGAGCTGGGAAGAAGTGGTCCTTGAACGTTAACCAACTCTTTTGGGCCCCTTTATTTTCCAGTACCCTGTCCCATGAGATTTCCCCTAACAATTTTGTGAAAAGATCAAAGTTGGCCCTACTGAAGTCCAGGGTTGTGATCCTACTAGGTATTCTCTTCCTATCACACAAGATCCTGAACCCTGCCATCTCATGATCGCTCCATCCAAGGTTGCCCTCAACCTCTGCCTTTTCAACCATACCTTCCTTGTTAGTGAGTATCAGGTCCAGCAGCACTCCCCTCCTAGTGGGCTCATCCACCATTTGCATCAAGAAGTTATCATCAATGCACTGGAGGAACCTCCTAGACTGTGAATGGCTGGCTGAGTAGGCCCTTCCAGGAAATATCTGGGTAGTTAAAATCCCCCATAAGAACCAGGGCCTGTGATTGCGAGGGTACTGTCAGCTGCCTGGAGAAAGCTTCATCTGCTTTCTCATCTTGATCAGGTCACGTGTAATAAGACAGCCACAACAGTATCACCCATGCTAGCCTGCCTCTTAATTTGCACCCATAAACTCTCAACTCGCCCCTCATCCACCCCGGACAGAACTCAATACATTCTAGATGCTCTCTCACGTAAAGAGCAACTCCCCCACCGCACCCTGTAGACCTGTCTTTCCTAAAAAGGACATAGCCATCCATGACCGCATTCCAGTCATGTGAGCTGTCCCACCACGTCTCTGTGCGAATATCCTGGCAGTTCTCTGAGTTGCATCTGTGTGTTCTCAACCACAGCTGCTGCTACAAGTTAGGCATTATGTGCATGTTATATAGAGTCCCTGTGGGACTGTTTTAAAGTCCTCTTCCACATTCTAAAGGCACTTTAATGATGTAAACTGTATTTGGTTTCTGCTTTCCTTAAAAGTATATCTTGTAGGCATCTTACTCACAGCTGTCCCTGCGGACTCACTGGAAGTTCGTTTTATCCCTGTACGTTGCCAAGGCCATGTGGGTGGTGTAGGGTAGCCCTACCCCAAACGAGGGGTTGTGTCCCACACCTATGGAGGCCGGTCCCGGTATCCATCATGCTGCACGGAACGATGCAGGCGCCCCGCCCAGTACATTCCGCGGCGACGGCCGTTCCACGCCGCTATCACCTGCCTGCTGGGGCCTGGCACGGGGCTTGGCCGGAGAGCAGCAGGCTGGGCTTGGCCCTGCTAGCCTGGCCCACGGGTGTCCGCCGGTTGGGGACCGGTGAAAGCAGCGAGGCACACTGGGCTAGAACGTGGATATCATAGCACTTCCCCATGCCCAGGTTCGGACCCTGCCCAACCTCCAGACCGCGCCCTCAGCCCAGCGGCCGCCCCCGCCCCGCCCCTCGCTACCGCCCCGTCCCACCCCACCCGGTCCCATCCACCCCAGTCCCTGGCCGCTCTGCGCCGCAGCGCCTTTCCGCCCCTAGCGCCCCTGCCTGCCTCGCCAGAGTTGCCCAATCAGCGCTGGCTCTCCAAGCAAGGGTCCCACCAATGGGAATGAAAGCGCTGCCCCTGGCCCCGCCCCACGAACGGATCTCACGCCTCTGGCGGGCCAGGCGTGTCCTGCACGTCGCAGGCGCGCGTGCGGCTGGTTGCTCCGGTAGTGCGCAGGCGCGCACAGGAGCCGGTATCGGTATCAGTATCGGTATTGGTATTGGTATTGGCATTGGCGCAGCGAAGGGTTGTTGCTCGGCTTGGCCGGGGCTGCAGATGGCAGACAGGTGGCGGTGGCCGGCGGCGGGGCCTGGGCAGCGGCGTGGCGCGGCGCTGCGGGAGGTGAGGTTCGGGTGCAGCGTCGGGAGCGCTCCGGACCTGTCCAAGTCCTGACGCGGCGGCAGGTGCTGGTGGCGGAAAGCCCTGCCGCTCCGCACCTGTTGAGCGCGGTGGGGCGAGTCGGGGTGGGGGTGCCGGCCACCGGCGTGGCAGGGCGCAGTGTGGCGCGGGGCCCGGCCGTGCCCGGCGGCGAGCCGAGGGCGGGCTCCCCAGCGGCCTTACATGGCCAGGGGCCGCAGCGACGAAGCCATTTTGAAGGGTTGGCGGCGCGACGGGAAGTTTGGCCCCAGTCGCCTGCTCCGGGAGAGCCATCCGGCAGGGCCGGTTGCTGAGCCCGGCACATTCTCCTGCATCCTGGGGACGCGGCAGCTGTGAGGATCGGAGTACCTGCTCTGACCGGTGCTCTGCCGCTTCGGAGCCCGCTGCTGGCAGGGAAGGTGAGCGCGGCCGTCGCGGTAGCCTGGCCGCCCTCCCCTTTCCACGGCTGCCGCCCGGGGGCGGTATACGCCCTCCGGAGGAGCTGCGGCTGACCACCTCCCCGGTACCCTCTGCTCGGCCTCTGCAGTAGGGAAAGCAGGGACGTCCTTGCGAGAGGAGCTCGGGCGTGAAATGCAGGTTCGTCTCGCAGCATGTCTCTTAGCTGATTAATATACCCTCGAAATCCTTCTTTTTGGCATGCTGTCTGTTGCTTTTGGCCCTGGTCGTTTTGGGGTTTGTGATTTCTCCTAGATTTGGCTATATTTACGCTGTTGCTGGAACAAAGCTCTAGTCGCAGTATCTTTTACCGTGCAAAAGGTCTGTTTTGCTTAAGAAATGCTCGTCCACATTTTTAGAAATTGAGGCAAGTTGGATTCCCCCAAAGGGTGCCTGCCTGACCTGTGGCTGAGGGGTGGCTGCTGCCTGCCGGACAGGTCCAGTCCTGCGTTCTACCTGTGTTTTCACCTTATTATTTCCCAAAACTCAGGATGAGGTGGTATTTGCCAGGAGCGGAGGCTACAAAGCCTGGGCTGAGTCTTGTTGAACCACAAAATATATCTATGAGTGGCATAGCCAGCAGCAGCCACACTGGTCCTTGATCTACACGTGCTTGGCCTGGGATTTTGTTTAGTTCTTCAGGCAGATACATCAGTGTGCAGGACCTAACCTGTCATTTTTTGTCTCCAGGAGGTTCTTCCGAGCAGCAGCAGCAAACTGCAGCTGATGTTTCTGTGTTGTGCCATATTGGGTTGGAGTCTTGGGGCTCTGAATGTGGTGCTGCTACTTGTGGGCTTTTGCTACCATTTGTAGTACATTTATTTCTCAGGAATGTTATCCAGTGATAAAATAAAACTTCCTGGGTTTTGTAGCATAAACAAAAGATTGCGGTCTCTTTTTCCCTCCCCCCTGGCACACACAAGCAGTGATGAGCTCACTCTGGCTGTTGGACTCATATGAACATGCTGCTTGTTCTGTGAGTTATCAGTCACCTCTTTTGGAGCATTATGCAAGTGAAGTTGTAACATCATTCTCCAGGCTGTTATGCCTGAGAGTGGCAGCAGGCCAACCTAGAGAGTGCAGAAGATGTTTAGAATAATTAGTCATGGAATACCCTTTTAAAATAATTGTTTGGGTTTATCTAGCACTTAATTGTAGTGGTATCTACCTCTAAAAATAGGCAGGTCTCCTGTGTAATGAGTCTTATAGTATAAGCCGTCATGTCTTGGATGACTGTTGTTTTTAGGATGTCCAAGATAGATGCTTTTGAGGGTTTTGCCAAATCCTCTGTCTAACTGTTTTTCTTAATCAGTGAATGATGTGATTCTTAGCCCTTAAGGCATGTGGCTGTGTGATGATGTGATGGTTTGGATCTGGCTCCCTGCCAAATGCCCAAACTCACAGTGAAATCCTTCCCCCTCCCTTTCTCTCTCAGAGTTTAAGAAAAAAAACTACGAGAGAAACTAAAGAGCCTGAAACAACCCGAACTACATAAAAAGTATTTATATTTATATTTATATATATAGCAGTTATATACAATTAAAATACTATGCACACAGTAGAGGGAACCGCCAAGGGAAAGGGAAAAGGGAAGGAAAAAGGGGGAAAGGGGAAAAAAGGGAAAAGGGAAACTAAAACAAGTATGTAAACTTGAAACCCCGGATAGAACTAATAAAAACAGAATCTTACTACTCTCCTTAAGATAGCAGAGTCGCACTGACCGACACCAGCAACAGCTGCCTCTCAAGGCCTACAAGGCCCACAAGGCTTAACTCCTCCGCACGGGTGAGACCGATAGCAGAGAACCTGCGTCCTTGGATCCACCGGAAGGCAAAAGAGAACGAGGGCCTCTCCCCCTCTGTATTTATACCCCTAGTTACGTAAAATCGTGTGGAATACTGGGTAAATATGATCACTTCCCTGGTTACAAACTGGTTACCAGGAAAAGCCTGGGTCAAACCATTACAGATGACCAGAGGAAAGCTTGGTAACCCTCACTGTTCACAGCTGGCACAGCAGGACACAAAGCTTCCCACCGTTCTTTTGGTAGCCTAAGGTCGGTCAGTCCTGTCTTTTCTGTGAAATTCATGCCCTCTACATTGACATGTTCACAGAAATGTGGCCAGCAGTTGGCTTTGGCAGGTGATTGTTCATCTCTTTTGCTTTGAGGCGCTGTCCTCAGTTAATTTAGCACAGAGCTCCTTCACCGAACTGTGTGTGCTTGTAAGTCCACAGTTTTAGGTGTGAGCAGCTCAGGCAGGATCACGGTTGACACTGTTTGCACTGATGTGCTCTCTCCATGCTCTGTGTCACGGTGCTTGGCTTCACGAGGCTGACCTCTCGGAATGCCTTCCCCAAGTTGGCTGAGGCACAGCTGTGTGAATGTGCAATTCTTGTTTCCAGTAATTAAGAAAAAGGATTGTATGAGGAATTTTCTCACATTTTGCCCTATGTTTTTTTCAGAGCATAACAGGTGAGCTATGGCCCTGACCCCTCATGTGCATATGCTTTTTAAAGTTTCTTTTCAGCACCCAATATGCTGCTTGAGGCTTCTCTGGTGTGGCTCATGTGTGAGCTCACCTGGTGCTCAGCCCAGCTTTTTTGACAGGAGGAGAATTTGCTTTATGAAGACTTGTTTTCTGAGAAGGTACCGTAGAGGATGCTGTGCTTAGTGTTTGAAGCAGGAGGTGTTGAATTAAAATTCAGCAAGGCCAAATGTAGGGTAATGAACCTGGAGAGGAATAACCCCATGTACCAGTACAGGTTAGGAACTGATCTGCTTGGAAGCAGCTCTATGGAAAATGACCTCGGAGTCCTGGTGGACAACAGGATGACCACGGCTCATGAGCCAGCAATGTGCCCTTGTGGTCAAGAAGGCAAATGACATCCTGGGGTGCATCACGAATAGTGTGGTAAGCAGTTTGACGAAAGGTATCCTTCCCTTCTACTCTGCCCTAGTGAAGCCACATCTGGAGTACTGTGTCCAGTCCTTGTCTCACCTATTCAAGAAGGACAGGGAACTTCTGGAGAGGGTACAGAAAAGGGCTAAAAATGATTAGGGCACTTGAGCATCTCTCTTAGAGAGAGAGGCTGAGAGAGCTGTGTCTGTTTAGCCTAGAGAAGAGAAGACTGAGGGATCTTATCAATGCTTATAAATACTTAATGGGTGGGTGTCAGGAGGATGGGGACACTCTTTTTTGAGTGGTGCCAGTGACAGGACAAGAGATAACAGGCACAAACTGGAACATAGGAAGTTCCATCTAAACATAAGGAGGAACTTCTTTACTTGGAGAGTGGTGAAGCACTGGAACAGGCTGCCTGGGGAAGTGCTGAAGTCTCCCTCTCTGGAGGTATTCAAAACCTGCCCGAATGCCATCCTGTGCAATCTGCTCTAGGTGAACTGCTCTGACAGGGGTTGAACTAGATGATCTCCAGATGTCCCTTCCAACCCCTAACATTCTGTGTCTTATAGCTTTGCTGACATTGCGCTCCCAGACCTCAGGCCATTTTTATATTTGCCCCGGCTTATTCAGATTTATCTGCTCTGATGAAAAATTAATGCCCTTTTGTGGGCTGTATGTGATTCAGGAATGGTAATGCAGTGTTATAAGCCTTTGGCAGCATGTCTTTTGCTTTCTGTGGGCACAAAAGTCTTCTAGAGAACTTTTATCTTGTTTATTATAAGCAAGTGACACTTTTTTCTCTTCTAAAAGCCAACTGTGTTTTCACTTAATTGAGTAAAACCTTCTGAAAGGCTGGGCTTATTACCTCAGACAGGACATCATTGCCTTGTGGGACTGCAACCAGGTTAGGCTCTGCAGCCCTCCAGCAAACTAATCTCAGTGCTTGGCATATGCTGCTCCAGTGCCTTCACTTGTTCACAGTCACGTGGTCGGAGATCCTGCGTGGTAACGAGAAATTCCTGTTAGGGCGCTGGCAAACACTTGCGTGGGAGAGATATGGGCCAGACCACATGCCCTTTAAGCAGCTTGGCATCAGTGGTTTTGGGATGTCCTCTGTGGCTTGAGGAAATTTTGGGAAAGGCAGTGGCGAGTGTGCCCTTAGTGTAGTGTGCTTCCCTGGCTGTAAGGACTGAATGAGTGCTTCCCTGTGACAGGACAATTTTACGCAAGGCTGAAATAGGCTGCCCCAGGGGCTTGTAGTGAGTGTGGCTTGACAGGTTGATGCCTCTTGTGTTTGGAGTGAGCTCATTGGGTGTAGAAACCTGACATGTTAGAAGAGGATCTTTGCTTGAATGTCCAAGGATGCGTTCTGATGAAGAACGATGCATAGCACTTGCTGTATCTGCAATTTCTGAAACCAGTAAATGCTTGTCACCTTTGAAACTCAGGCCGCCCAGCTGCCGTAGTATGGATTTCAGTTTAAGTACTGAAGACTAAAACTGTGGTTTTGAACTGTGTTTTTCAGTAGAAGCTGTGTTTATCTTCCTTTGTTGTATGGTTTCAAAGAAAATAAATTTGTAGTATAAATGTTGGGTGACAAAAAAAAAGCTTGATGAATTGATTATGTAAGCAAATGAAGTGGCATTTTAAAGCAAGTTCCTTTCCTACTTGCATACGGGGTGGCTGTTTTTTGCTCTTTCCTACCATTTAACAACAGAGTGCATTTTTTTCAATCCTTTTTGTGAAAGTTTTTTGTATGGTAGCTATGAGAAATACTATTCCTGCAATTTGAATTATTGAAGAGGCCATCAGCAGGCTCTGAGAGATGTCAGGAGCCAGCTGTTAGTTTTGGGGTCTGTAGCTGACCAAAGCGGCAGCACATCTGTGCATTTAAAAAATAATAAAGAAGAAGAAATCCATGTAATGGATATTAATCTAGGAGACAAGCCTGTCTTGGAGTAATGCTCCAGACAGCTATCCTTTCAAGGATATCTGGTTACAAAGGGAATTGGAATCTTTGTATGTTCTCTGCTTCTGAGTCAACTGTGAAAAGAGAATTTGTAAGCTCCATAGAAGCTGTGCAGGTTACCTGCAGTCTCCTATGCCACCAGGGAGCATGGGGCTGAGTCAGTGCTGGGTAACGGGAGCGGTGTCTCAGTGCTGTCCCTTCAGATGCATTCCCAGCCTGCTGCCAACAGAGCCAGGGAATAACCTGATTATAGGAATGTCTCTGTGGGTATCTGCTGGTTAGAGGAGTTAGGGAATGCTGGGCTGCTTTTGGTAATTGTGTGTGTGTTGTTAGAAATTGGTTGTTTCTGAGCCTTTACATGCGATACTGGACATCTGTGGAAGTGTTAGGGAGCTCAGAGGCCAAAAGCTTCTTCCCTTTGTACTTCATAGCAGTGTTATTGTTTTATATCTTTGTGGAATATTTTGTGTTTTTAAATTTTATTCCGATTTATTTCATTTTTAATGTGGGTTTTTTTGTAGTTGTTTATTTACTTACGTGCTTGAAGAGGAATGGTGCTTAGTTTGCTTTCCTTTTTTTTCCTTCATGCTTCTGTCTCAAAGTGAGGATACTCTCCATGGTTTTAAGTCGGCATTGCCTTAGAACAAATTTTTTTATCGGGACCTCCTGCCTACCCTGTATGTTTCTCAACTCAATTTCCTATTGCACAAGCAGGACACAGTACCAGTGTCCTTGAATGAAATGGGTCAACACATTGAAAAAGTCCATCAGATTTAACAGGAGGGTAGAGGTGTCACAGATAAGTGCTGAGAAGTTGTATGAGGACAGAAACCTGCATGGAGGAAATTCTTAGGTTAGTGCTCTACTGGAAAAAAAGCTGTTGGCTGAGTACAAATATATTATTAGACATCGAGGATCTTTGCGGTAGTGAGACAAACAGGAAATTGAGTTTCGTAAGTAGTTCCAGTAGAAACTGTTTCCTTAAAATCCTTATTTTCCTTTCTGAAAGTGCTGAGGAATGATCTGATGAGCAATCTTGCATTATGATAGGTAATAGAGAAAAAAACCACCACCAACAACAAAAATCAGAAGGTTTTTAGTACTGTCCTTTGCCCTCACCCTTAAGGCTGAAGGGGAGGGAGGTGAGTGAAGATTTTAAATTTCATCGTAGAGGCTTTTGTAGTTGTACAAGAAAGTGTCTTTTTATGGGTCCTATGTTACCACGTGGGCCAGGATTTTTCTGTGCAGAGTGCTTTTGGCAGAGATGCAAAAGGAAGGTCTTGGGGGTTTGAAGAGTATCGCCCTTTTTCTGTTTGCACTAGTACTAATTTAAGTTATTTATGCTGATGTTTTTGCCATTTTGGTTTCTGAGGATTTTCCTTTGTGAGGCATACTGAAAGGGGATTTTTTTATTTTATTGTTTAAATAGATTCTGACAGAATAGTGGTCTTGGACCCATACCTTGCATCTTGCAAGTAAGATACAGAGTTTCCTGAGTACTCTCATTTAGAGAAAATGTGGGAGAAGTACACTGTATTTTGAATTTAAAGGAAAATAGAAATCTTCCTTGTTTGATGCTGTGTGTGGGAATGTACTGATTGCCTTGTCTGATGCTTTTCTTATTATAATGCTTGAAGTTGCAAAAACAATTTTGTGATAGACCTTTGGTAGCGTTAGGCTTGAGGACTGCACTGATGCCAGATTATTACTGTTCCAAACTATACAAGTGCTAGCACTCCTAATTTCCCTATTACTCTCTCTACTTCTTTCTGCTGTTAGTTTTGTCATAACAGCTCTAGGAAGAGATGAACTCTTTAAAATTGGATCAAAAAGAGAACAGGCAAGTACTGCAAACATTAGTTTATTTTATTTTTCAGATGTAGCACATGGAAATGAAATTTTTACAAGGGGATTGTGAGGCAGCCTCAACCAGAAGCAGTTTTTCCCCTATTTAATCTGTTTAAGTTCTGAGGTTTGCAGAGATAATTAGTACCTACCCCTTACATTCTGAAGGGCTTCTGCTGAAAGCATTAATATTGTCTAAAATGAGGTTGATTTTTATTCAGGTTGATTTACTTGGCTCCTCATCTTTATTAGCAAATGAGTCTTTAAGTTTAAACTTTCACTGCCTTTTTCCTTGCCTAATTATACTGCAGTATTTGGGCCCAGTCTGCTGGGGAACTATTAAAGGAGAAAAATAGCTTCTTTCTTTAGATGCAGATTTTATAAAACTTTGTATACAAAGCTCATTCTGAATCAAAATTAATTTTTACCTCAAATACTGAGCACAGGTACTGAGTACTTAATAAGAAAAAAAAAAATTCTTTATGTGGCTCCCAGTAAGAGAATTCAAAAACATCAGCAGCCCAATATTTTTATTAATATAAGTTTGCATATGTGTGCAGATAAGCTGAAAGTAAATATGGGCAGCGCTTGCAGAAGACTCCAGCTAGAGATAATAAAAACCAAATCCAAGGTGTGGATTGTAGATCAGGAAATTTGTGTAGCAGAAATAACTGCAGAACTTGGGGCAGTATTGAAGGAGAATCTCTCTGCAGCCTTGCAGCAGCTGAGGATATAGGCCTCAAGATGATGGAGTCTTGGTGTGGTCCACCCTGGATGCTATTAGGGGAGCAGGAAGGAAAAAATGTATGCTGATCAAAACCAAATTAAGATAACACACTTCTACACTGCTTTTGTCCTTAGACTTGCCATTTTTTCCACAGCTAAAGATAGAATATCAGTACTCGTATATTTAAGTCTCTGAAAAATTAGAAGAATGAACATAAACTGATGGCTGAACTGTGCTTTGTTTGTGAGAAGCTTGTAATAAAGCCAGCTCCATGGGGGAACTAGCTTTATGTCCCTCCTTTGTAGTATGCATGTTTATGTGTTTTCCATGCTACAGAAATTTAGAGTTTTTATGTAGGGAGATAATTTCCTTTGTGATAGCTACTAATTTGTATGAGAAATAGCACTGTTTTCTCACTTAAAGTTTGATAGTTTTGGTAGCTGAAACTTGTACTCTGGTCGAATGTCCCCTTTTGGACACTGACTCTGCATCTTTGCAGCCCTTTGGACATGTAGCCTGTGGCATCTGCCTAAAGTCTGAGTGCTGTTTTGAAGGTGTAGAGCCACAGACAGCTGTGAATTATGGTCATCCTACTCATGAAACCAGATTAATCTTTTCTAGCTAGGCTAAAATACGTTACCTTTTTTTCCTCCTTTAGCTTTTCAGAGCAGCTGTGTGGCATGACACTTCCATTTTCTCAGCAGTGTTGGCTTTGACTTCACTGGAGCTGCAGCCCCTTTCTTTATTAGAGGCACTCTTGCAGCCAGTGAACTCATCATTCAAGTGCTGAGAGCAGATTTACTTTCCTGAGATATAATGTGTATTATACAGACATTCTTGTAGTTTCATTTTTACAGATGCTTTTTATCTCCTGCTTGTTACCAAGTGGTATTCTGCAGTTTGTCATACCATACAGTGTTCTGATAACAAAGTAGAGCTGGAAATTAATATTTAACCAGTGATGCTGGTAGTCATGTGTTGGGTGTATACACCAGCATTTTAATTTGCATCAGGAATGGGTTTTTGTCACATTTTTGGAGATATTGCTTGTCTTCACCGCTGTGCCTCAGCTCATGTCGAGGAGTGAGGTGGGAACTTAGGCACGGGCTCCCTTTGGAGGACAGCAAGTGCAGAGATGATCTCTAAGGGCACATCTGCTACCTGCAAGTGCGTGATTGTGTTGTGCCTCAATTTCTAATGAGCCTTCAGCTTTTGATTAATCAGAAGCTAAATTGGGACCCATAGCTGAGTTAGCAGCTCTTAAGAATGTAAAACAAAAAAGTACATCTGATATGAGCAAAAGCATGGAGCTTTGGTTGGAAGCATGGATGCTGCTTTAGACAGAGTACAGGCAAAGAGGCAAAGTCTCCCAGACTAAAGAGCTTTCAAGAAAGTGCAGACAGTGCTCTCCTAACTCCGTAGCCTACCCTACATGCTTGGCTTGAGCCCGGTAGCCTCCCCTGTTTCATGAGGACTGTCAGGCCCTTCTATCATAATAAAGTCTGCAGAGTCTGTTGTTTGTTGGTTGGTCAGATGGGTTTCATCCCCCTGTGTCTTTGAAGCTCTTTGAAACAATCTGGGAAGTTAACATTAAAGCCAGCTCTGCTGTTTTCCATAATGGTGATAGTGAGTTGGAAATGCTTGCCGTCTGTGCAAAGGGCACATTAGTCTGAAAGCCTTTGGGTGGTTTATCCCTGTTGATGCTTTTATATCAAAGTTGATTTCTGTAGACCTCGATGCTGATGAATGCAGACAACGAGGGATAGTGAATTCTGCTGTAGCTGTGTCTGTTTGTTCTGGTGCAGCCTAGTTTCTCTTCTCTTATCCCCTGAAAGCTATTCTTAGTAAGTGGTTAGGGTTTTTTTGAATTGAGTGAATAATCAGTATTTCATTCACTGCCCTTACATATGCTTAAATATAGTATTAACATAATCTTCTTATATGCTTTTCCTCCTGCTGCTCCTGAGTTCATAAAGGAACCAGGTTCACTCTTAATAAGGTCCATGAATGAACTTGACTGCAAGTCAAATTGTTCTTTAGGGCTTTGGCTCGTGTTTATTGTCAAGATAATCATTAATTTTGGGGGGAGATGGCATCATTCTTCATGCATGTAACTACTTCTGCTGAGCTGTTCCCATTTGTTTTCTTTGCTGTTGTCTTTGGTTGCTCTGTACAAATTCCTTAGATACCATATGCGAAACGCTTTTTCTCCTGCTTTCAAAGTAAAATCACTTGTCTGGTGGCAAACTTTCTTCTCCCTTTAAGAGCGTTGATCGACTTCAGAAGACCAAGGTGGTGATTTGACATCTGGTAGTGCAGGAGCTTCGCGCGCCTACCACTCAGGCTGTGAGGCGGTAAGGGAGCGCAGTGGGCGGGTTTGTGTGCCCCCGACCCCAGCATCGCGGGCGCTGCTGCTGCGGGTGCGCGCGTGGGCAGCTGTAGGTGACTCCGCCTGCCGGGAGGGAGCTCTCCGTGGTGCCGAGCGGCACCGAGCGCCGCCCCATCCCTCCGCCAGAGGGCGGTGGATCGGTACTGCGGCAGCGGCCTTTGAGGAACAGCGTCGACTGCCCGGAGGCCTCACCCTGCCCTCCTGATTTCGGCGTATTACAGGGTCAGATCTGGTGCTTTGGTCGTAGGCTGGTCACCCCGGTTTGCCAAAGATACAAAGTTTGTGTGGTCGCTGTGTTCGGTGGATCTGCTTCTTGTTCTGCTGAGAGCTTCAGCACACTAGGAATGCAAACTGTGAATGTTAGGCCATGGTCAATTTTCCTGGAGACAGAGTAAATATAGCTTAAATATATATGTAGCTAGTGTTCCTAGAACTACATAATTTTCTCAGCCCCCTGTCTTCCATCACTGCATTTCAAATCATGGCTAGCTCTATTGTACCCAGATAATACTCAGCAGTATTAGACAATATTCCCAATTCCACTGTTCATTTTGCATTTCCTTTGGCCTTTCTGTGCATTTTTCCTTAGGCAAAACTGTGTGTTTTTCATGTAAGATTCAGTCTGGTTTAACAACTAGGTGGGGGTCTCATTTGAAGGTGAACCATGTTGCTTCTGAGGCCAGTTTTGCCAGCTCTGTTATGAACATATCAGTGGTGTCCTTGATGGCTTTTCCAGTGTAAGCCTGCTTCAAGTTCAGATTTGTCCTTTATTGTGCTTTTCATCTGTTCTTTCCTCAGTAATTCATTCAAGAGATTTGCTTTAAAAGTTGGCTCACCAGTATTAAACAAGCTTCCCTAATAGCTGTGAGAACATTTTCTAAATAGCTGCTCTTGATTATGTAAAGTAAATGTAGACAACATTTGCAATAAAAGCTCTCTTGAGGAATATGGATACTAACTGATGTTCTTTTGCCAGAGTACCACCTGGTCTATATGACTGCTTGGACGAAACAAGCAAGTCCTGAAGAAAAAAGGCCAATATTTTGTAGGTCATAGTTTTTATAGTGCAGTGGTAGAAAGTGGAAAAAGGAATTGTCCTCCTGGTAGCTTTCAGTGTTACGTAAGTCCTCAGCATTAGCTAGTGTTTTGGATTTGGTATTCATGCTGCTCTCTGGCATACATACCTTCCTTTCTGCCTTCTACTGGTTGCTTGCCTAGGTTTGGTACATTACTCTAATTCAATTGGGAGATAAATTGTAAAACAAGCCTATTAATCAGGACAAGATAGTCCCTTTCCTTGAGAAGAGGTAGAAGCACTAATGTTGTCTTGCACCTGGGAAAGACCAATCCCATGTATGAGTATAGGTTGGGGACTGACCTGTTGGAGAGCAGTGAAGGGGAGAGAGATCTAGGGGTCCTGGTAGGTGGAAGGATGACCATGAGCCAGCAGTGTGCTCTTGTGGCCAGGAGGGCAAATGGGATTCTGGGGTGTATTAGAAGGGGTGTGGTTAGCAGGTCCAGAGAGGTTCTTCTCCCCCTTTACTCTACCCTGCTGAGGCTGCATCTGGAATATTGTGTTCAGTTCTAGGCCCCTCAGTTTAAGAAGGATAGGGAAGTGCTGGAAAGAGTCCAGCGCAGAGCCACAAAGATGATTCAAGGAGTGGAACATCTTCCTTCTGAGGAAAGGCTGAGGGAGCTGGGTCTCTTCAGCTTGGAGAAGAGGAGACTAAGGGGTGACCTCATCTATGCTCTTAAATATGTGAGGGGTGGGTGTCAGGAGAATGGGGCAGGCTCTTCTTGATGAGGCCCCGTGACAAGAGGCAATGGTTGTAAGCTGAAGCATAGGAGGTTCTGTGTGAATACACGTAGAAATTTTTTCCCAGTTCAGGTGCTAGAGCACTGGAACAGACTACCCAGAGAGGTTGTGGAGTCTCCTTCTCTGCAGGTATTCAAAACCTGTCTGGACGCATTTCTGTGTGACCTGGTCTAGGGAATCCTGCTGTGGCAGGGGGGTTGGACTAGATGATCTTTCAAGGTCCCTTCCAATTCCTAACATTCTGTGATGTGCAATTTTATGTTTAGTACTTTGTCCAGAATAAAAAGTTTAGTCTAAAAATAATGTAGATGCAGCAAAAGGGAACTAAGGTAGCATAATCCCTTACTACTTTGACATGGTTTCTTCACATATAAACTGATGTTTCAGTGTTGTCCTTGTTTCAGTGGCTGAGGTTGTCTTGACTGCATTAAATGTCTCTTTCTCTCTGTAATTCTGTGGTCGTGAACCTGAAGCAAATTTTACATCTTGAGTTATGTCCTTCCCTGTGTTGGTGTGCAAGGGAAATAGAGAATTTCCACCCTGCTGCAAGAGCAGAAGCAGCATAGTCTGTACAGACGCAGAGCTTTTCTTTGTATTAATGTCTTGCTGTTCTTAAATTCTTGGGACCGGTGATGGAGAGATCTTTAGATGTTATCTGTGTGTTGATGTATGTGGAGGAAGTGGCAGAGATGCAGGAGGGATGTGGTGGCAGTACAGGTATGTATGTGTTCCATGAGATGGGGGAATGGCAGTAACATCCGCTACCACAGCAGGCAGCTTGAATGGCACCACAGTGCTTTGGTTTTGGCTGGAGTGGAAGTATGGGGGAAAAAGAAAAAAAGACATGACTTGCTGGTTTCCAGCAAAACGATGGGGAGGTGCCTCTTGTCCTCTGGTGAAGGCTGACTTCTCTCAGCTTTTCCATCTTTTCTTCCATTGAGGTTTGAGGCTGGCTGATGGCTGGGTGCTACTCGGCTGCTGCCCTCTTGCATCATATGAGGGAGATTGGCTGCTCTCCTCCTCCTCCTGAGACCACCTGAAAATGCTTTCTGAAAGGCTGTAGAAAAAAAAAAAGGTGCTTCTGGCTAATCCAGTGTTGTTGTCCTTGCTCTGCTGTCGTCTGCAGAGTGTATCAGTTCTACCTGAAAAGCATTGATGATTTCTTGTCTTCATACAGAAAGCCTCTTTTGGTTCTGTACAGCACTCCCTTCCAGGGCAGATAATTCCTTCCATTGTTTCTTCTCCCCCCTATATTTGGCACAGTCTTACTCTGATTTGTTCTGACTTCCCTTGAACTCCTTGTGCTGCATATTACCCTATATTCCTTCCCTGTTTGCCCTCTGCTTTGAAATGATATCCATTTGCGAGAAATGGCAAAGATGGGCAGGGTCCTGTCTGCAATTTCGCCGTGTTTGCAATAACAAATTCCTGATATAAATAATTCTTCTGGATTAGTGATTTTTTTCGTAACAAAATTATCCCCTTTGACAGAGCTGTCCTCTCTCTTTAAGACCTCTTATTCAGGAAGTCACTATCATCTCTGCAGAACTAGTCAATTATTATGGTCTTCTATCAAATACCATATTGATTTTTTGTTGACACAAGTAGTATTAACTCCAATACTGTCACCGCCCCATGTGACTGATGATGGTGACTATTACTAATGATGTGTGGTTTCTTAAGAGGGAGACATTGCAAAAGCCATTTGAAAATCTAGGCAAGGGGGCAGTATGCCCAATGCTTTACTGATGTACTTGAAATCTCTAGTAAACGATAATACAGGGTTTAACCGCTGGGCTCCCATGAGGTATGTGGTCTGCTCTGAAGCTTCTCCTCCTGTTGCTCAGCAAGGCTTTCTTTTTGGCCAGTATTGAGTAAAACAGTGGCATCAACTAACCTATAGAGGAATTAATTCTCATCCAAAATGTTGGGGTTTTTTTCTTCTAAAAATAGTTTTTGCATCTTCCACCATAACCATTTCTCCAACTTTCTGTGTTAGTTATAAGGCTGCATTGCTTATGAATCGGCAAAACGCTTTTGTACGTTCAAAATGAAGTCACATCACAGCAAACAGCAGTAGCAGCAGTATAGACTTTACATTACTTAGGGAATACAGATATTGACAGCAGCACAGATGAAAGTAAGCACAGAAGTACTGAAGTTGAGGAACCGATGTGGGAGCAACAAAAGAAACCCCACCAAGGTGTTTTAATTACACTAAATTACACTAAATTATATATTAAGAATATCTGAAAATCAATATGTGTAACTGAAATACCATTTCTCTCTATATTAAGATATATATTTGATGTAATCACAGGGGTAAAAAAATCCATGTGACTGATACAGAATCACAGAATCATTATGTTTGGAAAGGACCCTCAAAATCGTAGAGTCCAACTGATAGCCCTACGCTACTCTTGTCCTTGAATCATTCCCTGAAGCACCACATCTACCTGCCTCTTAAAAACCTCTAGGGATGGTGACTCCACCACCTCCCTGGGCAGCTTAGTCCAATACTTCACCAGTCTTTTGGTGAAGAAATTTTTCCTAATATCTAATCTAAACCTGCCCTGGCACAACTTGTACCCATTCCCTCTCGTCCTGTCACTAGACACAAGGGAGAGGAGGCCAACACCTGCCTCCCTAGAATGACCTTTCAGGTAGCTGAAGAGAGCAACAAGGTCTCCCCTCAGCCTCCTCCAGGCTAAACAGCCCCATCTCCTTGAGCCTCTCCTCATAAGGCTTGTTCTCCAGGCCCCTGATCAGCCTAGTTGCNCATATAGCCTTTTTGAAGCTCATACAATTGGCCTTTGCCCATTGATCCAGCCTGTCTAGGTCCCTCTGCAGAGCCTTCCTACCCTCAAGCAGATCAACACTTCCACCCAGCTTAGTGTCGTCTGCAAACTTACTATGAGTGCACTCTTAAGCCCCTTAGTATATATTTTATATATATAATGTATTATAAAATATATTTTATATATAATATTTTTAAGAATGAAATTTCTTCATCCCTCTTTTTTAACGTGACTGCTAGTAGCTGTTACTACTATGGTATATTTTTGTGAGCAATTGCCATTTAAGTAACTCTAAACCCCTGCTTTCACAGAAAACTAATTAATTTGGAAAAGACTCCTGTCTATAAATGCACAAAGGGTGGAGAAACCATCTCCCAAAAAATAAACTGAAGGTGCAGCTTTTTGCATAAGAACAAAGAGATGAGCCAGCTAGGAATTGTTTTACAGTGGAAAACGGCATTTTCTGTGACCTGTGGTAGTTCAGTCAGGGAAGTGGTATTTTCTCTGTTAATCAAAGGGAGAGTTAGCCCTGAAGTTCCCATGAGATTATAAGAGACTGGTACTTGGGAGAAGCAAATCACCCAGCTTTTGTGGATGAATATCTTCACGCATTGCCATTTCATTATTTTGGGTTTTGGGATCATCTGGTTCCTATATTGAGGCTTTTCGCTGAATGTTTTAGATGCAAAATCTGTAAGCCAGTAATCATAACTTCAGCTTCAGCATGTACTATGCTCTGTATTCAATCTTAAAGCTGTATTTCATGATCCCCTCTGTTTTTATTAGATTGACTTGAATACTGGTAGTTTGAAATACAAGTCAGCCTTCGTTCCACTGGGAAGGGATGAACTCAGCCTAGTGGTTATGAGCACTGCATTGCTACATCTGCCAACTCAGTAACTGCCTGCCTCATGCCAGTCTGACATGACTGGATAAAGCTGAGCCAGTTAGAATGCTCCAGAAGTCTGAGATGTGGGGAAGCTCCTTTTTGTAGCTATAGCAGGTGTGGCTGGGTAAAGCTGAGCCAATTGGGATGCTTCTGGAAAAAAGCACAAGCACTATGGGAATCCCCATGCTTTGGGAAGTGTTGCAGTGCCAGACATCAGCTCAACAGCACATAAACACAGGGCAAGGTGGGTTTTTGGTTGTAAGCTGGGAGAATCATTTTGTATTTCATAAGGGCCAGTGAAGCGAATTATTTCAGCTCACTGCATTTTGAACATATGTGTTTCTATTCAATATTACAGTCCTTTAACAATTTTTTTCAGCCCTAGTATTAATTCTTATTTTGTATGGAACTATTCAAACACTCAAAGGTATAAAAAAAAAACCCAAACATAAATTTGTTCTGTATCTGGGACCTTCATTTTTCTGGGACTTTTCATTTCAATTCTATCGTTTGGACTAGATGATCTTGAGGGTCCTTTCCAACCGTAACAATTCGATGATTACTGGCTGATTAAATCTCTTCCTCTTAAATATACATAGTTTCAGATTTGTCTTGCTAGGAGATTCTTTGTGGCCGCTTTGGTTAATTTACTTCATATATAAAGTAGATAAAAGTATTTCTACTCTCATTAGCCTCATTTCCTTTGGCTGTCAGGAGCAACTTTTAATACTCAGCAAGAGCTATTATATTATCTAAAAAAAGTATCAAATTTTATCTGAACTCAAAAAGATAAATGAAAATAAGCATATGAGTTACCTACTGACAACTCGGCCTATGGGGTTAATACATCAAATTGTCTTCTATAGTCTTGAATCACTGTCTTGATATGCTTAAGTTTTGGTCCAGTTGCCCTCAGCTGTGGCTTCTGTCCAAGAATCACAATGTAGAAGACTTTTTCAAAACAACTTCTGTGTGCGAATAATGCAAGCAAAGGGTCAGTTCTGGACATGCATCCTGACCTGTGCCCAGGTTGTGCCAGCATCCTCCCTCTTTCTCACATTCATAGAAGCATAGAAGCATAGAATGGCTGAGGTTGGAAGGGACCTTGAAGATCATCTAGTTCCAACCCCCCTGCCATGGCAGGGATGCCACATGCACTAGACCAGGTCATCCAGGGCCAAATCCAGCCTGGCCTTAAACACTGCCAGGGATGGGGCCTCCACCAGCTCTCTGGGCAACCTGTTCCAGTGCCTCACCACTCTTCGGGTAAAGAACCTCCTTCTAATCTCCAGCCTAAATCTCTCCTCCTTCAGCTTGTAGCCATTCCGCTGTGTCCTGTTGCAATCAGACAAGGAGAAAAGTCTCTCTCCTTCTGCCCTATAATCCCCTTTCAGGTACTGAAAGGCCGCTATAAGGTCACCTCTAAGCCTTCTCTTCTCCAGGCTGAACAACCCCAATTCCTTCAGCCTGTCCTCATAGGGGAGGTGCTCCAGTCCTTTGATCTTTGTGGCCCTCCTCTGGACCCTCTCCAAGAGGTCCACATCTTTTTTATGTTGAGGAGCCCAGAACTGTACACAGTACTCCAGATGGGGCCTTACAAGGGCAGAATAGAGAGGCAGGATGACCTCCTTAGACTCCTCCTGCCCTATCCAAATTCTGCTGGTTGTTGCATTTGCTAGCCTTGTCAAACTCGGGATTGTATTATAATTTCTTGAGTGAGAAGGTGGAAGGTTCCATTTATGCACAATGTGGCTGAAAAATGTCTAATGTTCTGTGCTATCAAACAGCTCACACACCAGAGTGGAGGTGGAAGTCAGATTTTATACTATAAATGTGGTTGTTGGATATTTTATTTATTTATACTTTTTTTTTTATTAACATGCAGATATTGAACTGCAGAAGGAACTACTCTGGAAGGGACCGTTTGAGTCAGTTTTGTGTTAGAGAGATCCCCAACAGCCAATTGCAGCTGCTGTGTCCTGAGGAATACTTCCAGAAACTCAGAAGATTGACTGGGAGTCAAGTCCTCTCAAAAGTTGGCTTGAAGCTCTTCAAATCTACTCATACTTGCAGTGGAGAAAAAGCAGAAATGTAATTTTTAGAATTGAAAAGTAACACATTCATATTCTTAGGAGTGCAGCTGCTTGTTCTTCCAGAAACATTGCAGTGATGAGACACAAAAAAAGCAGGGAAACCACTGCCATGGTAATGCAGACTTGGCAAGACGTGAGTTACAAACACAGTGCTTCGAGTCAGCTTGCTGAGGCTGCTGCTGTATGCTCCCCTCTATGGGAGTGGGAGAACACAAAAAAAACCCCCAAAAACGCCCGAGTTTAAGATCCTGATAAGGAGCTGGTTTTTTTTTTTTCTTCCTGCCACGTTGAGGTAGGTCACGTGACTCCCCTTTCCTCACCTTGTGCATCAGGGCAAGGGCCTCTGTATGTCCACAGGTGAATCAGAGTTCTTGCTTGTGGCCCAGGCCCAAGGGTGGTCTGGGATGGTGAGGGAGAGCAGTGTGTGCTGGTATGTGAGCAGTCCTGTGTGCAGAAGAACAGCAGAAGGTGTGGTTCTGTTCTGTACAGCCTTTGGCAACCAGCCTTGGCAACTCTTTCCTTTCCCAGCTGCCCTGCAGCTTAGTTCTTCTCCTGTCCCTGCATCACTCTCCCAGAGTCCTCAGCTCTACCCAGAGCACAAAATGTGTATATATGCATATTTGGGAAAGTAGCAAGAAAACTGACCTGAAGGGTGATTTCCAGCTAATCATGCCCTCGTCCTTTGTTTGGGAAAACAACATGATATGGGTTTCTTCCATGGTCTTTTTATATGAAATTCCATAATTTCAAATACTGAATCATGGAATCCTGCTCTGGCAGGGGGTTTGGACTACATGATCTTTCAAGGTCCCTTCCAACCCTTAGCTTTCTGTGATTCTTTTAACTTTCCTGCACATGGAGTTCCTGAATGTGCAAGTTAAAGCCAAAGGACTAAACCTTCTGAAACTCTCCCATATTAAATGCATAATATTTCTTTTTTAAAAAAAATTACTGTCATGCTTTACCGCAACCTGTCTGCTGGAACAGGACAATTTTTGGGATGGCAGAGTACTTGCTGTTACAGTGGGTGCCTTGGCTTTTGGTCCATGCATGCAGTCCACAATTTCTGTGTCTCCTGTTTAGTTTATCCTTCCTGTCTTTTTGTGCATAGCAGATGCGGTTTCATGCTGTTTCTCATGGTGGAGAAAGCTGTTGGCAAGCTGCAGGCTGATGAGCGGTTAGCATCATGATTTGTATCAAAGGTTATGCCTGAAATGAGCAAACAGTACCTGTGTTAAGCCCTGTTTCCAGCATGTACATTTTATTGTTGCAGCAATATTATATTGATGTTGCAGCACCCTCTTCTGCTACTTTATGCTCATATAGGTGCTGTAAACTGCGGTCAAGTTGCCTTCTAATCTTCTCACTGATAAAATTAATGAAATTTATCGTCTGGGCTGTATAAGGTGTCCTGCAGTCATTTTTGTTTGTGTGTATGCTTGTGCCCCATGGGTCTTGCTGCCAGGAGAGGACTTTTTAATCTCCTTCACATCACTTGTCATCTGTCAGGTGCAGATAGGTAACCCTGGTCTTAATGCTCTGCTTTTAAATCCAGCAATAAATTTTATGGGTTGTTCAGACTGCAGAAGTGGTCTGGTACCTCCTATTGAGGTGTATCTCATTAGCAAGTGCTGCTTGGCAAGGGCATAAATTTATCCTATCTCTGCTAATTGATGGTCTGTCTCTATTTTTGTCAGCAGCCAGTTGTTACATCAGGAGGCTGGAGGCAGCTGATGGCTGCGGTTTGCTTTTCTGTCTGGTAGAAGCTCAGCCATCCTGTCCTGCATTTAAAAGTAGAAGTCTGCAAATAAAGTGTGTTGTTTTGGAGGTCCTGAAGCTGTAAACTTTAGTTAAGGGCTGTGGGAGGTGACTTCCCATGTTGAAGGCTAGAGAAGATAGATGTCCTTAATGCAGGACGTAATCTCATAGTTTTGAACATTGTTAAACTGAGTGACAAGTATTTATCTTTTTACTAAACACTTATTTCTGGGGCATTTTTCTGAAGTCTAATGCTAAGGTACAAAATGCTCCCATACATCTTACTTTTGCCCTAGGGAGGAAGTAAGGATGAAAGTAGTCAGCCTGTGTTGTTCTGAAGTCTTAAAAATATTGCAGTTGTTCAAATTAAGAAAGATTTGTGCGTATATGCTGAACATGTGTAGAACGAGCATGCAGGAGGTTTTAACAGGTGTTTTTTCAGGATGTGTTAAGCTGAAACCCTAGTTGCTCACCAAGCAGAGGCAACAGTTTTCAGCAGCTTTCTCAGTTGGTGCAGGAATGTCTGTCTTAGTGAAGCATCTTCCAGTGCCAGAATTGATCCATATGGCTGGGATGGGTGCATTGTCCCACCCCCACGGGTCCTCTAGCCTAAAGTGTCATCCACAGTCTGTCTGTAGTCTAGATTAATCTTTTTCTGTAGTTGTTGTCTGAAAAGTACTAATATGGAACAGAGAAATTTCAGTTGATTTCTTAAATTCCTTTGTTTTTCAAAACTTACTACTCTAGTCTCAAGATTGCACTTTTGTACTATTTCAATTGTACTGATTTTTAAAATAGCTAAATGAGTAGTGTAAATGCTTAAACAGCTGTAGTGAAATAATGAAGAACAAGATTAAAGCCTGTGTTGCCTTGAAGATATGAGGTAATTTTGCTCATGTGATAATTCCTTTGATTTCAGTCACATTCTCTACTAAATTAACTGCTCTTATCTACAAAATGTCATGATCCTGTATAAAGGAGGAGTGGCATTAAAATATTTGATTTTGAAATAATGTTGTTTCAGTATTGGAATTTTATATTGAGGCTTTAGGCTATCATAAATACCTGTACATCAACACATTGTTAATGTAATTTTTCAAGTGTAGGGAATCATAAAACTTTTTGGTTTTTTTTTGTTTTGTTCCTGAACAGGTTTGAGTAGTTTACTGTTCCAGTATAAATTATAAAAATGTAATCTTATTTGATATCTGCAACAAAAGCAGTAATAGTTCAGATATTACTTCATGGAGTACTATACTTGTCCCTCCCTCCCTGTCCTCTCCCCACTGCCGTGGATCCTGGCCTGATTCCTGTTGTTTAACAGCTGCTAAATTTTCATAGCTTTTGAAGCGTCAGTGAACTTGTTTTCAGTGTCATACACACACTGAAAACATACAAACAGGTGCTTTCTATACATATGTTCAAAAAGTTTGTTTTATAACAAGGGAAGAAGGCACATTTGGTGGCGTTGTATTTTGTATAAACTGCACTTAACTGCTTTTTCCAGTTGCAGCATATATGTTCTTTTTTTCCTGAACTATTTTTTTCATTATGATAATTGGTTGCTAGTCTTCCCTAGTTTATTTTAGAATTTTAAATGAGCAATTCAATAGGGACATAGGGATAGTGGTTTGGATTTGGGCTATTATTTCATTAATTCAGTCTGATCTAAGGTAGATACCATCTTAGATTTCAAATTGTTTCATGTTTACATGGCAAAACTGTTTCAAAATGAAAACCCAGTTCTGTCGTGCTGTTGAACTGAATTCATAGTTTACATCAGACTCAACCCCTTTGTGTATGAGAAGAATGTGTCATGTTTACTATTGCAGGCTAACACTGTAGTTTTCTGAGGTCAGAAGCAAAATCTGTCATGAAGGCACATCTTCCTGTGTTCCCCAGCAGAACAGGAGAAGAGGCCCAGGAGAAGAGGAAGAGTGGGTCCAAAGCCTTGGTAGCTTTTCACACCTGTATTCCTTTGGAAACTGGTGGTGTAGGTTGGAAGCAGGAAGGATTCCTAGTTGAAGGAGAAGGTGATGGTATAGAAAAATATTTGGAGGGACAAATTCTAGAAATGAAATACATCCAACCAAAAAATCTCAATCAGCTGCATTTGCTGTGCAGCTGGAGTGCAGTGGTACTTGCCTGTGTCCCAGCAGAAGAATGGGTGGTTAGTTCAGGCTGGAGTAAAGGTTTCCTCCAGTTTCTCACCTTAATCTGAAGTTGAAAAGCTGGAGCAAGTTTAATGAATAAAAAAACCTACCTATTCTAGTGTCTAGGTAGGGGTAAATCAGTTAGCAAAAATTGTGGCTGTCTGTGTGAAAAATACACCATCTTTTGAGTTTCTTGTTTGACCTATTGATGCAATCTGTGTCAGGGTGTAAATGGAGTGAAAATGAGTTGAGCAGTGTAATTAATTGGCTTTTCACCTCTAAGCTATGCTATTTCCTGAGCTGGCAGTGAAATTGGACAGGCAGAAAACACTGAATTTAACATGCTTGTGTTTTTTGTCATGTGTATGCATGAAGTTGAGATGCCTCAGCAGCTTACCTGTGTTTTTCAACGCTGGATAAGTAAAATAAATAGGAAAGTAAATATGTAAAGACTAGAAGTAGTGTTTTTTGTCATGTCCACATGACTCTGGTGATGGGTACGTCCAGATAATTGTCTTGTGTTTGGGTGGTTCTTGCAAGTTTTTGTCTCAAGGTGGGGCCTCCTGTCCCTTGTGGATGGGTGTTTTGGAGGTCTCCATGGTTGGCCATTCTTTATTCCCCAAAATTGTACAGAACTGAATTGGTGCTTCTAGCATCTTGCAAATTTAAAATACGTTGGAAAATCACTGTAGGTTACTAGAGGAGATGCATTTGTGCATGTGCCAAATATCAGGGTGCCTGCTCCCCTTGACTCCTCCCCTGGTGTCAGGCCTGGGACTTGGGGCTGCGACTGCACATGGAGAAGCCCAGATGGGGTCTCCCATCTGCTGAACTCATAATGTGGGTCCCTGCCTGGCAGCGTGCCTGTGCTTCTCTGCACAGGGGAAGATGAAACTGGGATGGACTGATGGGATGATGAATGGAATGGGGCAAGGTGTTGTTTGGGGAAGATGGCAGTGACAGCTGTAGAGTTGGTGTTGCAGGACCTCCTACCTGCTCAGCCAAGGAGGCCTTTGTTGCCTTCAAGAAAGGAGATCTTAATTGCTTAAGGAGAGCCCTGAAATCTTTCTCCTTTCTCAAATATTTTGACTGTTGTTGACCAATGAAGACCTCAAAATTTTAGCTGGATGCACTTCTTAATGCCATTCTCCTAAGCAAGTTTTCAAAGGACTGGTGGGTTACCTCCAAGAAACTGGAGGTGCTCTTTCGTACATGTGAGATGCAGGCTGTGTAGTGAAGTTACCCTGAATATTTTCAGTTTAAATAAAGTTAATATTTTCAGAGAGTCTTAAATGTCCAGTGTGATGCGTTCTTCAAATGAGTTTCAGGTATCCTTTGCTGATCTGGGAGAAGTCATATTGGATGTGTTTCTGAACTTTTTGGGGTAAGTAAGCTCATTAGTAATTTAAAGCTATTTAGGAGTTGCTTGGTTTACATTTGTTTTGCTCTTAGTTATACCAGCTATGTGATGGAAAATAACTCCTCTCTTGCTTTTGAACTCTTAATTTTACTCCCGTCTGTTGCAGGAGGATAAACCTGTATTAAAATGGCAATCATAGTTTCATGAGTGAAGCAAATGCCTACATGGCAACGTGCACATTTGTATTTGGGGCCTATTGCCTGGCATTTGGAAGGGTCTAAGAATTGATTTACTGATTTTTTGGGGGGAAGTAATGGTGTGGAGATGCTGCAGTGAGGTGCTGAGCTCTGAGAGGATCCTCTTCTGACAGGCAAACACCAGTGTCCCTATGCAGAAAGTGGTGGGGAAGCATGTTATGTTTTGAGACTTAGTGGTACTTCCTTTTTTTTCCTGTTTAGTGTTTTTACTGGTTTACAGTGTTACAAGTCTCATTTTTTAACCTCCACTTAATTTTACTGCTGAAGGTCCTTCAATGGTGAAGTGGGCTCCTTTAGGCCATGCTTCCTGGTGGAGGGAGTTATTGCTGGACCACGGGCTCTGGGCTGGAGGCTGACATGTCTACTGCTGACATTGGTGCAGGAGCCACAAAACCTCAGGGCAGAGCGATATTCTGCTGAGTTAACATCCTCACAGTGCTGAGCAGATGTCTGCACATGTGGCTCTGTCCCCTACAAAAACACAGTGCAAATGTCACAGTATGCCCAGTTTGAGATTAAAATATAGGGCTTTAAAAAAATAATTTAAAAAAATCAAAATCAGTGGGTTTTTTTGTTTGTTTTTTTTTTGGCATTGAGCAAATGAGTGTAGTGTCTTAGGGGTGAGCAGAGGCACTCAGCCCTGTCTGGGCAAGATCGCAGCATCAGTCCTACCTGCCTACCCTGCTAGCTGCTGCTTGATTCCTTCAGCATAGACTTGGACTGCTGCAGTTTGCCGGATACAAAACTAAGAGTTAGAAAATAAACATTTGGATTTTCACTGTGGATGTGTTTTTTAGTAGTATTGTAAAACTGTTCCTTATGCGTTGTGACTGCAGGCTGTTTCTTACCCTGTAAAACTGTCTGCAACTGTGAATATATAAGGATTTTTTTGCACTCAGTGGTAAACATCTTTTAATTCCCAAGTCTCATAAGTTGTTCTCTTTGTTTGTTTGAAACTCGGGTAATACCAGCTGGGGTAATATGGTGTATAACTAGAGGTTATATGACTAGTAGTGTATTGTCTGAGGATTAATTCTAACGTTATTTAAAGCACTGCTCATGTAGAAAGGGAATTACCAAAACCTCATTTTAAAAGAAAAGATTTTTTTTTTAAGATCTTGCCACAAATATTGGAATTTCACATCACACAGTTTGTAGCTCTCATTCTAAGGGTTTGGAAGAGTTATTGTTGTGGATAAGAGGCAACTAGTTTGGGAAAATATATATTAGATGCTTCCCCAGGAGTATAATTATTAGCTTGAGCTCAGATTCCTTGCGGTTATTCAGCTTATCACTGGCAATTCCAAATCTGTGATCTGTCACGACAATAAATCAAACTGATTATTAATTTTAACTTTTCCATACTGTTTCAGAGAGAGAAAGTCCATTTCGGGTACTGTTAAGCAGTTTTTGTCTAATGTAGAGGCCTGAAACTCTGGGACAGGCAGACTGCTGCTGGGTTGACGTCTTGCCTGTTAATGTGACAGTAAAGGAAATGATAAATTATCATGCTGTAAATATCTCAATTTGCTGGGCTTGACTATGGTCGATTGCAGCGTGGGAAGCTGACTTCAGTTGAAGGCACTGCATTGAGCTTTTATAGGCATTTCTACTACTTCATGCTAGGACCAAGATATTATTGGGCTTCTATGAAGTGTTGGGAAATATCTTTGGGGAAAAAAAAAATTGAATGAATGCAGTCTTCTAGTATACGGACTTTAAATTTTGTGTCAAATCCTTTCTTGCCTAACTTGACCAGAACAGTTTAAGATACGATACATTCATCAATTTGCATTGTCCATAGCTGTTATGTGCATGGTGGAAAACTTAAATTTTGTGAAAGTTTATGTAGAGTGCCAGCACTCTCTTGTGGGCATTGCAACAGCAGAGATTTTTTGTCTTTTCAAGGTGCAAATACCAAAATCCTTTACAGCTACAGGCAGTGCCCCCACCCTGATCAACTGCTGGACTGTGTGTGTTTTTGCAGAATGTAGCTGCTTGACTCTGAAGTGTTCTAGTGCTTTAGAAGTAACGCCTGTGATGATTCCCTGAACCATTTTAGAATAGTACATGTTCACACTGATAAAATCACATAAATAGTTTCTTATTTTTACAGATAACTTTCTAGTTATAAAGCCATCTGTTCCTGGTTGAACAGCTGTGCAGTTTCTTATGTATTAATGGAAATAAAATAACATTTATTGTGCAACTAGTCCTTCCCACTTTCTTTTATCCTTCTTACCCTACATCTGCCATTTCTTTCCCACCCCCACAACTGGTAGTTAAGGGATTTTCCTGTTTTACAGGCACTTTGGGAGAATGCAAGCAGATGCAAGTATCAAGAAATTAGTGTTTGAAAAGGGTGAGGTGTCCTTTGTATGGATTAAAATCAACCATTGGAAATAAAAGATCTAAATTAAAAAAAAAAATCTAACAGGGCAACAACTTTAGATCTGCTTCGAGTAAAGTTGGCTGTGATAACACAGAACTTTATTTTAGGGTTTTTCTGACCCTTTCTGCTAGAAGGTATGGAGATTGCAGATTGGGTTCTGCTAAATAGCTTATTTTACCTCTGGGATTTCTCCAAGACCCAAGTACTAAGCATCTTCAATCTTAATTTTTTTTATTTTATTTTTTTCCAGCCAGGAATCTACAGAATTGTTTCTATTCCTTCATTTACTGAGGTTACAAGGGAGTAATCTCTGTGACTCTGTATATACAGTATATAGTATTTATTCTTACAGAATTAGAAATCCCTTTTAAGGTAAGGTGTTGCTGTTTGTAATGCACTTAAATTTGTGAAAGGAAAAAATACTAAGTGCATTTCCTCATTTTGCAGATTGCAGAACCAGGATGTGTCTCTGACAGTTAAAAAGGTAAGTGCACCAAATTTGCACATATGTAGTGAGATTTTTTTGTTTGGTTTTGATTGATGCATTCAGGTCATAACTTGGATGAGAGAATTAACTTGATGTGTACACTAAAGTCCCTTCAAAGATACTGGGTTAGTACAGTTTGAAAATAGAGCAAATATTGGTAAAATCTCTTTTCCAATCTATATTTATAAAACAAATACGCAAAGCTGGCATGTAAAACTTGACAGTTTGAGCTGAGCTTGGTTGTGGTGAGAAAGGAAGAAATACATCTAATTTATAAGTTTGTCTCATAATGCCAAACATCGCTCTACTGCATGACTTTTTTTTTTTTTTATAAAATAATTTCAAGATCTTCAAGACTTTTTAAACCTCCTTTAAAAACTTCAGATTTTTCTTCCAAACATCTATTATTTGCCTTAGCAACTCTAGGTACCTGCATCTATTATCTTTTAAATGATTATGAAATACTGTGTTATTTACTGGTACTGAATGGTTACCACTTTTTCCCTGAAGCACATCTTAAATATTTCTGACAGTCATGGGTATTAGAGGAGTCCTTGAGAAGTAGTGTATGTTAAAAACTAGATATTCAGTCCTCAAAGTAAGCCAGTAAATAGGACACAGACAAAGGATACGAAACTTTGTAATAAATACATGTTTCAAAATAGCTTGTTGTAGAATAATTCTGCAAACATCAGAAGTTATTTCTGATTTGAAGGGGAGTCAAGGGAGGAATAAATGTAAAATAAATTATTTAAGTTGTATAACAGTAGATGGTGCTGTTGGAATGGGTTTAATAATCTGAGGAGTTGAACTGCAAGCTGAGGCATTTGATATAAGAGCTCTTGGGGTTCCTTGTGTGCAGCCAGCAGCTTTGTGTTTTCAGGTTTGCTGCCCTGAGCAAATGCTCAGGCTCTAATTAGCCTATAGAAATCTAGCATTTGCTAATTTATATTCACTATTGCTGCAGTATGTAAAACGTGAAGGAAAGCTACTGTTGGCCTGTAATAATATCCTTGTGCTTGAAAGATGCATGAATTGCATGTAGGAGGAAAAAAAAAATCATTAAAAATGCTTACAAAATACAGTGTGTGACTATTTCTTCAAAGAGAATATTCAAATTAGTAAGCTAATAATAGTGACGAAATCTGTAAGCAAATAAGATAGTGCAAGGATGTTTTTGGTGCATAGAGGTTTTCGTGGAATATATTTAAAAACCCTAAAACCTAGTGTTTCTTAAGTGTTCTAAACTCCTTTTTTGCCCTTTCTCCTATTCTCAGCAGCTTATCTAATTTGAAGTGAATATCTAATTTCCAATTTATCTAATTTGAAGTAAATCTGGTGGGTGTCCAAATATATAAGTACTGTGTGTTTTTTGGAGAGTATTGGGTGAAGGAGACATTTGAAAGTGCTGTATTTGGCAGAAAGCCTGCACTATGGACTTGAGCCTCCTGGTGCTGGGGAACCTTGATGGGAAGAGACTATAGATGCCACAGCTATAGGGTCTCCAAGTTGAACTCACAAATACTTGGCCACAAAATACCATCTAGCACAAACCATAAATTCACAGAAACCTAGGCTGGATTTGTTCCAGTGATCTAAGTGGTAGAGGGGAAAATTGAGAAGCTACTGAACTTCCATTGGTCTTACTGCATAGCTCCTGGTCTTGCTTGGGTTAGTTTACGTCTGGGGTTTGATGGAGGACACCTCAGTTGTTTAGTATCTCTGCGTTTCTAATTCAGTAATGCAGGTGAGGTGAAGTATTCAAGACGTGTAGATGTGCAACTGAATTCCCCCTGGGAATTGCTTTTTCTTTGAAGAGGGTTTCTCCGTGTGCTTTGGTGGGTATTGAATCTGTGAAATAAGACATGTTACAGGATTGATTGCTTCCAATGTACACGTTAAAACTGTATACCACATTTTTTGTTCTGGTGTGTTGCATTTGTCTCCTTGCACTCAGCTTTTAACCTGCTTTGTTTTAACCACGAAAACTTTGCAATATACTTACATATTGAATATTTCATCTCACATATTACAGATTGCGTATTTTTTATTTCCTAAAACTGTTGTTAATGTGCCAACTGGAAGTGAATGCAGGGGGTCACTAAGTTTTTCTCACAAGTGCATTGTGTACATTCCTTAGTAGTCGGATTTTAGAGACATTTTTCCTGTTGAAAGCTGTCATCCTTAAAAATTATCCTCTAAAAATACCTTGGATCTTCTTTCCTGGTTTTCGTACTCTAGAGTCATTTTGCCTTGGGAAGTAGTGGTCATTAGAATAGGAGGTGCTTGGGAGAGGAGAGCTACGGGGGTGACCCAGAGGAGTCTTTTTTCAGTCCTTACAAAAAGTCCTGTGAGCAAAATCTGACAGGTAAATTAACGGTTGAACGCAAAATCACTTTTGAACTTTCAATATCAAATGCAACAAATCCTCCCTGAAAGGGAATGTCCCTTTGTCACCTGTGGTGAGATTAAGGTGCTGAAAGTTTCAACAGCTGGAATAATTACGGTAAAGAGCTCAGTGCTTTCACAGGCTCCTTTTTGACTTTGTAAAAAGTGTACTGTTTGCTCAAAGGCGCAAAATTAATTCCCTTTTTCTCTCTGTGTATCAATGGTGCTTTTCATTCAAGGCTGTGTATATACAGATATTTCACACTCCTTGACCTTTCCTTGTCATGCACAGCTTAATGTAGGTTGAAAAGTCAAACTTCGCTTGAAACCATTAATTAAGGAGATGCGAAACTGCTAACTTCAGTTTTTAATTAAGTCAGGTGAAATGGCAAAGCCCTCTGCCAATGCACAGCTGGTGCCCATGTGTCGAGGGTAGAGGCTGGGCCAACCACCAACCCACGGACAGACGCTCCCTATTACCCCCCCCTTTCCCCGTGAAGGGAAAGGGGATAAGAGAGGAGACAGACTTGTGGATTGGAAAATAAAACTAAAACTACTTTAATAGTAATAGTAATGTTAAATGAAATAGATACAGAACCCAATACCGAACCCAAATCCCCTTTCAATTATAACTATGCTGCAGCAGCAGGCGTCCCGGTACGCGTCCGGTACCAGATGAATCTGGCTCCCCTGGGGGTGGGGTACCGGATGCGGGAACTTAGGGATCACCTTTCAAGTGCCTGACTGCAGAGCAATCTAGGAAGGGGGGACTGACCTCCAGTTTCTGTATCGAATATGACGTATACGGGATGGAATACTTTTCGAAGGTAGAATCACTGAACAGAGTTAGCTCTGCTCTAACTCAAATTAGGACACCATGCTGACAGTGGAGCTGGTGGTTTCACACTCACAGAATCACAGAATGTTAAGGGTTGGAAGGGACCTTGAAAGATCATCTAGTCCAGGGGTCCTCAAACTACGGCCCGCGGGTCGGATACGGCCCCCCAGGGTCCTCAATCCGGCCCGCCGGTATTTACAAAACACCCTCGCCCCGCTCCCCGCCGGGGGTTGGGGGGAAACCAGGCAGCGCAGATGACTTCCGCAGCCCCCAAGCACCCGCCGGGACTGGGCTGGAACCAGCGCCTCGTCCTCGACCTGCCTCCCCCAGGGGGCGCCTCTCGGATACAAACCGCGCCGCCGCCGCCCCGTCCTCCTCTGCGATGCGCGGCGGGCGAGAGGCGCGGGCATCTCTTCTGCCGGGCAAGCTCAGTCGGCAGCCTCTGGACTGCGAAGTCCAGCCAACTCGGGCGAATCGCCAGAGCCTCGTCAATTACAATTACAATTGTTCTTCATTTTAAATATTGCATTCTTTTTCCTGTTTTTTTGTGTACTGCTACAAACAAAATATGTGCAGTGTGCATAGGAATTCGTTCAGGATTCCCTGGAGTAGGTAACACAGGAACATGTCCGGGTGGGCTTTGGATATCTCCAGAGAAGAAGACGCCACAACCTCTCTGGGCAGTCTGTTCCAGTGCTCTAGCACCTGAACTGGGAAAAAATTTCTACGTGTATTCACACAGAACCTCCTGTGCTTCAGCTAACAACCATTGCCTCTTGTCACGGGGCCTCATCAAGAAGAGCCTGACTCCATCCTCCTGACACTCACGCTTCACATATTTATAAGCACAAATGAGGTCACCCCTTAGTCTCCTTTTCTCCAAGCTAAAGACAATCGGCTCCCTCAGCCTTTCCTCAGAAGGAAGATGTTCCACTCCCTTAATTAACTTTGTGGCTCTACACTGGACTCTTTCAAGCAGTTCCCTATCCTTCTTAAACTGAGGCGCCCAGAACTGAACACAATATTCCAGATGCAGCCTCAGCAGGGTAGAGTAAAGGGGGAGAAGAACCTCTCTTGACCTGCTAACCACACCCCTTCTAATACATCCCAGAATCCCATTGGCCCTCTTGGCCACAAGAGCACACTGCTGGCTCATGGTCATCCTTCCATCCACCAGGACCCCCAGATCCCTTTGCCCTTCACTGTTCTCCAACAGGTCAGTCCCCAACCGATACTGAACCATGGGGTTGGTCTTTCCCAGGTGCAAAACTCGACACCTGGCCTTATTGAATCTCATTAAATTTCTCCCTGCCCAACTTTCCAGCCGAAGTTTTGCTGAGTGGCAGTGCAACCCTGTAGAGTGTCAGCTGCTCCACCCAGCTTAGTGTTGTCAGCAAAGTTGCTGAGAGCACACTCTCTGGTTTCGTTGATGTCTGCCTTAATCTTGCCATGACCGTGTAGACCCATTGTGATGTAGCACTGCAGAGCTAAAGGAAGATCACACCTTATTGCCCCAGGGAAGACTGGTTTGTGGAGTTGGTCTTAGGTGATAATGTCGCGGAATCATAGAATGGCTGGGGCTGGAAGGGATCTTAAAGATCGTCTAATTCCAGCATCCCTGCAGGGATGCCACGCACCAGCTTGCCCAGGGCCCCATCTAACCTAGCTTTCAACTCTTCCATGGATAGGGCATCCACAACTTCTCCGAGTAACATGTTGCAGTGTCTTACCACCGTCTGAGTGAAGAATTTCTTCCTAACATCTAATTTAAATCTTCCCTATTTCAGTCTAAAACTGTTCCCCTTTTTCCTATTGCTATCTGCCTGTGTAAAAAGTCTTTCTCCCTCTTTTTTTTATAAGCTCCCTTTAAGTTTTGGAAGGCCACAATGAGGTCTCCTGGGAGCCTTATTTTCTCTAAGCTGAGCAACTACAACTCTGTCAGCCTGTCTACATAGGGGAGGTGCTCCAGCCCACTGATCATCTTCATTGCCCTCCTCTGGACCTGTTCTAAAAGGTCCACATCTTTCTTGTGCTGAGTGTGAGACCTAACACAGTACTCCAGTTGGAGTTCACGAGGGCAGAGTAGAGAGGCAGAATCACCTCCCTCAACCTGATGGCTATACTGCTAGGGATGCAGTCCAGGACACGGTTGGCTTTCTGGGCTGCAATTGCACATTGGTGGTTCATGTCCAGATTTTCACCCACCTGAACCTCTTAAGTTCTTGGCAGGGCTGCCCTCAGTGAGTTCTTCTACCACTCTGTGCTCGTATCTGGATTGCCTTGACCCAAGTGCAGGACCCTGGACTTGTTGAACCTCATTTGGTTCATGTGGGCTCACTTCTCAAACTTGCCCAGTTCCTCCTGGATGGCATCCCTTCCTTTTGTTGTGTTAACTGCACCACTCAGCTTCATGTCATTTGCAAACTTGATAAAGGTTTACTTGACCCTACTGTCTGTGTAAAGATAATACAGAGCAGAATTCCCCAGAGTAGGGGGTTGAACCAGGTGATCTTTTGAGGTCCCTTCCAACTCCTAACATTCTGTGATTCTGTGAAAAATCCCCTCAACTACACTAGCGGAGTACAGGTGAAACCTGAATTTATCTTAGCAGTATAGTGTGGCATATTGAGGCACGGACTCTGATGTGAGATCAGAGACATTTTATTAGAACAAAACCAGGGTTTATATACTCTACCGAATAACTGATGCGACCACAAAACAATCAAGCAGTCACACAACAGATACAGACTGGCTCCAGGCTGAATCTTTACACCCTAATTCTATTTCCTTATCTCTACAGGCTGTACTTAAGCATTCACAGGTCACTCTGATATTTCTTCCTGATACATTCTTGTGAATGCCAGACCCTTCTTACTTTGAAGTTACTTCTCCTATGGTCTCATATTGATATACAGAATGTTATATTTGGCCCAGGATCTCTCCTCGAGCAAGGGGGAGACAATTCTGTCTCCTCCATCTCCACAGTATACCTGTAAGAAAACAGTCCGTGCAGCCAAGGAGCAGGCTTTCTCCACAGTCCTCTTCCACATATAATGTGCTGCATATGCTCTGACCCAAACCAGTTAGCTAATATTTGTCAGTTATTCTTTATTGTTATTTTTGAAAGCTCTTTAAATATCTGAGAAGCAATCAAGCTTTTTCCTTTATTTTTTTTTTTTTTCAAAAATAGAAGGTTTTTTTCCAGTGCTCTGAAAGTTTTTTCCAGTGCTCTCAGAGAGACTCTAGTTGTCTCACTTAGTCCTGGACAGTTTTTTAGGAAAAACTTAAAGAGTTTATTCTCACCTGCTGCTGAACATGAATGCACAACTTCAGTGGAGTACTTTTGAAAGCTGTCCTTGCTCAGATGCCAATGACTGAAATAATAATGATTTCAGAAGTAATCAGGCATGCTTGGCAGGAGAGGAACCTCTTTTCTGTAGTGAACAGCATGGGTTCAGAGTCTTCTTTCTGAAAAAATCTATCTCCAGATTCTGAAAGCATTTTATGTGGAAGGGCTTTTAAAAATACTTTTTAATTACTTAATCCTGTACCTCTGGAAGCCATAAAAAATAAAAAAAAAAAAGCATGGACTAGAGTGGGAGCAAATTTGGATGATTAGTCTCCTAGTTGATATGCGAACAAAAAATGCTGAGAAGTTTGTTCTTTTTGCCTCAGCTAAGTTGTCCCCTACACATTATATGTACTGTTTGAAGGTCATTTGTTTGGACTTCATTAATGAAGTGTATCTAATTAATTCCCTTCAAAGTATTTTTTACTTTAAGGAAGTGTTTGTTAGAAGTCAGTTGTAATGGAAATCAATGATGTGTTACTTCTGTAAAATGCACACAATCTTTTTGCTCGAGTGATGTGCTTGGGACAGGGGAGTTGTAATGAAAAATACACAGATTCCCACCCAAGGTGCGCTAAGCGAGATTTCAAGTGTAGTTCACTCATTGCTGTAGGCATAAAAGTAAAATCATAGCCTTGGTAGGACCGTTTGAGAGTAGAGGTCAAGTAGGATTAAGTCTTGATCAGTTGAGCAGTTGTTTGCCAAGCTTTAATGATGCTTCTGGTGTCTGTGAACCAAGAATCTGTATCTATTAAGTATACTAAATCACTATATATGTTAGTAGCTCTTTTTCTGGCTCTTCCATGCCTGGAAAGATTATGCATGTGTTATTGAGTTGAAACTTAGTAATGCGTCATGTAGTTAACACAGTCAAACTCAATGTGTTCTCCTGAACCCTTTCCATTCCATGCAGGGTAGGTTTGAGTGCCTTCAGCACATCTAGGGAACCAAATAATGGGCTTACTAGCCTGGGGTCTGTGCTAAGTGACTTCTGCAAGAGAGTAGGTCAGCATGGAAAGCAACACAGGAGTTAACCCGCTGTTGCAGTCCTGGGTGCTGGAGAAAAGTGCTGAGCTCTAGCTTTTCTGAAATGCATTTTTTATACGGAAATAATTGAGGAAAAAAAATGTGTTCGTTCTTTATGCACCAATAATATTCTTAAACAAATATGATTAAACCTTAGAAGGGCACAATGCTGCATTACAGAATGTGGATGGATGACATAGTGTCATTTAGCTTCATTATTTATTACTCTAGCATTGCATCTTTTGTGTGTCTTACAGCTCTTCTTGTCAAATGTCCTTCTTCCTGGGTGTTTCTTAATTATGCCTACAAAATCTGCTTAGCATACTTATTTAAATTACAAAAAATATTACAAGTTTTGTAAATTCTGTCTTATAAACTTCAGTAGTGCCAACAACAGTTTGCACTAATTTATACAAATATTTATGCAACTGGAGTTCCTATTTACTTATGCTTTTAGTTGACAGGAGCTTGCTTTTCCTCTGCTTCAGGCTGAAGGAACAGGGTATTGAGCTGCAGGGACATGTTGCTGAGCCCAGAGTGATAATCCAGCTCTTCAGGAGGCTATGGCCCTGGTACAGCAGTGTGAGGCACCTGTACAGTGTTTCTCATACCTGTCTTGGCTCAGGTAGCTCAGTGATCACCTCTGTGATAGTACAAACAGGAATTGTCAAAGTCTGTTGTGCTTGAGCACACAGTGGAGCCAGTTTGTGTTAAATAAGGTGACAGTTATTTACAAGTCCTGTTGATTACAGTCAACTAATTTCCTCTTGTTTCACTGGAGTTGTGCTGATGCTGTATAATGCAAATGTGGCAGTACGGTGAAATGTTTCCTTAGCAGCTCTAGTACTTCAGTAAGAACATTAGTTATTTGTTGGTTTGGGGTTTTTTTCTTCTAGGAAGGGAAAAAAAGTCTTTTTGTACTGTGCTTCAAAAATAGTCATCAAGGCTAAAAGCAATGGAAAAATTAAGCCAGGTCTAAGCCTACCAAGCAAAGCACCAAGACTTCAATTTAAAGTCAATAGCCATATTAAAGCTTATCTCAATAAATTCTTAAGCTTTAAGCAACATCTGAGTAATTGCATAGAGCAAGTAGCAGCTGCCTGACTTGTGTTGCAGGTTTGGCTTGTGTTCTTACTCTCCCTTTGAGATTGGGCAGCAGCAAATGTGAGTTGTGAAAACCAGGTTAGTTAGGATGATGATGCTCCATCTGGGCTGTGAGGGATGAACAGGCATCACTTTTCTGAAGGTGATAAATCAAAACGAAAGCTAACCTCTTCCTGTTTTTCTTCTAATTCAGGCTTGGATCTGATACTTGCATCAGTTCTGTCTCTTCCAGAATCTCTCTGGCCTGGTAGAGTGATAATTGCTCTTGACTCTGGTCACAGGTAAGAATTTCCCAGCTGCTTGCTTTCATGCTTTTAATCTTTATTTGGTTACATGTATGCGGTGATGATGCAGACTTTTTAAAACTGACGTGAAGCTACTGCTGTCAAAGAGTACCTCAACTGCCTAAAGCCGATAAAAAAATTTGATGTCTTGGTAGTATTTTACTTTACTGCTTCATATGCATTGAATTAAATAATTCTGAAAGTAATCTTTGCTAAAAAGGAAAATGGATTCCTCAACAACCTACCAGCTCTGGTGGTTGGAGGCTGTCTTGGTCATAGTGACCATGAAATGATAGAATATTCAGTTCTTGGTAAAGTAGGGGGTGGCAGGGGTTGTCAGCAAAACTGCTACCTTGGATTTTGAGGATCGGCTGAGGGAACTGGGATTGTTTATCCTGGAGAAGAGGAGGCTAAGGGAAGACCTTACTGCTCTCTTACAACTACCTGAATCATAGAATCATAGAATTATCTGGGTTGGAAGAGACCTCCAAGATCATCAAGTCCAACCCTTAATCCAACACTATAATGATTACTAGATCATGGCACTAAGTGCCACATCCAGTCTTATTTTAAAAACCTCCAGGGATAGTGAATCCACCACCTCTCTGGGCAGGCCATTCCAATGCCCGATTACTCACTCTAAAGAACTTTTTTCTGATATCCAGCCTAAAGCCTCCCTGGCACAGCCTAAGCTCGTGTCCTCTTATTCTGTTGCTGGTTGCCTGGCAGAAGAGACCGACCCCCACCTGACTACAACCTCCTTTCAGATAGTTGTAGAGAGTGATGAGGTCACCCCTGAGCCTCCTCTTCTCCAGGCTACACAACCCCAGCTCCCTNCCATCTCTCCAGCCTATCAAGGTCCCTCTGCAGAGCCCTCCTGCCTTCCGGCAGGTCGCCACTCCCTCCCAACTTGGTGTCATCCACAAATTTACTCATGATGGACTCAATCCCCTCATCTAAATCATCGATGAAGATGTTAAACAGAACTGGACCCAACACTGATCCCTGGGGGACACCACTGGTGACCGGCTGCCAGCTGGATGCAGCCCCGTTCACCAGCACTCTCTGGGCCCGGCCATCCAGCCAGTTCTTAGAGCTGAGATGCTCATCCAGCTGAGAGTGCACCTGTCTAAGCCATGGGCTACCAGTTTATCCAGGAGTATGCCATGGGAGACAGTGTCAAAGGCTTTGCTGAAGTCCAGATAGACTACATCCACAGCCTTCCCTTCATCCACCAGGTGAGTTACCTGAAAGGAGGTTGTAGGAAACTGGGCATCAGTCTCTTTTCCTGAGTGACTAGCTACGTGTCTTTTGAGGATCGGCTGAGGGAACTGGGATTGTTCATGCTGGAGAAGAGGAGACTAAGGGAAGACCTTACTGCTCTCTACAACTACCTGAAAGGAGGTTGCGTTTCTGGAGGGCAGACTTTGGCCTGTTCAGGACACTGGCTGAGAGAGTCTCTTGGGAGATAGTCCTGAAGGGCAAAGGGGTTCAGGAAGACTGGACATTCTTCAAGAAGGAAGTCATAAAGGCACAGGAATAGGCCATCCCAATGTGCTGTAAGGGTAGAAGATCAGCCTGGCTGGACAGGGAGCTTATGGTAGGACTTGGGGGAGTGGCAGGGGGGAAGAGAGTTTACCACCACTAGAAGAAGGGGCAGGCAGCTCAGGAGGAGTACAAGGATGTCATTAGGTCTTGCAGAGACAATTAGAAAGGTGAAAGCACAGAAAGCACATGTGAAAGCTAGAATTCAATCTGGCTACTGTTGTAAAAGATAGCAAAAATGTTCTTAAAAATAGTTTATAGCAAAAGGAGAACCAAGGAGAATCTCCGTACTTTATTTGGTGTTGTTGGAAACATTGCCACCAAGAATGATGAAAAGGCTGAGGCACTTAATGCCTTCTTTGCCTCAGTCTTCAACAGTCAGATCAGTTATCCTCAGGGTACTTGGCCCTCTGAACTGACAGGGAGCAGAGTAAACCCCCTATAATCCAGGACAAAACAGTTAGCAGCTTGCTACTCCACCTAGACACTCACAAGTCCATGGGGCCAGATAGGATCCACCAGAGGGTAGAGGGAGCTGGCGGAAGAGCTCACCAAGCCATTCTCCATCATTTACTAACAGTCCTGGTTAACCAGGGAGATTCCAGTTGTCTGGAAGGTAGCCAGTATGACACACTTCTACAAGAAGTGTCGGGAGAAGAATCCTGGGCACTACAGGCTTGTCAGCCTAATATCTGTACCAGGGAAGATTATGGACAAATCATCCTGAGTGTGGTCATATGGCATGTGCAGGACAACCAGGAATCAGGGTCAGCTCATGGGTTCATGAATGGCAGGTCCTGTATGACCAAATTGATCTTCTGTGATGAGGTGACCCACCTAGTGGATGAAGAAGAGGCTATTCATGTTGTCTACCCAGATTTCAATGAAGTCTTTGACACTGCCTTCCATAGCATTCTCCTTGAGAAGCTTGCAGCTGATGATTTAGACAGACATACTCTTTGCTGGGTAGGAAACTGGCTGGATGGTCAAGTCCAAAGAGTTGTGGTGAATGGAGTTAAATCCAGTTGGTGTCTGGTCACAAGTGGCATTCCTAAGGGCTAAGTTTTGGGGCCAGTTGTGATTAATATCTTTATTGATGGTCTGGATGGGGGGATCGAGTGCATCCTCAGTAAGTTTGCAGATGATACCAAGTTGGGAGGAGGTGTTGATCTGATTGAGAGTAGGAAGGCTCTGCAGGGGGATCTGGACAGGCTGGATTGGTGGGCTGAAGCCAGTGGTGTGAGGCTCAACGAAGCCAACTGCCAGCATCCTAAACTTTGATCACAACAACCCCATAAAATGCTCCAGGCTTGGGGAAGAATGACTGGAAAGCAGCCCAGCAGAGAAGGACCTGAGGGTGGTTGGCAGCCAGCTGAATATGAGCCCAGGTGGCCAAGAAGGCCAGCGGCATCCTGGCTTGTATCTAAAACAGTGTGGCCAGCAGGACTAGTAAAGTTATCATCTGTGGTGTGTTATTGTGGGCTGCAGCAGCCAGGCTCCTATGGAGGGGGAGGCTGGACAAGGCAGAGGTCAGTTTCTCACAAGAAGTTAGGTAGCCTGAGAGAGAAGGTGGGAGTCAGCTAACCAGGAGCTTTGCAGCTGGTACACAGAGGCCCACAGTCTTGGCATGCCGCCCTCGCTACAGCTTACAGCATCAGTCTTATCACATTCACATGTTTTTGTAGTGTACTGTTTTTATCCCATTTATGGTAGTTGTTTTTACCTAGTAAGTGTTGCTTCTTAATTGGTCAGTATAATTTGTATATGTAAGTGTCACTTGCTAATTCATCAGTATACTTTGTGTATGAAGGTGTTAGTTACTAATTGGTTAGTGCCCTTTCTGTATGAAGGTAATTGGTCATGCTCCTTTCTGTAAAGGTATAAAAGTAATGTTGTTACTAATAAAAGTGCTATTGCTGCTGAATGTGTGTGTCCTGTCTGTCTCTACAATGACAATCATCCACCCAAACTTGTCACTTGTGAGGCTGCACCTCAAATACTGTGTTTTGGTTTGGGCCACCTCACTACAAGAAAGACATCAATTTGCTGGAGCATGTCCAAAGAAGGGCAACAAAGGTGGTGAAAGGTCTAGAAAACGTGTCTTTTGAGGATCAGCTGAGGGAACTGGGATTGTTCATCCTGGAGAAGAGGAGGCTAAGGGATCACCTTACTGCTGTCTACAACTGCCTGAAAGGGGTTTGTAGGAATGTGGGCATCAGCCTCTTTTCCTGAGTGACTGTAGTATGGTGGCCTCAAGTTCCACCAGGGGAGGTTCAGGTTGGATGTTAGAAAAAACATTCTTCAGCAAAAGAGTTTTTAAGCATTGGAACAGCTTACACAGGAAAGTGGTAGTGTCACCATCCCTGGAGGTGTTAAAAAAAACATAAAACGTGTAGACATGACACTTTGTGACATGGTTTAGTGGGCAGGGTGTTGCTGGGTTAATGGTTGGACTTGATGATATTAGATGTCTTTTCCAACTGTAATGATTCTGTGTACAATACACAGTACTATCAGGGGTAGTTTGAAAACAAGCAACCATCCCTTTCCTAAATTCAGCATGGCATACAACATGCTGATAACACTTTGGAGATGTTGGAATTTGTTTGTGATTCCAGAATGCCTCACTGATCCATGCTCAGTTGTCATGAAATGTGCATCATATATCATATATATCATATTTGATAAAATAAAATGCCCATGCTTTTATGATGGTGCATAAACATTGATTTTTGTAGCCTACAAAAATTTCATCTTTAATAGGCACAATTTTTATACTTTTACAGCATAGCTAGAGTTTGAATTTATATTGAATCATAGAATCATAGAATGGCTGAGGTTGGAAGGGACCTTATAGATCATCTAGTTCCAACCCCCCTGCCATGGGCAGGGACACCGCATGCACTAGACCAGGTTATTCAGGGCCACATCCAACCTGGCCTTAAACACTGCCAAGGAGGGGGCCTCCCCCAGCTCTCTGGGCAACCTGCTCCAGTGCCTCACCACCCTTTGGGTAAAGAACCCCCTTCTAATTTCCAGCCTGTGGTATCTGAACTGTGTACCTACGCAGAATGAATGTTGGTGCTTCTGTTACTGTAGAGAAATGTTTTGTCGTAAATGCTATAGTTAACTGTGCATCATACTGGCTATGATATACATAATAAGCTGGATGATGGTAATAGTACGCCAAGAGTTATAGCCTTATTGATAATACAGAGTTAACTAGGTTTGGAATCAGGCTTTTTCTATGGTAACAGGAAAGCAAATTAAGCAGCTTTTATAGAGTAAATGAAAGTAGCCTTTTTAGCAAAAGTTCAACTTGGATTTCTAATCTCTTTAAGTGAAAAAGGCTTATGTGATTTGCATGATCCTCTCCTCTTGCCCTGTCTGTCTGTCCATAGAGAGTTGTTCAAGCTGGCGCTGCTGCAGTGGAAACATGGCGCACTTTGTTGTTAAAAATTGATGAGCCAGGCATTTCCAGGACTTAAGGGGTCGTGGCTCTGCCCATTTGACAGTATCCTGCATTGAGCTGTTGTGTTACAGGGAGCCCAGCTGGTGGCAAAGATCCTGTTGAATGTGTTCTGCTTATGTTTGGAGTATGCACTAGGATAACCTCTCAGATTTTCTGAAGTGGTGTCTTCTTTCCAAAGTTGCTTCCCAGCTGGGACTGCAGAAATCTGAACAGCTTGTGCATCTGGCTTTTCATTTGTGTAGCACTCCAACAAAAAAACCCCCAAACAAACAAAAACAAACAAACAAAAACAACAACAAAAAAACCCCAAAACCAAAACCAAACCAAGGCACCTGGGTGTCCTGTCCTCCTTTCTTCCTCCTGCACCCCCAGGCATCCACATCCCATGTGAAAGTAGTTGCCTGCAAGCTGCACTTGTTTCTTTTTATTTTTTCCTGGAAAATATCTGCTTTCCCTTCCCAGTTATCTAGCCTATTCCTTTTTCCATGTTAATATTTCTATTGTTTGTGGGTTATTATGGTACTTGCCATTGTGTACTTGCCATTGATGCAAGCAGCACTGCTTCAGCTTCCAGTGACAGTGGGTCTAGGAACAGACAGTACTGCAAGAAAGGCAATAAAACACATACTTGCCAAGGTTAAATAATACACACATTTGCAATTTCTTATTTGGGATACACACTAGCATAGCAATGCAATCACCTACAGTGAAAAGGCTTGTAATACTTTCAGTATTAAGTAGTAGAGGTTGCTCTGCTTCAGCACAATAGGGTGTATTTCAGTGTATGGGTGAAATCCGGAGGTTGTTGAGGTTGGAAAGAAAGGGACTCTGATTAGTGTCCACTTGTATGTTTGAAAGGCTTTTCTGACTCTAAATTCTATCTAAATGAAGAGTGATTGAGGTGACTTGTTTGTTTTACCCTGCATAATAGAACATGTCGGTTTATGGCAACTTCAGTCACTGGGTTTTTTTGTTCCCCCAGTATTGCATAGGTACAGATACTGTCATGAAATGGCGACTCTACTAGCCAGCCTGATGTGAAGTAGCCAAGATTGTGGCTCTTTCAGCTTGTAGCTGGGATAAAACATGATGGGAAGCTCTACATCCCCCTCAGGTCATCACAAGTACTTTAGCTCAGATGAAGACTAGTCCACTTAAATAATGCCAGTGTTCCTCTGATACGAAAGGGATTTACACTGGGATTGGAGCTGTCTCGTGTTGTGTCAAATGAGGCATGAGGAAGTGGGCCTATCAGTTTTAGTGGTGTGAAAGGAAACATAAGTGGTACGTTAACTGGTGCCACAATGAGATGTGGGCTCACAGACCTGCTCGTGGGTAGCAGTTTTTAGGACCATTGGGCATTGCAGCAGGAGACAGCTTTAGGGTAGGATTTAAAAGGGTAATATTATAGCTTTCTGGGTACTTTCAGGGAGCTTGTTCCTGCTGTGGTAGAGCTCACATGAAAGCCTGGAGGAAGCAGAGCAGCACACTGTGTAGAGGATGAGTGAGTGTATGTGCACTCAGGCTGGAAGTAATGGTCCAAGAGGCTCTCTGAATATATGTTACCTGGAAAACAGGTTTTGTAATGGAGCAGCAGAGGGGTTGTAGTACACAAGGTGGATGATGACAGGAGTGCGGGAGAGAGATTGCCACTCTGAAATTCACAGTTTACCTAAAACTATGATGCATGTAAGATGGAGTTTACATGCTCATTTTGTATATGGTTTTGGATTTAAAATAACAAAAACAAAACCAAAAAAACAACAACAAACCAAAATTCTCTTGATTTTTTTTAGGTGCTCCTGGGAGAAGTAGTATTTTTGGGCCAAGTACTTTAGCTCTATGCCCCTTGAAACTCTGCACTGCTACTGACAAAGTTAATGCACTTGTCTTGATTGTCATATTTTTACGGTCTACTTGAGTTTATGCTGTCTGGCTAGTGGGGAATTTGAACAGTTTCATTGTGCATAGAAGTGTGGGTTTGTGTCTGTTGTCGCTATGTCTCCTGCCTGTTTGTGCAGGACTCTCTTAGTTACTTAAATCAGTGCCATCTCCAGGCGGGGTTGGGGAGTGAGAATGAATTGTCTTGCCTGAGCAAAAACATTCACTCATGTCACAAACTGGGATGATTGTAAATGTTTTGTAGTGGTGGTAGGGCATTCAGGGTATCAGCAGCCATGTGGGCTTTATTTTTTGAAACTGTGACAAACGCAAAGATGTATTTTTTTCTCATTCTACTACTAGAGGCATAGCATTAATTTGTCTAATGATTGCTAAAGGTACATTTTACAGTTTCAGTGAGGACAGCTTAGCTTCTGCTGTGAAAAATAAGCTGTGAAGATTGCAAATAGTAGTGTGCTGAGGGTTTCTTTATTTGAGGATAAAGACCTCATTGTTTTAAATTACTGAATAACAATATTTAGCATAGATGTTAACGTTGCAAACTTACACATCTATATGTATATTTTGACATTATTCTTTGTTTCTCAGTTTCTGATACTTATTTTTGAACTACAAATTTCTTGATATTTCTGACACATGCGTTTAACATTTCCATGTCAATCACATATGTGCCAGTAGTTGCAGTTTTAGAAAAACCTGGTTTTGAGGTGGGCAAGTCATGCAGTAGTCCTGTCCCTAAGTGATCTTCTGGCATATCAGAGATGAAATTTGATTGTGTCGATTAGTAGTTCAGCCTGCTCTTTGGACTATGGGGGTGGTTAGTGCTGCTTCTGTCGATAGAGTGCTGGAGGAGGGCTGCACATGCATCATCCCTGTGTATTATACTACTATTGAACAATTAGCTGTATTACTGGTTTCTGTATCCCTGCATATCTTTCACTCTTGGATGGAAATTTCGTGGGTTTGGTTTTTTTTTTCCTTCTAATGTTAACAAAGATGAAAACAAACTGACTTAAGAAAGAACAAACCAGAACAATGCAGTTCATTGTATTTGGCATTTAGGACTAGACTGCAGATAGGCACCATACTTTCGCACGCTTTGCATGAAGTGTCTACTAAAATAATAGATTGAGGTGGAATGGCTAGTTTCTTTTTGCAGAACTTGGTAATTACATCTTGTGCACTTGGATAAGTATAGTATGCAATCTGTGCATTAAGAACAGCATAATGACAAAGTTTTGCCTTTTGTTTACTAGCTAAAGCTGTCTACAGTTTTAATGTAGTGTGGAATTAAAGCTAGATTTTCCCACAAGAAGTGGGAGAGATGATGGAAGAGAGGGAACAAGGGAAGAGAGATGGAACAAATTCATTGTTATGGAGCAGGTATTTGGCTATATTAAAACAAGGGTTGATTTTATTGTGTCAGCCTTATCAGATGACCATGTTGGTTCCTCTTCTGAATAACTTTTGACTCTGTTATCTGATTTCTACTGGAGCTGACACTTAAAGAAACCTCAAAGTATTGAAGTTCCTCAATATTTGACATTGACAGCTGGATGGGAGACAGAGGTGTGCATCCTCTGAGGGAAGGGAAGAGTGTAATATGGTAGAGGAAATACATGAGTGCTGTAAATTGTGCCAGCTCATACAGCAGCACAAAACCAAGCAGTGTCTTTTATGCCATCTGTTTTACAGTGTTCTTGTGCTTTTGATGGCACAAACAACCTCTGCCTCCCACCCTGTTCTCCCTGTCCCTTCCAGCTGCAGCTTCACCCCTTGATTGTGCAAGGCATTACTGTTCCTGGCATTGTCCTCTTAAAACATCACCGTGCCTTTCCTCTTCCCAGCCACAACACCCAGGTATTATATTACTGGTACTAGCAACAATGTGAAAATCAATTCCCTCATCGGATTTGGCATACATGACGCAGCCTCAGGCTGAATTGAGTATTAATTGTTCTGCCAAGTCCTTGATATCCTGAACAGTTACTCTAAAGCAGGGGTCCTCAAACTTTTTAAACAGGGGGCTGGTTCACTGTCCCTCAGACACTATCAGGGGCCGGACTATAGTTTGGAAAAAAATGAACGAATTCCTATGCACACTGCACATATTTTGTTTGTAGTAGTACACAAAAAAACAGGAAAAAGAACGCAATATTTAAAATGAAGAACAATTGTAATTGTAATTGACGAGGCTCTGGCGATTCGCCCGAGTTGGCTGGACCTCGCAGTCCAGAGGCTGCCGACTGAGCTTGCCCGGCAGAAGAGATGCCCGCGCCTCTCGCCCGCCGCGCATCGCAGAGGAGGACGGGGCGGCGGCGGCGCGGTTTGTATCCGAGAGGCGCCCCCTGGGGGAGGCAGGTCGAGGACGAGGCGCTGGTTCCAGCCCAGTCCCGGCGGGTGCTTGGGGGCTGCGGAAGTCATCTGCGGCTGCCTGGTTTCCCCCCAACCCCCGGCGGGGAGGGGCGTGAGGGGATTCTGTAAATACCGGCGGGCCGGATTGAGGACCCTGGGGGGCCGTAGTTTGAGGACCCTGCTAAAGCATCCGTCCTATTGTTAACTTTAAAGATATGTACAGTGGAAGTAAAATACACACTATTAGGATTGATACTGTCTATGATAAAAGTTAGGTAAGTGGAAGACAGAATCTCTGCTGGGAGATAATTGTAGTATTATAAGTAAAAAAAGAAGACTGAAGTTTTTCTCTATGATTTCTGTGGACTATTTGTAATAGTTTTGGAGTAGGATCAAAGAGGCATTTAAAAGTAGGACTTCGGTCTTAATTTAATCTGATTATCAGCAAAAGGATTCAAAGTTTACAGATGTCACTGGCAACTAGATTATCACAGAACAATTTTGCATCTGTATTAGTCTTGACCTCTTACTCTCTTGACGTTCCAAATTGTGTTAAAGAATCAGCAGAAATCAGTGCATTATATTAAAAAGATGCAATGCAGAATGTAGAAGGTATGACACAGTTGTTATTGCTTCAGAAAAGGTAAGAGGCAGATGCAGAAAATTTAACAGATTAGCAGATACAGGACAGACTTCCATGATATGATCCACTCCTGTGAAAGAATGCAAAGCCTGTTAATGCTCCATTACCTTTTTCTCCTTGTAATAATGGATCTTTTGTTACGAGTGTTAAGTCCCTTTGTTCAGTGCTTGCTGTTGGAGCACTTGTGACCTTCTGAGATTGGAGCAATTACCTTGAAAGCAACAGACATTATGTACTTGATTAGTTTTCAGGAAAAAAACACAACACCACATAGTGAAAGGAAAAAACCACCAACAACAAAAAAATACCCACCAAAACCCAAACGAACAAAAAATCCCAAACCAAACCTAAACCATCACCCTTAAATTATTGCTTTAGATTTGGGTAAAAGTGTTGCCTTCTATTCACCTTTAGATATCTCTCTCTTGAAGTTGAAGTCCTTGTGGTTAATATAATCTATTTCCCCACAGCCAGATACCCTATATGCAATATCATCTGAACGTTTCCATTAGTAAGAAAATCCACATGCAGGAGAGAGAGTTACGTTACCCACTCTGTCCTTCCCCGATACAGGGCTACATCTTTCAAATGTTGATCGTATCAGTTTAGGAAGGGTCAGGATTTAACCGAACAGATTCATGAGTTTCGTGCTGGGTAAAAAACTTATCTTCCGTGTTTTTACTGTTTGATTTGTCTGTTTCATAGCCTGCAGAGTAGATTCAACATTATTTTTGAGTTTAAAAAAATCCCCAACCAAACAGAGTAGCGAGATAAAGTAGTTTACATACTCTTTCAGATAAAAACTTCTGTAGTTCGTAATACAAACCCCCAGATTTTTCAAACCTCTTCAAATTTGCATTTCTGCGGAGTGCACTTCAGCTGGAGAAATAGGCACTTTTGAGAAATAGTGTGTGAAAACTAAGCAAGAAGAGTGGACAGTCCAAAACAAATCCAGTGCTCAGGCTGTTGCTTTTAAAGGAGATTTAATGCTTTACCTTATGTGTTTGGTACCTTAAAGTTTAAATATCTTACTCTCTGTTTTCCAGACAGAAGCAGTCTCTGCCAGCCAAGAAACCAGCAAAAATATTTCACAATGGATATAGATGATGAAGAAAACATGAGTAAGATGTGTTTATTTACACAATAATACACTATGTAATAATTTCTGAAGGTGACTTTTTTCACAAGCACAGATAAGACTGTGAAGAAACTTTGGAAGCACAAATTAAAATTATTCCTTTATATGTTTTAAAATACAGTAAAGAGTGAATCAGAGCGTTTGCATTAAAAGTGCTTTAAACACACAGTTATATTCTAGTCTAGTTATACCTTGTGTCATATTTTTATTCCAACAGCTGACTAATAAATAAAGTATTTTCCTGTTTTGAACAAGCAATGAAGAGGAGAGGGAGAGTGCTGGTATTACCAATACCAAGGGCTAGGGAACAGACAGAGGGGAGGGATGAGACAGAGGAGATGTAATTGAAGTGTGTAAAATAAATGAGTGAAAGCAGAAATGGAGGAAGGAAAAGCAAAAGGTGAAGCTAGAAGAGCTTCCTGCAGGTCTTGCATGGCTGATTATTCTCATTAGATGCTGATTGTTCCAACCATGAGCTACTGAAATACTAAAGTGCAAATATTTAAGCACAAAAACTGTCAAATATAATGAATATATAATCTTGATGCATACACTGGTAAAGCACTGTGACGTTGCTAAATGTGTGGTATAATTAAGGTCTGATAACCTATGGAGAAAGGTGTCCTCATTAAAACATTATAAAAATATTTTTGCTACTATTGGCCTTTTTCCTATCTTTTTTTCTGAATGAGAGAAATTTCTGCTGCTGCTATGCTTATGTGCTGTTTCTGGCTGTGAATAATTGTGTATGATGCAATAATAAATGTGCTTACTTTTTCTGTAAGTGGCAATGGCTGAACAGAACATCTGTGACAAAACTGACAAAAGCCCAGGGGTGTAGGAGACTTTGAAGCATAAGAGTTCTAGTTCAGGGTTACAGGACGTTTTTGTTGGGTGATAAATACATGAGATCATTGTGTTAAAAAAAAAAAATCAGCCATCACTCCAGCCCCTTAAGTTATTTTCTTGACTAGAATGTATTTCTTTTCTTCTACTGAAACAGTGAACTCAACTGGAATATGATTTCTAACACTTTATTTCTTTTGGTATAAAAGAAATTACTTAAAATAGATGCTTTAGCCATTTCTAAAAGTAGTCTCTTTAAGGAGGACTTCAGAAAAAGAAGACCTGTAATTGGATAATTCACATAAGAGTTTTTTTAGGTAAAACATCCCGTTATGTCAATAAGGACTATATCTGAGCATGGTGCATTCATGAGCTGGAGAAAGTATCACCTATTTATGGAAGCATTCTGTAAATGTCCTTAAGCAAAATGCTTAATTTTTGTCTGTTTCTGGGTTTTTCTGTGTGTTCATTAAGTGAGTGGTTTCCCACAATGATGCATTTTCTGTCTTGTCAGGAGCAAAGCTTCATGCAGTTGTTATAGCTTTGAAGCATGCATTCATACAACCACGGTTGTCTCCCAGAAGTATGTTTTGAAGTGTCTCTATCATGTTTTTGAAAGGAAGACATTCTGTTATTCTGTGATAACAATGTCCTGGGGATGATCCCAGCTACAGAAGGTGCACTACGACCTTCCTGCATCTGTGTGCCCGCACAAATGTCATGAGTTTGAGATGTTAAATCATCGCATCTGGGGAGGGAGAAATCACAGTTCATCACCTTGATTCGTGCAAAATTTTTTTTTCTTTTTATATTTTTGTATCTGTTAAGATTGCAAATTGCAATATTGGAAGTTGCCTGTTAAATGTTTTATTGTTTTATGTAACTCCTTTTTTTGGGAAGCATCTTACAGGAAATGAAGGTGGGCATATACAATATTTGTAGCTTTCACTTACATAACTAGAATTGCTCTGCAGAAGCCAGAATTAAAAATGTGTTGTTTCAGCTAAAATGCAAGGTAGCGATGAGGTTACATTAATGTCCCTGAAAAAATACAATATTTCAGACTCCAGATTTTAAGATCTTCTTCCTTTAACCTGTGAACACAGAGAATATTTTACGAGAGATTTGGGGAAAGTTTTTACTATTATTATTAGAATGTTTTTATTTAGTTTTCTGTTGCTTTGCATGGAGGGTATGTCTGCAGCACTCTGAACGCCCCAGGAATCTGTGCTAGAAGCCCACCTGCATATTTTCTGAGCATCAAGTCAGAGATCCCTGCAGAAGCATCAATACAATAGAAAGAAATAACATGCTAGATGTAAGTTCACACTGTTGCCTATTCTTTTCGGTTGTGTTATGGGCAAGGGAGAAGTGGGACATTTTGCAGAACACTTGGAATGCTAGCATATGGCTGTCCTGACCTTTTTCATTAATCATTTCCTTATTTTTCTAAAAAGATGGTCAGAAGTGATCATGTATTTTTTTCTGCCTTTTTCATGAAAAAAATGCATTTAGAATTTCTCCCAGCCAGTAAATGAAAGCAGCAGTATAAATGGTAGTTCAGTTCAGCTAATAGTCATCTAAATTTAATTAAGTGTGCTTCAGATCAGACAGAGCAGGAAGAGTGGTGTATGTCAGCAAGCAGACGATGGATGTTCCCCAATGGATAAAGTATCTTTAATTACAGGCACTTTTTAATTACAGGGAATAAAAATAAAACAACACACTTGGACAGAAGATTTTTTTTTTTACTGACATGAAAATTCCTATGCCTCTTTCCTTCTTCAAGTGCTCTTGGGTTTGTAAGCCTCTCAAACAAGATTTCAGGGGCAAGACACTTCCACAGAAGTTGCTGGCATGTGATATTGTCAACTATGATTTTTATCAAGACAGCTTCTACAGATGTCAGTGAAATCTCTAGTGAAAGTTTCCAACTATATTTTTTGTGACTAGAAAAGAAACTAGTCTTATGAAAAATGTCTTAATCTTAAATCATGGGTAGTATTAATATTTAAGAGAAAAGAATCCCATTGTTAAGTGTTTATTACTATATTAGTACTTCTTTAAAGGATTGAATACATAGGAGCTGTGATGGACCCCCCTGAACTCGAAGGCAGGGAAGGGAAGCAGTATGAAACCCCCATAATGCAAGAGGAAATGGTCAGTGACCTCATACACCACTTAGATGCACACAAGTCTGTGGGGCCAGATGGGATCCTCCCAAAGGTACTGAGAAAGATGATGGAAATATTCATCAATCCACTTTCCATCATTTATCAACAGTCCTGGCTAACTGGGGAGGTCCTAGTTGACTGGAAGCTAGCAAATGTGACACCCATCTACAAGAAAGGTTGGAGGAGGATACTTGGAACTCCAGACCTATCAGCCTGACCTTAGTACTGGGGAAGGTTATGGAACAGATAGTCCTGAGTGTGATCACATAGCATGTGCAGGGCAACCAAGGCATCAGGCTCAGCCATCACGGGTTCATGAAGGGTGGGTCCTGCTTGACTAACCTGATCTCCTTCTATAACAAAGTGACCCACTTAATGGATGGACAAAAGACTGTGGATGTTGTCTGTCTTGACTTCATTGAAGCCTTTAACACCGTTTCCACAGCATTCTCCTGGAGAAACTGGCTGCTTGTGGCTTAGATGGGTATATGCTTTGTTGGGTGGAGAAGTGGCTGGATATCTTGGTCCAAGGAGTGATAGTGAATGGAGTTAAATCCTTTTGGTAGCTGGTCACAAGTGGTGTTCCTCAGGGCTCAATTTTGGGGCCAGTCCTGTTCAATATCAATGATCTGGATGGGGGAAGGAGTGTTACCTCCAGTAAGCTTGCGTATGACACCAAGTTAAGCAGGAGTGTTGATCTGTATGAGGGTAGGGAAATTTAGGTTGGGTATTAGGAACAGTTTCATCAAAAGCATTGTCAAGTCCTACAACAGGCTGCCCAGGGAGGTGATGGAGCGCTATCGCTGGAGGTATTTAAAAGATGTGTAGATGTGGTGCTAAAGGACATGGTTTAGTGGTGACCTAACAGTGTTGCGCTAATGGTTACTCTTGATGATCTTAAAGGTCTCTTCCAACCAAAGTTCTATGACTTCAAAGGGCTCTAACAACACTTATTTAAAGACTGAAAAGCACAAAGTCTATTTAAAAGCTGTGATTAGGCTGGCTTTAAACCTCTTTATTTTGGGGTATGTGAGGAGATCCATGAAGACCATGTCACCTTTTTGACAAAAGATGTAGGACATTAACATATGGTCACTTGTCAACCTCAATAAAAGTTTAGTAAAAAAGAAAAAAAGAATGAAAAATATCCATTACCAAGCACAGAGTTCTTTTATAATTCAGATGGTAATTATTTTTTTCCTGCCAACTCTCTCCTATGCTTTATCCTCTCTAGAAGTGTTTTAACATTCACACTCATTTTCCTGCCTTGTTTTAGCTGTGATACTGGCAGCACAAAGCTTGACACTGGCTTCCTAATCAAACTGATAGGCTTTTAAATGATCTAAACTGCTTTTTAGAAGACACATGGAGCAGTGGTCCACATCTGCTGTGACCTATGCTTTACAGCAACAAAATTTTGCTCCTTCTGAGTGCTGATCACAGAATCACAGAATGTTAGGGATTGGAACCAGGGACCTCAAAAAAATCATCTAGTCCAACCCCCCTGCCAGAGCAGGATTCCCTAGAGTAGGTCACACAGGAACATGTCCAGGCGGGTTTTGAATATCTCCAGAGAAGGAAACTCCACAGCTTGGAGTTTGCAGACTCTTGTGCAGTCTGTTCCAGTGCTTTGTCACCCTCACTGTGAAATTTTTTTTTCTTGTATTTGCACAGAACTTCCTTGCAGGCATTGCCCCTTTTCCTGTCACTGGGCATCACAGAGAAGAGCCTGACCACATCCTCCTGACACTCATCCTTCACATATTTGAAAGCATAAATGAGGTCACACATTAGTCTCTTCTTGTCCGAGCAAAGAGACCCAGTTCCCTCAGCCTTTCCTCAGAAGGAAGATGTTCCACTCCTTGAATCATCTTTGTGGCTCTGCACTGGACTCTTTCCAGCAGTTCCCTATCCTTGTTAAGCTGGGGGGCTCACAAATGGGCACAATATTCCACATGCAGCCACACAAGGGTAGAGTAGTGGGGGAGTAGAACATCTCTCAACCTCCTAACCACACCCCTTCTAATCCACCCCAGAATCCCATTGGCCTTTCTGGACAAAAGAGCACACTGCTGGCTCATGGTCATCCTTCCATCCACCAGGACTCCCAGGTCCCTTTCCCCTTCTCTGCTCTCCAACAGGTCAGTCCCCAACCTATACTGATCCATGGGGTTGATCTTTCCCAGGTGACAACTTGACAGTTGGCCTTGTTGAATTTCATTCAATTTCTCCCTGCCTAGCTCTCCAGCCTAAGTCACGCTGATCAGCCACTCCACTCAGATTAATGTCAGCAACAAACTTGCTGATGGTGCACTCTTTTCCCTCATCCAGGTCATTGATAAATAGATGGAAAAGTACTGGTCCCAGTACCGACCTCTGAGGGACTCCACTAGACATAGGCCTCCAACTAGACTCCATCCCATTGACCAGCAGTCTCTGACTTCTGTCCTTCAACCAGTTCACAATCCACCTCACTACCCAACCAGCCAGACCACACTTCCTCAGTTTAGCTGCAAGGATACTGTGGAAGACAATGTCAAATGCCTTACTGAAATCAAGATAAACCACATCCACTGCCCTACCCTCATCTATCCACCCGGTTATGTCCTCATAAAAGGCTGTCAGGTTGGTCAAACATGACTTCCCCTTGGTAAACCCATGCTGACTGCTCCTAATGACCCCCTTATCCCTGATATGCCTAGAGACAGAGTCAATGATGAAGTGTTCCATCACCTTTCCAGGGATGGAGGTGAGGCTGCCCAATCTGGAGTTACCCAGATCCTCCTTCTTGTCCTTTCAGAAGACTGGAGTGATGTTTGCCTTCCTCCGATCCTCAGGCACCACTCCTGTCCCCCAGGACTTATTAAAAATGATGGAGAGGGGCCTGGCAATGACTTCTGCCAGCTCCCTCAACACCCGTGGGTGAATCCCATTAGGACCCATGGATTTATGGATGGCCATGTGGCTTAATTGCTCCTTAACCCAGTCCTCATCAACCAAGGAAAACTCGTCATTTCTTCTGGTTTCATTTGGGGCTTTAGGCGTCTGAGGCTCCTGAGAACAGTCTCTAACAGCATAAACAGAGACAAAGAAGGCATTCAGTAACTCCACCTTCATTGTATCATCTGTCACCAAGGCACCCACCTCATTCAGCAGTGGGCTTACATTGTCTCTAATGTTAGTTTTTCTTGCAATGTGTTTGAAGAAGCCCTTCCTATTTTCCTTGAACTCCTTTGCAAGGTTTAATTGCAGAGAGGCCTTAGCTTTCCTAGTTGCCTCCCTACATCGTCTGACAACAGTCTTGTACTCTTCCCATGTGACCTACCCCTCCTTCCATGATCTGTAGACTCTCTTCTTTCACTTGAGTTTGACCAGCAATTCTCTACATAACCATGCAGTTCTCCTGGCTTCCTTTCTCAATTTCCTACCTGTTCAGATGCTCTGGTCTTGAACTTGGAAGAAGTGGTCCTTGAATGTTAACCAACTATCTTGGGACCCTTTACTTTATAGTACCCTGATGCTCCTTCCTTGAGCTATGTTGGGATCCTGAATTAGCCAGAGCTTTTGGGGCAGGAAGTTGCCCTCCCTCATTTGATTTGGAAAGTGTGAGAGACACCCCAAAGTCTTACAGTCTCTAAAACCAGAATTAAAAGATTGTAGAATAGAGCAAGAACAGCATGTACACAGTGCGTCCAGCTTTAGGTCCACTCCTGTGTCAGAAAGCACGAGGGGAAATAAGGCATTGCTCTCAGAAAAATAGGTTGACCTCAAGACAAGGGACAGTTATAACCTTGCATTTTAGAGTGGATGACAAGGTTGAAATAGCAGAGATCTCTGTAAAATCATGTGTAGCACAGGGTGTTTAATATTAATCCTTTAATTAAAAAAAATAGAAAGTAGAATACAATAGATGCATTAAGTGACACTAGCACATTGGGGTTCAAAGGAAGCAATGGGAGACGTTTTCATGCAGTGTGTAATGAAATTGTGAATTGTGTTGTCCAGGACATTGTGGATACCAAGAGTTTATGGGATCTTGAAAAGCGGTTAGAAAAAATTCTGAGGGGAAAAGCCCCATCTGTGGCTCCCTGCCAGGCTCGTGGGTATGGCCCAGGGCTGTGGCTCCTTGCATGCTGAGAGGTTGCCTTGTGGAACGACCACTCTGTCCTTGCTGTGATTTGATACCGTCTCTTGCAGTCTGCTGGTTGTCCTGTCGTAGGTGGGGAGCTGGGCAAAGCAAGGGTGAGCTAGTAAGCCCATTCTTAATTTCTTTAATGAGGTGAGATTCCTAGAAAAGGGAGAGCTATTTCTGAAGAGCAGGGTGAGGCTGGGTGGGAGGATTTACTCCTTGTCTGAATATGAACAAAACTTAACAAGATGACTTCTCTGACTTTAACAGGTGATGATATCTACTCTTACTTTTTGACTAATCTGTCAGCTCTTCTCTAGCCCTAAGGTAATTAGAGAACCTCACCATTGCTGGGCAGGATAGTATAAAGAAAAGGACTGAAAGCACACCTTCACCCTCGGACTGAGAAGCAGTTGCTCTTTCTTGCAGTTCAGTGCCTCTGTGGGTTGAAACAAAACTGGGTCCTTGTGGTTTGCATGGAAAGTCTTTCTTTCCATTACTTGCAAGGTTTGGATTTGGATAACCTCCATGATGTAGAAATTTGCCTACTTTCATGATCTCTGGGTTTGACTCAGGCTGCTTAGCTCACTGCTTGCTTTCTCTCCCAGTTCCTTCTACCCTGCAGGGTCTACAAAGCTAACAAGCCTAGTAATGCTCAGGCAAGGAGTAGTTTCCTCCCCTTGTTTCTTACTGAGACAGGGTAAGCGTGCAAGTTTCTTTCCTGCTCCCTACAGGTCTCCCCTCTCTGTCAGGGCATCACTTCCCCTACCTGTGTCATGAGATGAATTAAGGAGTTCCTCTAGCTGCTGTAATTATATGCAAAGGGATTTTTTTGGTTGGTTGTTTTTTTGGGTTTTTTTTGGTCGGTTGGTTGGTTGGTTTTTTTGTGTGTGTTCAGCTGTAGTCTATTAAACTTGCATTTTCCTTTTGTGGTTTCCACAGGCACTGGCAGTAGTCTTCATGTAAAAAGAAAGATAAAATCAGAGGAAAAGATAAAAACAGAGGCCATAAATAACATTAACTAAATGATTTCTGTTTAGCCTAAAAGTCATATTGATTGATAGCAAATTCCTGATGATGCTAGTAAGATCAATGTTCCAGAAATGGTGTTTTAGATGATGTGTAATTTTGGAGATTACAGTCTCAGGTAAGAAATAAGGACAGATTGAAAAATTCATTGTACTGTCCTTAGACTCTTTCACTGTATGTGTGTGTGTATATATATATATATATACACTAACACTGTGTATTGGCAGTTATGGCCCTGTAGCACACGTCCTGCAGGCAATATAATTTGTGGCTAAACATTACAAGAGGTACTTTATTAATTTAGCACATTTCTAGCAATGAAATGCTTCAGAATATGTCATGTTTCATTCTTGGCCAAATTTAATTGACTGGAATTTAATATTCAATACTGTACAGTCCTTTGCTGTGTTACTGTGATTTAACAAAAAGCGTCCCTACTTTGGCTTTTTCTTTTGATCTTTTTTTTTTCTTCTTTTTTCTCTTTGAGCACCGAAAGGAGTAACCTATCGAGCTTTTGCTGGAGGATGCTATAAATGAAAATTTAGTAACCATTCCATCAGCTTTGTAATCTGGGCAAAGTGGTGTGTGCATGGTAGGGAATTCTTAGGGAAGACTTAAGTGCAACTGAATTTGTCCCTGTGAAAAAGAGCTTCCGCCTTGGTTTGCTCTCATTTCGGTTAATACTTACCACCTAGTATCAATGTAGATGTAATATAGATATTTTGAAGTTTTGGAACATAAGGAAAATGCTTGAGAAGTACTTGACCTACTGATTTTGCCTTTTCATTCACAAATACCAATATAAAAGATAATTAATTTCCTTAGTTTCTTTATCAGGGTAAAAATAAGATCTTTGCACTTATAGCAAATATAATTCTTTAAATTTACCTCTGACATATCAGGAGTCCAACTTTGTGTTTTAGAAAATGAACTAATAAATTATGATTACAATGCCTCCCCCCTCCCATTAAAATACTATCATTGTGCTTGTGCAGCTTTTGTCACACTTCAATATTCTACATAGTTCTGCATATTCTCCTTCAGAGAGGATCTTTATCATGTTTTTGGAGTTCGTAACTCTGTGATGGCAGTTTTCTTACTTTGCAAGTAATTACAGAATAGTTTGTAAATGACAAATACAATGTTTCTTAATAGAAGGTTGTGTGGAAACACATAAAATAGTCCTGTGGTTATTTCGGCACAGCAGGCAGCTGTAGTTCCTGAGCAAATTGTGATTAGATGAAATGAAACTCTAGGAAAAGCATAAAAAATAATTTAATTTGGAGAATATATAATAACTAAAGAGAAACAAAAGCGTTCAAAACCACTTCAGTCAAGGTGCCTACCAAAGATCTGCCTAATTTTTGTGTCTTTGGTTTTATATATATCATTTCTCAATTTGAGCAACTAAAATAACTGAGAAAAGAAAGAAACATGAATAAAATAACAATAAAGCAGAATTAAATATCAATCTCCTAGTACTGGTCTTAAGCATTCATTTTTCTTTTACTAATGGTAGTTACTTGTTTTATAAAACAAATATAGGTGTATATTGCTATAACATATTTCTGATTTAAAGCATTTTTCAGAACAAATTTAGCTTTTGGGTGAAAGTTCATTTCACTGTGATTTACATGGGAAAAAATGGCAGCTGTAGTGTTTATATTGCTATGTCAAATAGTTTGAAAATGATTCTTGAATGTATTTCTTCTTGAATTATGGAGGGGTTATATTGTATTATATTATCTGTGATCATACTGCAAAACTTGAAACCTGTGAGCACACATCACTTAACCAGTTACAGAGAGAGATAAAGGAATCTATAAATTTTACATTTACAAGATCCTGCAACGAAGGCATTGTAAGTTACTCTTTCTGGGCATCACAGGTTCGAGCAGCACTGATGTTAAAGAAAACCGCAACGTGGACAACGTTCCCCCTAAGGATGGTGGTGGGCAAGGCACTGGGGAGGGGATGCAGCTCTCCAATGGCGGTGGCAGCAGCAGCGGAAAGCGTCCTTTGGAGGAGGGTAGCAATGGCCACTCCAAATTTCGGCTGAAGAAGAGGAAGAAAATGCCTGGCCCTGTTCTGCCAAAGAATGCCCTGATGCAACTTAATGAGATTAAACCTGGTTTACAGTACAAACTCCTCTCCCAGACAGGGCCCGTCCATGCCCCCATGTTCATGATGGCAGTTGAAGTCAATGGGCAGGTATTTGAGGGTTCTGGCCCGACAAAAAAGAAAGCCAAGCTTCATGCTGCTGAGAAGGCTCTGCGCTCTTTCGTTCAGTTTCCAAATGCCTCGGAAGCCCACCTGGCGATGGGGAGGACTCTGTCAGTCAACACAGACTTTACCTCAGATCAAGCGGACTTCCCTGACACCCTTTTCAATGGGTTCGAAACACCAGTCCCTTCCAATGCTTCCTTTTACCTTGGGTCCAATGGGGACAGGTCCTTTAGCTCTGGCGGGGACTACAGTTTGCCGTCGTCAGCCGTAGCCAGCAACCTTTTGCAGTCACCTCTCCCCACACCATTGCCCTACCCCTCTGCCAGTGGGAAGAACCCTGTCATGATCCTGAACGAGCTGCGTCCAGGGCTGAAATATGAGTTTCTCTCAGAGAGTGGAGAGAGCCACGCCAAAAACTTTGTCATGGCTGTGGCAGTGGACGGTCAGACTTTTGAAGGCTCGGGAAGGAATAAAAAGCTGGCAAAAGCTCGGGCTGCTCAGTCAGCCCTGGCATCATTGTTTAACATGCAGCTGGACCAGACACCATCTCGACAGCCCATTCCCAGTGAGGGGCTCCAGTTACACTTACCACAGGTGAGAAGCCCTTTGGGTTTTGTTGGTGTCTTTGGGTAGTGGCCAAGAGTAGCTAAGTCATTTGTATTGAGTCTGCTTGAACAGCATTTCTGCTGTTCATTCTGCTTCTGTAGATGTGAGTATGCATATATTTGTACTGGTATGTATGTATTTGTTAGGTGATTCTGCTAATTATGACTTACGACAATTGCATGAACTCTTTTATTCTGTTGAAAAGAGAGGAGGCTTTGTTGCTAATGCTTTCAGCCTCGATCTTGCCATGTAAGAGAGCACCAGGCCCAGTGCAGTGCCAGCTTGGACTGTTGTTTTTGCTGAGGAAATGTTGAATCGTGTCTTGCTCATCTTAGGCAGCAAGATTTAGATGGGCTTCAAGTCAGAATTACTGCTTTAAGTAAAATTATTTGACACAATAGTTTTTAGCAAACTGTTAGTTCTTCTGCAAACTGAAATTGTTGGCATTAACAGTGCTGCATGCTGGAAGTCAAGGACAGATTAAGCGAGGCTGATGCAGTCGCCATGTAATTCCAGGGACTAAATAAATGACACACTCGCAATACATATGTACCCAAGATGTGTGGTTAAATATCTGTCATCTAAAGGATTGCGCTTTAATCAAATTGGTTAGTAAGTATGTGTAAGTAACTTGGGCAAGTTAATCTGGATGAGGAATAGTTTAAATCAAATAATTAATGAACTAGGAAAAGAATCAAACATGCCAGACCTAGACCAGAAATTTAAAGTAGCTAGAATGGAGTAATTTTTAAATTTTTTTAAAGAAGAAAAATTCTCCCTTATTTGTTTGCATGTGTTTCTCACCAGTAAAGATGGTGTCACTATCCTCATCCTGCTGTGTCTCTTGGGTCTTTTAAATGATATTATATTCCTGTCTGAATCAAATACTTGTGTGTGACTTTTTTGCAACTTTCTATCTATTATAAGAATTTCAAAGCTTTGGCCTTTCGTATCTCAAAAACATAGGTTTAGATTTCATTAAAATTATAAGGTACTGGTATGAGCCCTATAGAAAGCATGGACAGGCCACCTGCCTGCAGGACTGCCCCAAGCCTGGCCTCACTGTGATCCAGACACTCAACTTTGTGATCTGGGTGCAGACATGCTGTTCTTGTGCCACAAGGTCAGGGTGGAGGGATGCAGCACCTGGGATGGATGCAGCATCTCTACTCCACTCTACTGAGACCCCACTTGCAGTGCTATGTCCAGCTCTGGAGCCCTCAGCACAGGAAAGACATGGACCTGTTGAGGAGGCCACCAAAATAATCACAAAGCTGGAACACCTCTGCTGTGCAGACAGACTGAGAGTTTTGTGGTTATTCATGCTGGAGAAAAGAATGCTCAAGGGAGACCTTCTTGTGGCCTTTCAGTACTTAAAAGGGACCTATAAGAAAGTTGGGGACAGATGTTTTATCAGGGCCTGTTGTGACAGGACAAGGATGATGATTTTAAACTAAAACGGGGGAGATTTAGACTAGATATAAGGAAGAAATTTTTTACACTGGGAATGATCAGACACTGACACAGGTTGCCCACAGAGGTGGTAGATGCCCCATCCATGGAAGAGTTCAAGGATAGGTTGGACAGGGCTCTGAGCAAACTGATCTAGTAGATGATGTCCCTGCTTGCTGCAGGGGGGTTGGACTACACGACCTTTAAAGGTCCCTTCTGACCCAAACCATTGTATGATTCTATGATTCTATTGACATGATAATGTAGGGTTGAAGAGTAGATAAGTAGGTTGATATTCTGTGATAAGTAGATGTTGTGACTATTTTAAGTATGTTTTCTCAAAATGCATGGACAATATGCATTTATTTAGAAATTCCTATATGCTTTCTTTTTTAATGTGGCACAATTATTGCATTACTGATAAATGTTTCCTTCATTTTCAAATCTATGATCATGATATTTCAGATGATCATGGTTTCTTCAGTAGATTCAGTAATACAAACTGAATTCTCTGCTGTGCTTTTAAATGTAGATTTGGCTCCAGACACCAAAAAAAATTTGCTGCCAGTAATTTGTGTGTTCTTAGTTCTTTAATCAGTAAAATGGTGAAAACAGGAACTGGAATAGAGAGGTAGGAAAGAGCAAAATGTGAGACATGAAAGTGGTGTCATTCTAACAGGGTAAAGTTGTTTCTCTGCTCTGTAGCCCAGCATATAGCAGCTTACACAGCCTCTTTGCTTTAAAGGACTTTGGTAGACCACTTAGCAGTGCTGGGTTTTTCTGAGCAACTTGCATTTTTCAGGATTTGACCAAGATCTACGTAGCTGTTCCAGAGCTTACGGGATGGTAAGGGCATTTGAGCCCAGGGTACAGTGTTAAATAATAAAAAAGCAACACTCGCAGGTACTATTTTTATTTTTTTCTAGTGCTCCTACACTGACCTAGATACCCATTTTATGTACAATAAAGCATGCCCGAGGGCAAAAGTACATTTCTTCTGTCTTATAGGTATGCACTGAAAAAAGCAGCTCCAGTGTGGAAGAGAACCCTGTGGGCTTTAGGAGTGATGCTGAATATGCTCTGTGGGAAGGAGGAGGCTGCTGATACTGCCTCATGTAGACCCAATTCAAAGTTGGTTATTTATTCAGAGGCTTTTGATCGGCTTTTTATCAGGATGTCATCAACTTTTCTGCATTTTGCCATGTTGTATTTACACTGCTTCTAATAATAACTAACTGTCAAGTTATTGGAATTATATCAGGTCTGTTACATATTACTGATTTTGGTTTGATATGTATTAATGATTAATAGGCATGAAGCATTTATGATGTTTTCAGGTCCTGCTTTATCTTCTTTTTTTTTAATTCTGTGAGTTTGTTGTATATTTTTACAGGGTTTACTAAGGGTGTGTAAAGATGTTAAATTTGGAGATAATCCTGAAGTGGATGAAACTGCAAACATTGAGAGTACAGGAGTGATGTAATTGAGGATAGGATTTATTACAACCCAGAGACCAAATGCTGTTTGGGTTGGAAAAAAATAGCTAGAAACATGCAAGGGGAGGAAAAATCCAAATTCAAATGGTAATTCAGGGGTAATAATAAAAGTACAGTGTAGTTGTGCTGATGAAGATGTCGGCATTGAGTACATGGGTGGCAGGCTCAAAACCTGCCTGTAGCTGGTGTGTTAATTTGTGGTGCCTTGTGAGAAAAAATTATACAGTGGAAAGAGTTGAGAGGTGATCCTTGGTGCAGTGGTGGTCCTGAGTATTGGCTGAAATGTGTACCTGTAATCCAACACCTGCTGAAAGCTGCAGGCATAGCGGAGAAAATTAAATACATAAATACATGTGCAAGCTGTCAAATGATTCAGGGCAGTTGACATAAAAAATCAGCTTATAAAATGGACATAGGTATAATCATATGGTCTGTAGAGGGGGTTATTGTGGTGTTGTGATTTAGTACATTTAAAACCAGTCTCTGCAAAGCAAGCTTACTTGCAACTTGACCTTTTGTGAGGGGCGAAGCAATGCTGCGTGCAGTGAGGAAAATGTGTTTCCTGGGAAAGTGAGTTAAAGCCAGTAGTCACATAACATGTGTGTCAGAGCAGATGAAAATGCCCTGCTGAAAAATACAGCCCTTAATGCATTTATCACCTTTGCAGCGAGTGTGTTAAAATGGAAGAGGTTGTCAGTCTTGTGTTATAGGGACTTGCCTCTCCAAAACAAAGAAAACATTGTTGTGGTTAGCTATGCGTCCTAAATTGATAGCCACTCAACTTCACTTCCCATCCCTCAATGCAAGGAGGTGTCCTGTGTTCTGCAATAAGACACAGGACCTACCAAAGGCTCTTTTCAAGCTTCTTTTCCATGGAAGAAAACTGCATGTTTCAACATACTTAAATCAATATAATTAAGAAGTTTTAAGTGCATGGCTTGCCATTGGTTTGCAGAGTTGGCAAGTGATGAGAACTGTGGAAGAAAGCAAAATGTGAACAGTCCTTTAAAATAACTACTGAAAACAAAGGGGTCACACATTCATAGATGAATTGTGGAAGTTGATGTGACAAGGTTTTTCAAAACTGTCTCTGGAGGCTGCCTCCACCCACAGAGCTGATACTATGACTGAACATCACCACATCCCAGGAGATGGGACAAGTATGTCCTTGGACATCTCAGAAATGGAATAAAGATGTCTTTGGACATCTCAGAAGCAGCAGATGTTCTGCTGGACTTCCCTATGTCTTCATTTTTTGTCTTTATCACCCAGAGATAAGTCTCGCAGTGATGACTTTTTTCTGTACTTTTTTTTTTTTTCTTTCTTTCCCTTACTCAATCTGTGCTTCCTAGGGAAGGCTGTGAGGGGTCTTACACCTCTGTCAAAGGTGGGATGGTGTTGTCCCTAAAAGAAGTACTGAGGCTAGTACCAAATGCCTTGGAAAAAAACTGAGAAAAAAGCATTTGGTAATAGTACTTCCCCAGTGTGTATGCTCCTAACCTTCAGCAATTAATTATTCCAATTAATATTTATTTGTATGAAAGGAAGTAAAGTGAGACTAAGAAATGAAAGGTCCCTAGCCAGGCCAGTCAGTGGCCTGGGCTTGTTACAGAAACAGCTTCAAGTTCTCGGTTTTGAGATGGGGACAGCAAAATCATCGTTTTAGGCCAGTAAGTCTTGTTCCTGGTCCTGCAGTGGTCTATTTGTAGCGTGCCTTATTCCCATCTCTTCTGTGCTCTTAGTGACTCCTAACTATGTTAATGTAATAGACCACCTGGGAGAAAAGGATAATTCCTGTAATTTATTGAGTATTCTTATAAAAGACCAAAGCCTGAGTAACTAAATCAGTAGACATTTAATAATCTTTATTCCTCACTGCCCACCTGTTGTAATGCAATGTGAGTATCAAATAAAAATTACTTGCTTGTTTTCTGGCAGTGATTTTTTTACCCCCCTCCCTTACAGTTTCACACATTGTTTTAATCTCCAGAGGTCATTTTGTCTCACTTGAGTTCTGCTTAGTCCTTCTTATCATCTCTTCTCAGTGTCTTGCTTGACGTTCATGCAGGCACTTCTAGGTTTCCTTGCCAACAGCTTAGTTCCATGCTGTTTGAGATGCAGCCCCATCCTTCTGTGCCAGGTCACATCTTCCCAGAGGGACTCACCATGTTCTTACTTGTATACCAACCCCACTACTTTGCTTATTAGGTGGAAAAAAAACCCAACCTTTTTTGAAAAAACTAATGTAAACTAATGTATCTGCCCTATATGCAAGCATCCTACCCAATTGTTGTTCAAGTAGCATTTTTGTCAGCAAGTATGTTAGCCATGGGTTTCTTCCCAGAAACACCTGGCAGTTTTATTTCCCACCTCTTGATGAGAACCCCCTCAAGCCAGCCCTGGTTCCCCCACAGAATGGGCAGTGGTATGCCTCTAGATCACCCTTCGTTTCACCAAGTAAGTTGAGGATCTCTGAGGTGTGTTACCATGTTCAATGATCCTGGAAGGAGCATCCCTTTGTGTACACCCTTGACAACTGTTTGGTTTTGGTTCAGCATTTTGGAATATCTGATATGTGCTAAACTTTATGTCTTTATGTAGCTCAGCACTAGAGAAGATTCCTACACTTACCAGTTATCATGCTCGCTTTTTTTTGGAAAAGGGGTGAACTATATTGTTTATTATCTGAATGGTAAGCTTTTCTGGCAGGCTTGAAGCCTGTCTCAAGCATGTATACTCTTTCTAGATCAGGTCTGTCCCTACTTGGAAAAGTTTGTTTCACTACTCTATTACATCATAATGTCATTCAGCATGATTTTATATTGCCTGGTTAGCTTGCCAACTGCCAGCTGTATTCACCTGTCCAGCACATCATGTTATAAGGCAAAGCAGAAAAGTATATATATTACAGAAATGAGAGTATAAAACTTAGAATCATAGAATCATGGAGTGTTTTGGGTTAGAAGGGACCTTTAAAGATCATGTAGTCTAACCTCACTGCTGTGAGCAGGGACATTCTGCTAGATCAGGTTGCTCAGAGCCGTGTCCAACCTGACCTAGAATGTTTCCAGGGATGAGTCATCTCCCACCTCTCAGAGAAACCTGTGTCAGTGTTTCACCGCTCTCATAAAAAATTTCTTCCTTATATCTAATCTCTTTAGTTTAAAATGGTCACCCCTTGTCCTCTCACAACAGGCCCTGCTAAAAAGATTGTCCCCAGCTTTCTTATAGGCCCCCTTTAAGTACATGGAAGGTCACAAGAAAGTCTCCAACTTGCAGATGAGAAACAGTATCCATAATTATGCAGTGAGGCTATGATAAAACACTGGAATGAGGACTCTCTTTCATATCCCTGCAGTCGTATGCCCGTGTGGCTGCAGGGAGGTTAATAATTTAAGCATTTTGTGTATTAATTTTCTTTTTCTAAAATCAGGGTGATAATGAAACTGTTGCTCATTATTTTTCTTTTCTGTATTTACCTTAAAGTTCAGCTTTCTGCATTAGGTAAGTACTAGTGCAATTATATGCAAATTTTGTGCTGTGTGGTCATGGTGCTGTCAGAGCATAGATTTTAACACAATTTTGAGTCCAGCATCAAAAAGACCTTATTTGAAAATCAGTACCTGACCTGTAGCCTCTGAGCAAAATTGCGTTCCTGAAAATTTTGTCAATCTGTTGTGGGCCAGGTCATTACCCTAGAATATCTCAATTACTGCTTGATGCCAACACACAGACAACAACATCAAGCTCTTTGTGTGTGGCGCTCTGATCCCTCTCCAGCTGTCCACTTCTCTCTTGCTGTCGTCATCCCAGTGGATGATGGGTGGGGACAGGCTGCCCTTTATCACCTGCCAGCCTGGGGACCATTTATCACACCATCTAGCCTGTAACTTGGCATTCCCAGCCACTTCCTTGGGATAAAACAGCTTTACTAGCAATGCTGTTGCATAGATTGCCCTGGTTTTCAGTTTCTTTTCAGGTGAAAATTCAAGAATTTGATTTTGGCTCATCTAGCTGTTACAGTTCTAGATGCCTTATAAAGAGCAGGTTAGATTAGCTGCAGTGTTGAATTGAGTTATCATTCACTAAGAATGGGACTGATATTTTGAAGGTTTCCTTAGTATTAGAAGTTATCCCTGCTTACAGCCTGACCGACGTTGCTTGCTAACCCAGCTGGCAAGATACAACAAGGTTTTGACTGCTATTGTTCAAATTTTCCTGAAGGTGAAAGAGATAATTCCTTCCTAGTTTTGAGTTCGTGTGTTTTGGGTTGTACATTGACATTTTTACTCCTAAGTCTATATATACATTGTAAAAATAAGAAATAGGAAGTGTTTAACCAACACCGAAAACAGATTCATTCTTGCTTATGTAAAAGCTAAGTAATGATTTTGATTATTTTAAAAGGTTTACGTATTTTTTGGAGGAGGCTGGTTTTCGTACTTCATTCTTCTTGTGAGGTTCAGCGTTGTGGATATTTAAATTACGTGTTTTGAGGTTTGTGCACAGTATAGACTTAACTCTCTGTCCGGTAGTTCTGCTAAGCCCCAAATGTTCACAACCATCATGAGCCTAGGTACTTTGGTGTTGGACTTAGGGCTGTCTGACTCTGTTTTAATAGACATGCACACAGAGCTCTGCTTGGAGCTGTAAGTGCTCAGAATGTCTGAAAATTTGATCTAACCACTTACTTGGCAAACTGCTGATGCCTCAATATCCATTTTTATAGTGAACAACAAAACCTCATTTAATTTACTGTGTTAAATCATTTAAAAGTGTAAATCTTCATAATCTAATACTGCTGTAATTTTTGAAGTATTTGTTTAATTTTCTAATGTGCATTTCTTTCTGATCCTCCAGGTTTTAGCTGATGCTGTGGCACGTTTGGTTGTAGACAAATTCAGTGACTTGACAGAAAATTTCACATCTCCACATGCACGTAGAAAAGTCCTTGCTGGAATTGTCATGACAACAGGTAAATAAATAAATAAAAATACTATTTCAATACGAGAGCTTGATAACAAGAGCCTTATTTACATTCTAAGAAACTTTATTCAGTCAAACAGTATTGAAATATATTTTTAGTGTTTAATCTTCAAGGTGCACTAAACACAGCAATTAGATCTAGAGTACAGATAATTATAGGAAAATGAGACCTGCAAATATGTCTGTTTCCAGAGAGTTCCTGTCTTCTGGCTGATTGAGACATCTGAGATAACTCATGGTCTACAAAATACATGTACCTCTTAAAATTAGTTGTGCAGCTGTTTGAAAGTAAATCTAAAATGATTTCACCACATCAGTCACACAGGTCACATTCTTGTGTTTTGGTATTTTATTTAAGAAATTATGCTTGCTTGCCAAGGTTTCAAGGTTTTCTACTTTGTTAGAGTTATTCTTGCTATATTTTATTCTAAATAGAGCTTTGTGTGTCAGTCATTTTAGTAAAAATATCTGGAGAAAGCATCATATGTTTTGGCAGCTGACACTCATGTGCTTTTACAAGCACCAGTAATGTGGCTCTCTGATTTCTGGCATGAGATCTGTGCTCTGCCAGATCACCTGAAAGAGTGAAGTTCTGCCCTAAGATGATCTACAGCCATGCTGTTGTTGAATTTTCCTCATGCTAAAGTTTGTCTTGGTCTTCAATTCATCTGAACCCTTGATGGGGCATTAATTTGGGGCCTGTCATGAGCTGTCTCCAGTTAGCTGTATGATTTAGACAGGTATCAGTGATAAATGTACAGCCTTTCATTGGTGTTTTGAGCAGAGCCAGCCATTTTCCTCTGTGGTTGTATTTGTAGGGGCCTCCCCCACAGAGCAGAGAGGTCTGAGGACACTAGTTAGGGTAGAAGATAACTGCACTCTCTAGGGACAGGGGAATGTGACAAAGGGATAATGCGGTCCAAACTGTCACAAGACATCCGTGGTGGGCTGACACTGGCCAGAAGTCGTGCGCCCAGCCTCCTGCCTGCTGCCCTCTCCTGGGACATGGGGAGAAAGTAGAAAGATGGAGAGAAGACTCATGGGTGTACAAACTCTGTAACCTTCAATGTCTTTTCTTCCTTTCCCTGAGCTCTTACTGCTAAACACAACTTATTGTTTGGGATATCCCTTGGTCACTGTCAGTCAGCTGTCCTGGCTGTGTCTCCTCCCAGTCTCTTGCCCACTCCCAGCACATTGGCCTTTGTGCCATAAGGCAAGCCGGCAGCACAGAAACCGACCTGGTTGAACAGGGAGCTCTGGCTGGCACTCAGGAAGAAAAGGAAAGTTTATAGACTTTGGAAGAAGGGACAGGCCACCCAGGAGGTTGTGAGGCTCTGCAGGGAGGGTATTAGAAAATCCAAAGATCAGTTAGAAATTAATCTGACCTCTGAGGTTAAGAATAATAAGAAAAGTTTTTTTAAATATATTAGTAGCAAAAGGAGGCCAAATGAAACCCTCCATCCCCTAATGGATGCGCAAGGGGAGTTAGTGACAAAGGATGAGGATAAGGCTGAGGTGCTTAATGAATTCTTTGCCTCAGTCTTTAATAATAAGTCTATTGTTTCAAAGGGAATCCATTCCCCTAATCTGGGGAATATGGTCAGGGAAAGGTGTGACTCCCCCCTAGTCCAAGAGGAGATGGTCAGTGACCTGCTGTGTCACCTGGATGAGCACAAATCCATGGGGCCAGATGGACTGCACCCAAGAGTGCTGAAAGAGCTGGCGCAGGTGCTCACCAAGCCACTTTCCATCATTTTTCAAAAGTCCTGGCT
>VWZX01006833.1:85086-102579 GCA_013399015.1 Galbula dea | reverse complement strand
GTGGAGTCACCACCCCTGGAGGTTTTTAAGAAGAGGATTGATGTGTTTCTTCAGGGGATGATTTAGGGATAAGAGTAGTGTTGGGCTATCCGTTTGACTAGATGATCTTGAGGGTCCTTTCCAATTGTAATGATTCTGTGATTATTTGGGAGGTTTGGAGAGAAAGCCTTAATGCTTCTCAAGTGCTGCTCACTGACAGTGAGTTCTTCACTCTTTTAGCCCTAAATGCAAAGCCCAGTGAAGAACTTGTGTCTTGGTTTGGGCTGGAGCAGAACTGATTCTGTTCAGTGGCCTTGCTTTCCAGCTGAGGCTTCTTCTGTTGACTGCAGTCAAGACAGGTGATCCGAAACTGACCAACTAAGTATTCCATTCCATACATGTACTACCCTGGTGAGGCCGCATCTGGAATACTGTGTCCATTTCTGGGCCCCTCAGTTCAAGAAGGATAGGGAACTGCTTGAAAGAGTCCAGCACAGAGCCACCAAGATGATGAAGGGCCTGGAGCATCTTCTTGTGAGGAAAGGCTGAGGGAGCTGGGTCTTTTCAGCTTGGAGAAGAGGAGACTAAGGGATGACCTCATCTGTGCTTTTAAGTATGTGAGGGGTGGGTGTCAGGAGGATGTGGTCAGGCTCTTCTCAGTGAAGCCCAGTGACAAGACAAGAGCAATGGCTGTAGGCTGAAGCATAGGAGATTCCGTGTGAATACACATAGAAATTTTTTCCCAGGGAGGGTGCCAGAGCACTGGAACAGACTGCCCAGAGAGGTTGTGGAGTCTCCTTCTCTGGAGGTATTCAAAACCCGTCTGGTTGTGCTTCTGTGCAATGTGGTCTAGGGTATCCTGCTGTGGCAGGGGGTTTGGACTAGATGATCTTTTGAGGTCCCTTCCAACCCCTAATATTCTGTGGTTCTGTGATTACTTGATATAAAAGAAGGGGCAGTTCCCTCAAATGGTCACAACACTTTCTTTCACTTCCCACTCTTCTGCCTTTCTGGGCCCAACGTGGGATTGACCAAAAAGTTGTTATTGTTTGAGGGTTAAGGCTAGATTGAGCACCACCAAGCAACAGACACTCTCTACTACCCTCCTCTTCCCCCCTCCAAGACAACATGCTGTAGTTTTACTCATTATATTTATTTATTATATTTAACAAGTTTTTATTGTAATTAACAGTCCTGTGTCTGCAGTTCCCAAAGAGCCACGTGACCAAAGAATTAAGACTTCATAAACATGTGAATACATTTTAATTAACTGAAGAAATAGCTTTCCACAGAATTAACAAACCACCTTTGCCTCTATACCTGGTAAGGGGACCCCCGGAATTAGATAACTCCGTTGCACAGCCTTACGTTGTAGAGTGAATGGTTTCCTGCTTCTCCTCCATGGTCTTCTCCACCAGCACTGTAGCCTGGAGGGGGCAGCTGGGCTCAGTTTCATTTTTTTAAGGCCATATATTTCATTGGGAAAGCTCAAACAGTCCTTGTCACAGTTACCTCTATAGTTACAAATTCCCTTGCTAATTATTAATTTCACCCCGCATATTGGCACTGTCATTGTGCAGCCAGGTAGTTATAAGATCTTCATCTCTAGGTGCTTGAGATGTGTTGAAAGTGTTTCTTCTGCTTTTCCATACTGCAGTAACTAGTTTATGGGAGGAAAACAGCAGAAGGCATTTGGCAAGGCTTGGCCACTGTCTGCTTCTGCTGGTGAGGCCTTGAGAGCTTCAGAAGAATTAGTGTGGCTTGTTGGGACTTTTTTTTTCTTTTTTTGCTAGAAGGATGTAACTTTTTAACCTATCTTTCTGAATTCTTCATGCAGCTAACTTTTGCGGTTTTTTGTGTGATAGAGACAGTTCTCTGTACAGAAAAAATCCAAAATACTTCTAAATTCTCTTGTACAGAATGATTTAATACCAAGAACTGCACTTAGAACTTAGACTGCTGATAAGCTTTACAGTGATTTGAGCATTTAAACTTCTACATTCCCTAGTCTTACCTTTCCTTTTGTTGGCTTAATACCCTTCCATAATCTGTTGCTGTTTTGATAAATCAGTGCTGTTCAGATTTCTAAAGTCACTGTGAATGTCTGCATAGGTGGCTAGAAGGTCTGTGCTGGAAGCTAGCTGGCTGCCTGGTGCTCAGAAAAAAAGAAAACCAACAGTTTTTCAGGCTCAGGCTTTAATTCTTCCTGAATTAGAAATTTTTCCCTGAAGGTTTTCAATTTCTAACTTGTCTGAACTCCAACATGAAGAAGTGTCAAGAACCGTAGATGATACTGGTACAGAGAGGGTATGGCTGGATGAAGCTTTCACTTTAAAGAAAGTATCAGAAGAATTTTTTTTGTTTTTAATAAGCAAACAGCAATAGAAAAGGACCCTTGTTTGTGTTCTGCAAGGAGACCATGTCCTCAATTTTTTTGTGATTTTAATTGTGTCTTCTTCCTGAAATTGTGTTTTGCAGGTACAGATGTGAAAGATGCCCTGGTAATAAGTGTTTCTACAGGAACAAAATGCATCAATGGTGAATACATGAGTGATCGTGGTCTTGCATTAAATGATTGCCATGCAGAAATTATATCTCGCCGGTGCCTGCTTAAATTTCTGTATGCACAACTTGAGCTTTATCTAAGGTAAGCTGGAGGTAAAAGAAAGATGCGCTGTCAAACGTAGCTGAAGAGGTGTCTGTCTAAAACATGTGACTTAGTTATTTCAAAGTGAAACACCTGATCTGTTGCATTAGGATGTTTACTTTAGAACTCAGGCCCTTTGCCCTAAAGCTTGACTTTAACAAACATGTGTTTTCTGTCAGTCATGAGAAAGGACGACAGGAAAAATAATAGAGAATCATATCGTAAACTGTAAACAGGGAAATCAAAATAATCTCAAGTGAGCTAAGGGATGGTGATGTTTCAATTGCTGGTAACTGCCTAATAGCTCTTGATATCTGTGGATGTCAAGGGGTTTCTATTTCTTGCCTCAATTTTTAATTTTGTTAACTACAATAACTGTTAGATTTATACTATAAAATTTCCAGACATCCTGTATTTGTTTTTTATCCCTATCAAGAGTGCTCAGCTAATGGTTATTTACAAGTTAATGTCAGTTTTAATTCTAGCTTTATTCTCTGTTTCAGCAATAAAGAAGATCAGCAAAAGTCCGTTTTTATCAAATCGGAGCGAGGTGGGTTTAAGCTGAAGGAGAATGTGCAGTTTCATCTCTATATCAGCACATCTCCTTGTGGCGATGCTAGGATTTTCTCACCACATGAAGCTGCACAAGAGGGTATGACATCAGTCCGTCTTGAGAAGGGGATTTTGAACTATTCTTTGAGCATATACAAGTGGCACAGTTAAAAATATGTGTTTTCTTTCCTTATAGTGTAGATGTGTGTTAGAGAAAGATCTCACAAAAAATCTGAGCTGTTCTTCCTGTGTGGTAGAAGTTAAGTATAAACTGATCCACCATGTGAAGAGGCTGAATGCTAGGCCAAGATAAGCCCGTGAATCAGCAAGTACTTGTATGGAACTAACCAAACTGTGTCCCTGTTTCCATCTTTTAGCGGGGTTCATCTGCCTGCCCCTTTCCTTATCTGCCCATGACCTTTATTCTAACACTATAACACAAAGAACAGAATCAAAGACTTACCTGCTGTGTACTGATCCTTCACGGAAAACTAGGTTTAATTGCAAGCATGTTTTAGAAGACAATATTTGTGGGAGATGTTTGATGCTGTAGTTAATTTGCAAGGATCAATAGAAATTGTTATGCAAGCCAGCAGTTAGTAGGCATATACTTTTAATTAGCTTTTCTTATTGTATTGCTATCTGTAAAACACTTTGAGAATGTTTCTCAGCTGATTGTGATTTTTGTCATTTAGATCAAGGGGACAGGCATCCAAACCGCAAAGCAAGAGGACAGCTACGGACAAAAATAGAATCTGGGGAAGGGACTATCCCTGTGCGCTCCACTACCACTATCCAGACATGGGATGGTGTATTGCAAGGAGAAAGGTTACTTACTATGTCCTGCAGTGACAAGATAGCAAGGTAAGATATTGAATGATTGGTTTCTTTGTTATTGTTTTTTATTGCTGAACTAGAAAAGGAGGGTTGCATGATACCTGCGGTGAATGTGTAGGTATTGGTTATTGGCTTCTTTCACTGCTAAGATACAGTGTGGGGGTGAATGTAACTCAGTAGCAAAGCTCTGTTCTTCACCTGCAATTGGTGTCAGACATTCTGCTGGCTTCAGAGGCAAGGTGAAATCATTGTCTACCATTCCAGCCACTTCGAGTCATGACAGCTTTTTGGGGTATTTATATCACTGGGAAATAGCAGAGGAATGCTATTTTTTTATACGTTTATTTATTTATATTTCTCTAAAGCAGTATAGCATTAGCAAAACTGTGCAATAAATATATTACATTAGTTATGTTTGTGTAACTTCCCCTGATAGTATAACGTCCTTGCCCCATCATGGGAAAAGTTTAAAGTCAGGTTAGATGGGGCTTTGAACAACCAGGTCTAATGGAAAGCGACCCTGTCCATGCCATGGAAGTTGGACTAGGTAATGTTCAAAGGTTCCTTCCAGCCCAAATCTGTCTGTGAATCTGTGATATCAAAGATACATACATCTTCTGTGGATAGATTTAGATTTGTATAATCTTATACTGGAAGAAAATGTTCCCACTAAAAAAATCTTCATTTATGGCCACTTTTAAATTATTTAGTTTTAGTTTAAATATTTTGCTGTAATTAAATATTTTGTTTCCAATGCTAGTGCTTTTATCCAATTCCTTCTTTGTTGTCCTATTTAACAAAGACTGAAAGAGTTTTTTTCTTTTTTTTTTTAAATCATAAGTGGACAAATGATTACTCAAAAAAAACTTTAGGAGCAGTATCCTTTAACAACTATCAGAAGTATGGAAGGGTTGCAACATATTTTTTTGAAGTACATCTGTGTGTTTGCAGCCTCTGTTTTCTTGCAAAATAGGTGAGAAATACCAGGTTTTTCAGCTGATGATATTTTAGTTATTTTGTAATAAAAATAGCTCTGCTGCTTTGTCAGGTCACAGTTAGCCTGATTCAAAATTTATTAAGTGACATTAAGCTGGAAGTATTCTTGTGAACTGTATATGCCAACTCAAAAATACAGGAGGAAGGTTTTGCAGTCATTTTGTTCCTCTGATCTTGTCTCAAGTAATCAGCATCTGAAGGATGATGTCTTAGTTTAAAACCCCCTAAAATAACTGCATAGGGTCTTTCAGAAGCTAGGACAGTGGGTTGTTGAAAGGTAATTTTACAAAAAATGACGTTTCAGTTTCTTTTATAGTATTTTCAATAAATTTCACCAAATAAATTACCCAGTTTCGTGCCAGAGACTTCTCCCAGCTTCTCCCTGACATAATAATCATGCCACATTTATTTGACTTCTTTTATCACATCGTCACTGCTGTTAGCTCAAATAGAAGAATATGAAGACAGTTGTTGAGCTAGAACACATTTGACTATTTTGTTGATTTTGTGTGATGCAGAACAGAATCCATCTCTCGCTTGCGTAGCTAGCTGTCACCTCTCCTTGGGGCTAATGGGAATAATTTTGTTTGTGCCAGTGAAGGAAGCAAATAGAACCCCTTGACACAGAACAAAGACTGTATGACGGGTAAGGAGGCCCAAATTTTCATATAATTTTTTTCTTTTCTTTTCTTTTTAACATTTCCCTGACGTTTATGACTGTGTTTTGTCCATTTACATTTGAAAGAATGAATTGCTCTGTAGTCCAGCAGTCAGTCCTCAAGTATGCCTGAGTCCTGTGAATTTCCACTGAGCTTTCCCAAATGTTCACGCTCATAGCCTGGAAAAGACTTTGATAAACTTGGGGTGCAGGATAGCAGAAACAGGAAAAGTCCCTTGTATCTGAACAGCCTCATTTGTGTGGTTTAGGTATATAGAATCCAAGCTGTTGTTTGAGCCTCTTAGCACTTTGTTGCATTGTGCTGTCTAGCACCCTCCTGAGCTTGCCAGGAACGTCCACAAAGAATTGTGAGTCACAGGAAAGACCATGATTGTAATTCTATTTGGGTCAGAAGCATTAGAACAGGATTATCCTGGTATGTTGGTGCCTGGTGGTGCTGAGGGATGGTGTTAGGGTGGTTTCTGTGCCCAGAGTTAACTGTTTTGGGATGTTAATACACAAGCATTTGTTTTAAATGAATCCTAACCTTATTCCATGCAGCTTTGTATGTCTATTTTTGTAATCCTCCTTTTGATGTGTTTTTCTGCCCATATTCATCTTAAGTTTTTTGGCTTCAAATAGTTATTTCTCATGAAACATTCCGGTTGTGGCTAATGTCTTGGTCACAAAAGCAACATTTTTTTCATCCTGTTTCATTGGTAGGAAAGCTGTAGGAATTGAGAAGAGCTTTAACAGTAGCTCAGGTCATTAAAGGAGAAGTCATTGGTGTTCTTCTACTCTAAAGAAGGGAAAATATTATTTCTGATAATTTTTTGTGAGAAAGAACATCATGTGCCCATCATGGCTTCGTTTTTTGCTTACGCAGAATGGGAAATCTAAATGGGAGTTTGTAACTCAATCTTTCTCTTTGTTTCCCCAATGTCTTTGCCTTCTTGACCCTATCAGCTAGCTTTTTGGGAGTGATGAAGTTACACAAATACATCTTAAAGTGCTACACACGCTCACTAAAGGCTGCATGTTCTGCAGCTATGTCCATCCCATACATCAGCCTTTGAGTTTGAGAGTTATTTGTAAGGGAAACTATATGATGGAACTGGTGTGGTTTCTGAACAGCAATAGAAAGAGCAGTTCTCTTCACCAGTTCTTAATCCAAGTAACAGTGGCTGATGTGAATGTATTTGACATCTGGGCAAAAAAAAATGAGAGAAAGTGGTAGGAATCCACTACCCAAGATGTAGCATCTAAATAACCAGATGTAGCATCATGTAATCTCTCAAACCAATGACCTGAGCTTTGACCCAGGCTCCCTGGTATGTATCAAATCCACAACACCAGAAAAGCTGGGACAAGTCAAGAGCTGTGTGGTTGTCAGCCTAGGTACAGCTACAAAGGAAGATAGATTATCTTGTTTGTAATTGCAGATCAGCATAAATAAAATGTTTGTGACAAGTGCTACTGTGAAAGACCGTGCACTTCTTGCACTTACTAATTTATAGTGTGTGCTGCTGACCAAGCCACTTGTTGTAAAAGAAGCTCTGACAATGTGTAAAGATGTTGCTGCCTGTTTATATTGTGGCTCATGAAAGGGATGGGCTAGCTGTAGCTATTCAGCTAATCTCTTAATGAAAGAAATAGAAATTTGTTTTGAAATCCAAAAAGAAACCAGGATGCAGTTAGCTGAATGAAGTCAGCTCTCCCAGTTTGTTCTCCCAGGTTATGAGAATAAAACCCAGATAGATGAGTGTCCACAGCAAGCAGATGTACCCAGTGTGAGTCCAAGCTGAAGTTGAGTAGAAGTGTCCCTGTAGATGAATAATGAACCAAAGTGAATGTGGTGGCAGAGACATACAAATGCTTGTCACCAAGCTACAGAGGTGGAGGCTGCCACAGGGCCCTGCAAGCATCTTGGGGATGCTGCTGGCCTCAAACTTGGCAGAATGATCACAACAGTCTTGGAAACAAGGAACATGCAGGAAAACCCACAGGTGCAGCTACTGCAAACACAAGTGCCTTCTGTTCAGAGCTAGCAGGAGCCTCTGAGTCTGCAGCTTCCTACATCTATGTGGTAAGAAGCAAGTTGCTGCACATCTTGGATGCACAGTGGTCATGGGGGCTTTTGGTTCGTGTTGCAATTCAAAAGACCTTGAAATCTTTGTGTCACCGTAAGCCAAGCCTGCTTTTGGGATTACTCCTTGAGACATCTGCCATCTGAGCTGTGTGACTCTGTCATGGAGGAGGGCAGGAGATACATATGAGGATGCAAAGTGCTTTCTGGGGATAGTCTGACACCTTCTCACATGTTGACACCTTTTCTCCCTTGCCATTGTTTGCACATTGTCAAGGGTTAGGGCTGGGCCAACCACCAAACCAATGATAGATGCTCCCTATTACCTTTTCTTCCTCCCCCTCCACAGGAAGGGAAAGGGGATAAGAGAGAGAGAGACTTGTGGATTGGAAAAGAAACGTAAAACTACTGTAATGATAATAATAATGATAAATGAAATATATACAAATATGCACAAAAAATAATACTGAACCCAAACACCCCCCAACAAGATTGTAACTACGTCACCATCACCACTGATACGGCAGCAGAAGGCCTCAGTAGCAGACGGGAGCAAGAGGAGGAGAGGAGGGGTGGGGAGAGGAAGAGAGGAGAGGAAAGGAGAGGAGAGGAGAGGAGAGGAGAGGAGAGGAGAGGACTGACCCTCAGTTTTATGTTGAATATAACATATATGGAATGGAATACTTAGCTGGTCAGTTTAGGGTCACCTGTCATGTCCATTCCTCCCTGTAGATGCAGCTTTTACTCTGCACCCAGCAATGTGACACAAGATTTAGCAATGACCNTAATGATAAATGAAATATATACAAATATGCACAAAAAATAATACTGAACCCAAACACCCCCCAACAAGATTGTAACTACGTCACCATCACCACTGATACGGCAGCAGAAGGCCTCAGTAGCAGACGGGAGCAAGAGGAGGAGAGGAGGGGTGGGGAGAGGAAGAGAGGAGAGGAAAGGGGAGGAGAGGAGAGGAGAGGAGAGGAGAGGNAAGAGGGAGAGAGGAGAGGAGAGGAGAGGAGAGGAGAGGAGAGGACTGACCCTCAGTTTTATGTTGAATATAACATATATGGAATGGAATACTTAGCTGGTCAGTTTAGGGTCACCTGTCATGTCCATTCCTCCCTGTAGATGCAGCTTTTACTCTGCACCCAGCAATGTGACACAAGATTTAGCAATGACCTTGGTTTGCATAACAATCCCTGGTAGTAAATCTAAACATTGGGTCTTATCACTGCTAGAAGCAGACAGTGTCTGTAAAATCATGTTAGTTTCTGAAAGTGCAGTTTCTTAGAGGAGCTTTACTTGAAAAGTAAAATCATTGAACAGAATCAGTTCTGTTCTAACCCAAACCAGGACGCAAGTAAAAGATTGTCATAACGAAAATGCCTACTAAATAATTTTCCTTCATTCATAGTCATTGCTATTTATAAATCATATTAATAAGAGTAGCTCTTTGAATTGTGAACACTTGTTTTTGTCAGATTTTGCAGTCTGCCTCATTCTGGTAATTGCAGGAGACTATTCATTTTCCTGCAATGAATTCTGACACCAATTACATGTGCACACCACTGTAAATGAAACATGTAGTGGCTCACCTCCTCCATACTGCTGTCTGCATAAAAACTATTGAGAGTGATACTGAGACATTTGATATTACATCAAACTTTATTACTTACTGTTGTTAGGCTTCCCTCATTTCTATTTTTTCTCTAAAATAGTGCAAATAACAGAATCTCTGTGCAGTTCAGGTTTGGAAAGTTCAGAGGAGAATTTTTACCTGAAGCATATATTTTCAACCTGGGATATTTTTTAGCAAGAGGTGCACTAGCACACTCTTGTTGCTACAGAGTTAAATTTTACTTACCTTTTCCTGTATCAAGACTTATGAAATCAGCTGTATGTCATGAAGAAATCAATAAGCCTTTAAAGAATCCACTGCAGATACCCTTGCCTTTGAGCAATCATATGATTGTCTAAGCAGAAATGTGAAAACACAGCAATGAAGACTCTTCATTTGGTGTCTCTCTCTGCTACTGCACTCTTTTTTTAATGTAGTTTGATTAAGAACAGCAGAAAGATTGAGAAAGTGCGTCCATCCTCCAGGTTGTTGTCAGTAAGATCTAAGTGGTGAATGTAGAATAAGAAAACCAGTGACTACGATAAATTTGTAAAATTCAAATTTCTCCAATGCAGTGCTCATCTGTAAAACTTCAGGTGAGCACAATACACAGAGAGTAAATAGTCAGGAGTTGGACACAATTAATGTGTGCAAATCTGCAAAGGCAATCACTGGGATCTGTTCTGTAAAGGTGGAGAGATGTACTGATTTGAAAGAGCATTTCCCTTGGACACTTGAGTGCAAGATTACTTATTAGGTATGGCAAATCTTGGGAAAATTTGGTCTTTTGGTCTCATTGTAGGTAAACATCTTGGGGAACTGTGAACTGTAGAGCAAAGTGGGCATACAAGGCACCGACAAGGCTATACTCACTGGGAGACATCTGAGCAGGAATTCTGAAGTGAAGTAGGTTTTGGTACACACCTGAAATTTTTTAGATGGCTGAATTTTTCATGCTAAAAAAAAACCACTCGGTGAAACTCGGAGAAAAAACTGCACAAAAAAGATGATCTGCTTATATAACTGTGATGGAAATTTTTCAACAAATAATAAATCTGATACAAAATAAGAGACCTGTATGTAATTATGCATTATTTCTTCCTCATAGGAAACAGTGAATATACAAATATATGAAATAATGAGTTTAGAGAGGAATATAAAGAGGTTTCTAAAAGGATACATGTTATATGTTGGTTAGACCAGCTGTAATTTGTTGCTTCCCACACAGTTTGCTCCATCTTGCATCATTTTGCTCAGCAGAGTGGTCCTGCTGAAATCAATAAGATTCTCTGCAGGGAAAGTTTCATTTGTCTATCCTGTTTCCTTTCTAAAAGCAAGCTACCTTTCATTTGGGTTTGGGAGTGTGCTTTTGGTAGTGTATTCTCTGATCAAGAAGTGTTTTTGGAGACTTCTAGCACCCATACCCAGGTGCTGCATCAGTCCTGTGTGCAGCATCTCCTTGTGTCTTGGAGGTGGTCCTATAGCTGTTTGTGGAGCTGTGCTGTAAACTGGGCTAGAGAAACTGCCTCTTCAAAATACAAGGCCAGAGTTTGGGGTTTTTTCTTTTATAAAAGCTTCAACCATGTCACTGATCTGACTTTATGGAGAGCTGTACAAGGTGTAAAATTAGCAGGCTGAGGAGAAACAAGATGGTGATATACGGAGCCTTCTTTAGTAAGGCTTGGTTCTGGGGAAATGAGTGCAACGTTGCACTTTATAGCAGCAGTACGTTAGAGCATCCTTTGACTGTCATTCTCCTTAGTTTTTTTAAGTGTTTGGAGCTGCTCACTGGCCAGATATCCAGATAAAGTTATAATTTATTTCTCATTGTCATACGAGTAGTATCTTTTTCCTGTTCATGCAAGTAGTGTTGGGAACACTGAACCTCCTAATCCAGGTGCTAGTAAGGGCTATCGTAGTGTGTCAGCTGGCCTATCCGAGGAAAAAGGAGAACTATGGTTTTGATTTGCAGCTTTTGTTTCCCTTCTTGTGCCTAAGTACTTTTCTAATTATTGATAGAAGAGCTTGAGAAATTCTATTCCCTCATCAAACAAAGTAGGGCCTAAAACACCACCTCAATGAGCCCGCTGGTAGAAAGTGAACCAAACTGCTTGGTGACTCTGAATGATCTTCTGTCTCACAAAAGGCAGGTCAGAAGCAAGAGGCCAGTTCAGGATGAGTAAATAAGCCTTTGCTTGAACTTTCTGACATCATGTCAGGTTGCCTTCCCTTCATCATTTGCAGTACTGCAGAGTTGAAGCTGAAAGAATATTGCATGCTACAGCTGGTGTTGAGCTGCAGGTATCCCCATCCACACCAGGTACCCCAGCTTCCCTGGCCAACTTGTGGATGGAGTTCAGCTCAGCAACTGTGGTTGCACTGAGCCGCCAAGTATTAACTGTAATGAGATCTTAGACCCCCAGCTCAAATCAAGGCCCTTGTATGTAAGTGTTGGCAGTTTGGACCTAAGTCTTGTGACTCATGCTTTAGATCAATATAAAAGCTTATATTTTAAATGTCAGTTTTACTTTGAAGTTTTTTTAAAAGTTGTGAAAGAAAATCCGTGTAGAACTCAAAATCAGAACACTCAGAATATGTAAAATACTGTCATAAGAGGTATTGGTTTTATTCTTAGCTAAGACAAGCATCTCAGGTTTTTCCAGTTTTGTGTTGCAGTGTCTTCCTGGCTGCTGGATGTTCTTCCACTTTGGCAAATCTCTTATCTGTACACCTTACTTTAGGCATTCAGCATTGCCATTGATGTGATGCAGCATTCTAGTATTCTCCTTATGCTCATTCTTAGTGCTTTTCTCTGTTGCAAACATGGTTTCCCCACTTTAATGGTGAGAAAACATACTGCACGGTCCAGTCTTCTCTGTGATATGCCTGGTAAGATGGACCTGAGATCAGGATATTTTATGTGGGAGCTCTACATTTTTGCACATGGCTGGTGCAGGAGAGATTTAAACTGCTGAATTAGTAATGAGTAATGAGTCTTCCATTACCACTTTCTTGAGCCATCAAATGCTCCTAAACAGCCAATGTCTGTGTCCACTCTACTGCAGTGTGGAAGGGTTCAGTTCTCTGTTATAAACTATATCTAAATCTTGGAAGGTGTGAATTTATACACTAGGTTTTAGTTGCTTCAGTTACTTACCATTTTTCTTATTTTTAATGTTTTAATTTTTTTTAAAATCCTTTGCTTAAAAGATCTTTTGCTTTGCTTTGTTTCACTAGAAAGACAACACTGGCTTTAAAGTTTTCTGTAATACATTTTGCTTTTTCTGCTCTGCACCTCACTGTTTTTAGTGAAATACAGAATTTGACCTGTTAACATCAAGAGAAGTTGTGGTTTCAGTAAACTCTAGTACAAGATTGACAGCATTGTTGGCATGCATTCTGACAATTCATGCTTGTAAGTAAACTGGAAGGATGAGGCAGTTTTATCATTTCAGGAGGCAGCGCCTGTGGCATTTTGAAAACTGATATGTGATATTTGCATAGCTTCTTCTCAGTTGATATCTATAAAGGTGGGTTTTAGTGTACATGCTAACAGAAGTGAGAAATTACTGTTTGACAGAAAGTACAGTATAAAAAAGGAGCAAGAAGAAAGTCTCTGTGGAATCCTTCCTTTTGACTCTGTTACAATCTGCAGAACTTCATTTGGGTTTCATGTTTATCTCTGCATTACTGGCAGTTTCTGATACAAGTATATGTTTCTATAGATGAGTACATATTCTTTTATTATAACAATTGAAATGTAAAGCTAGTTTTATGAGCCTAACCACCATCCAGCCCTGCCTAATCAATATTAAGAGCTCGAGGCTTTGGTTGTATGAATAGTTTCTGCAGCAAACCAGCTGCTCCTAATCCAGCACTAAAGAACACTTATCACAGTGGTAAACATGATGCAGCACACCCCCAGCAAAACAGGAGGCGTGTGGACAGTCACAGAATAGTTCTTGCTGTACAAGTTCATGCAGTTCAGCCTGAAGAACCTTGTTGAGGTGTTCATGCTCCTCTTCTTTTAATCAAAAGAAGTCAAGCAAGACAAACTTCAGCTTTTATTTTGTGTTCCAGAGGAGGTCACCAAGTGTGGGAGAAAGCAGGAAAACACAAGCTCTGGAAACACTGAATGCTGAAAGAAGGGAAAGGGTCTGACAGAGGTTTTATTTAGGGAGTTAGGGCTTGCCAGAGGAATGTTTGGCCTTTTTAAAAATGTCCATCCATTGCTGTTCACGAAAAGTAAAATGTGATATGCCTCACTGAAGGAAGCTCAGTTTGTGTGTCTGCAACTTTCAGATGCAACTGTAAGAGCCTCGTTTACAATGCTTAGTCTTCAGTTCTTTCCAGACATTTCTTCCATATTATTATCTGTCTGTAGCAGTCTACATCAAGCATAGCTTCTCAATGCTTGATATAGATAATACTGCAAATAACATGAAAATACTGTTGTGGTCCATTTGGCACTTGAAATACTTTTGTGCTTACAACATTCTAGTCATGGAAAGGTCCTTAGAAAGGCATCTTGGCCCAGGGAAGCAATAATTTTCACTTGATGTATTTACTCTGATGTTTGGTTGATGATTGTATTTTCTGTGTTATATAAAATATGCCTTTATTCAATGTAGAATATGCCTTATTTTTTATTAGCACAGTACTTTTACTTGTACACTAGGGCCAGTTTTTTTAATGACAGGTGAGTAAGCTAATGCATATTGCTTCCATTTTCCTTGTCAGTAAAGGTATGCCAAGAAATTATTTCCTTGGATTGCAATTTTTGTTTTACCCTTATTTTAAAACATTTTGCAAGTCTTGTAGCAAACGTGTGGTTTTTTGCGGTAGTGAAGCAGTTGTGATATATAGTTTCTAGCTTGAACTGGTATGTAGCCATGCTATCTCAGCACAAACTGCAATAAATGCTGTTAGCAGTGTCTGAGTTCCCTGTTTTCCTAGGGTAGCCTTACAATCCAGTTGAGGATGGGCCTTTTAATAAGGACAACCATTCTCTATAAGCACAAAAACTTCCATTGTGCTCATCTGTTTTATTCAAGCACCAAAGGGAACTTTCCTGATGCTTGGGTCTGGGTGTTGCAGTTGTACTCAGATATCTTATTTTAATAATGCCAAGCCATTTGGAAATACACCTCAGAGAGAGACACAGTGAAAATACTCTGCAAGAAATTTGAAGGTTTTAAGAAGTACTTGGGGTGACTTAAATACAGATTGAGAGCCAAAACTTGATCAAATGAACCCATATACAAAACAACTTCAGTTCACTTGCAGTCTTGTGCATGCTATATCCCTGCCACAGGACCTGATCCAGTGTAAGTCACAGTGGTGCAGACAGGGACTTGTGGTTAGAGCAGCTAAAATGAGCAAAGAGTATATGCACTCTGCATATTTTCAGTTTTCAGATTCATTTTTCTCCCTGCCCATGGATATTGCAAGCAACTGTGTGTCCTTTCTGGCAGCAGGATATGGACAGTTTGGCTAGGGTATCATGGACAAGCTTTCCCTTATGGCGATAAGGTGGTGAGATCTTGCAGACACAGTCCTTAAGTTCTGGAAGGCATGTTTTGCCAGGTGTCTTTTGGAGGCATCAGCTACTGTTTCCAACTGAGGATGATTGCATGGTTTGGCTATCTCCCATTGCATGATCCTGTCCATCTCTGGCATTAGGGTGCTGGAAGATGCATCCCCAGACATGTTAGTGGGGAAGTAAGGTTATGGAGTCTACTCCTGAAGTGAACGCTGATATTAGACTTTTTACTATAGGTCATCTTCCTCATTGAGCATCCCATAAGCTGATCTCTAAAATTCTGGCAAGTGTCACAGCTATGCTGCCATAGTCATGTGCTGGTCAACTGGAAGGGTTTAAAGTCTGGTCCATTGTGATTGAGTGCTATTATGTCTGGCAGATGTTACTTGTTCCATTAAAAAGAAAGTGTTTTTTGTTTTGTTTTGTTTTGTTTTGTTTTTCCCTCCCTCTTAGGTGGAACGTATTGGGTATTCAAGGAGCCTTACTTAGCCTCTTTGTGGAGCCAATTTACTTCTCTAGCATCATCTTGGGGAGTTTGTATCATGGGGATCATCTATCCAGAGCCGTATACCAGAGGATAGCAGAGATAGAAGATCTACCACCTCTTTATACACTCAACAGACCTTTACTTAGTGGCAAGTATCTAATGGAGAAGGCCGTGCCGGTAACTAAGTCTGTTCCAGAAGCAATGTGATTTTGCAGTTCACAAAACCTTGCAAATTTTGTACTGTGAGTAAACTGCTTTCTGGCTACAACAGAGAAGTTATGGTCTAAACTTACTACAGATACTCGTTCAGAAATACCATAGCAAGGACTCTTTGTGAGTTAAAAGTTGGAAAGAACTAGGGTATGAACCTTTGGATGCACCTTCACGTAACTGCTGTCTGGAGCATGCCCTAGCAATACATGAGGCAAGTTGAAGGCCCTGGCTTAGTGAAACCTCTTCACATCCTTGAGATAGTGTGTCAGCTGTCTCTGTCACTTCTTTTGCCATTGCATATATTTGTTGAATGGCCATGTCATTAATCAGTATGACAAGATAGGCACATTTGATTCACATTTTCTAGATCAATAAGTAGCTAAAAATGGGTGGAGAGAACGTCTCAGCTGCCATTGGTTGTATTTTCTTTGTATTATCTATCCCTGTTGGATACAGCATTAGCTTTAATTAGCACGGCACCCAACTTCTTTGCATGGTCATTATATTTTAATTTCCTCTTTGTAGATTAATGCACAAATGCTGCATTCAGAGCCTCATGGCTAAAAATATTCTTTGGGAATATTTTTAATAGAGTGTTAAATATATCTGACAGACAGCAGTATGGCAAGCCCCGTTGATGTAGTTAGTGTTTGTCTTTTGCAGCTGCTGCTGAACATTTAAGTACTGTTCTTTGGCTTTGTGCTGATTCTAGGCTGTAGTGGGGCTAAGAGGAATAGCAGTGTTTGAATTAACAGGTCATAACTTCTAATTGAGCCATGACTTTCAAAGGAAAGTTCTGAAGTGTTTGAAATTCTAAAACTGCTAATTACAGTAATGCTGTGAAAGCTTTAAAACTTGTTGTTTGCATTGCTTTGTTCTGTAGAGCTTGGCTTTTGGCACGTGTCTGTTTATTTTCCAGGAAAAAAACTCTCAGTATTTAAAGTAAGTTTAAAGTTTGACATGAGTTTTTAAAATAGATTTATGGAGGGAGTTGGGAAAAGAGCATAGTGAACAACCAGCATTTTTTTCAATAAAAAAGGTAATTACAAAGATCTTCCTGAAGTAAGAGGTATTAAAATGTCCTGTAATGTATTTACTTGTTGTATCACAACATATTAGCAACTAAGTAGCAGTTACAACACTCACAGTACCAAATAGTTAACAGTTGTATGTGTGTAGTAGCTGATGTATGGACTGTTTCTGACTTATTTCTGGGAATTTTTGTCAGTTCTTCAAGACAACAGGTTTCACCTCGTTTTTTACACACACACACACGTGCACACACACACACACACACACAAGCACACACTTTCTGGGTCTGTAGACACCTTGAGAGTCTCCAGCTGTGTTGGCTTTTCCCAAGGAGACCATCTTCATTTGGGTGTCCGTAAAGTCTTTCTAAGGTAGACATAGAACAGACAGGTCTTCTGCTCCCTGGGCTCTCTAAGACTTAGTGTCACACTGGCCACCTCCAGTCTTCAGTTACCAAGATTTTTTTTTTTTTTTGAGTCATTCCCAATAACTGATGCACATACATCTGTGCCCAGTAGTGCAGTATCATAGTTTCAGAAGCTTTCCTGGTGGAGATGTCAAGTTTATTCACTGGTAGTTCTCTGGCATACCTCTAAACTCCTTGAAAATTGGAGTCGCATTGGCCACCTTTAATCCTGGAGAACTTGACCGGTTTCCAATGAGAGATTATGTACCATTACTGCTGTTCCTGCTGCCTCATCTTTAGTTTCCTTGAATCACAGAATCATTACAGTTTGAAAGGACCCTCAAGATCATCTAGTCCAACTGGTAGCCCTACACTACTCTTATCCCTAAATCATCCCCTGAAGAAACACATCAATCCTCTTCTCAAAAACCTCC
>VWZX01006833.1:0-84121 GCA_013399015.1 Galbula dea | reverse complement strand
AGTCAGCCAGGACTTTTGAAAAATGATGGAAAGTGGCTTGGTGAGCACCTCTGCCAGCTCTTTCAGCACTCTTGGGTGCAGTCCATCTGGCCCCATGGATTTGTGCTCATCCAGGTGACACAGCAGGTCACTGACCATTACCTCTTGGACTAGGGGGGAGTCACACCTTTCCCTGACCATATTCCCCAGATTAGGGGAATGGATACCCTTTGAAACAATAGACTTATTATTAAAGACTGAGGCAAAGAATTCATTAAGCACCTCAGCCTTATCCTCATCCTTTGTCACTAACTCCCCTCGCGCATCCATTAGGGGATGGAGGGTTTCATTTGGCCTCCTTTTGCTACTAATATATTTAAAAAAAAATTTTCTTATTATTCTTAACCTCAGAGGCCAGATTAATTTCTAACTGATCTTTGGTTTTTCTAATACCCTCCCTGCAGAGCCTCACAACCATTTTGTATTCCTCCTGGGTGGCCTGTCCCTTCTTCCAAAGTCTATAAACTTTCCTTTTCTCCCTGAGTGCTTGAACGTGATTGAATATTGTCTGGGTGCCATAACCACTGTTTTCTTACTTCATACGTATATGCTAGAACTGTTGTTACTGGCACCTCAATTGGAGATGATGACTCTAGCATGTTGCCTGTGAACAGGGGCTCTTGCCTGGGAATCCATCCACCATTTCGCAGAATGGTCATTTGGATTTTGTACACAAGAAGACTTCAAATACCACATCAAGAGTGGTTGCTATAAATGTTGATGCCTTAGCACTCCTACGTTTACTTTTTTTTTTTTTATTTAACAAAAATAAATCCCTTAGCAGGTCCTTCAGTGATTTTTTGGCTGTTTCCTTTGTACCTTGTCCTCCTTTTCACATCAGTGTTTTTCAGCTCTCTATCTCCTTTTTAATGAAGCTTTTTTGAACTCTGTCCTCAAAAAAACTGTCAAGCTTTATTATTTATAAAAGCACTGGTACAAAGAGTGGTGACCTTTTGCTTATTATACCCTATTAATAATAATCAACAGTAAGTTCTGAGCAGCGTTCTCTAAATAGCTTAGTTCTATCAGATTTCAAAGGGGGATGAAATGTTTTACTTTCTGTCCTAGCTTTCTCTACCTGTATTATTTCAAGTTATTGTGGTATGTTTATACCTAGATTTTGAGGGGTGTGGTGGGTTTAAAGGCTCTTCCCAGCCCCCACACACGGCAGTTAAAGGAGAGACTGGATTGGAAGTTAAAAACTAAAAACTGCTTTAATAACAACAGCAAACATAAACGAAAAGAATATAAACACATACAGGACCCAAACACCAGAACCGCTTCACCCCCTATACAAGTAATTACGTCAGGATCAAGGCTGCAGAGCGTCTCAGGGCAGGGCTGCGGTATCAGGCAGCCCAAGCAGCTTCTAAGAGCACCAACAGACAGCAACGCAGCTCGGCAAAAGTCCCAGCAGGAAGAGGGCTTCCTCGTGCCCACCAGGCAACGAAAGTCCCGCACCCAAACCCAGCATTCCCCTGGCCCTGCCCCACCACCCTGGGGGCGGGGATTTGCAGTGTCCTTGATTCAGGAATCTCAGGTTTCTTAAAGAGACAGTCCAGGCAAGGTGAGGGGGGCGGGGGGGAGTGGAACTGATATGATATTATGTACGTGGTCATGGAATACTTTTTAGAAAACACAGTTACTGAACAGAATTAATTCTGTTCTAAGCCAAACCATAACAAGGGGGAAGATATGATCCAACTAAAATGTTATCAGATGCTTTGCTTTTGAGATAACCTTTATTCCTTGTCTGTGCTGCCTGTGGTTGACCTGCAGGGACTCTTTTTCCATCTCTTCAGGGTTCATGCAGCTGAACACGGTGTTGTTATTTAAGTCTACTTGAAATTTTGTGGGGTTAAAATTTATTTAATTCATCAAAATAATCTAAGCAATGCAAATTGTATGATTGCCATGGAAATGTAGTGCATAAGTGATGTTCAGCTTCCTCGAGGCTGAGGGGAGACCTTATCGCTCTCTTCAGCTACTTGAAAGGCCATTCTAGGGAGGCGGGTGTTGGCCTCTTCTCCCTTGTGACTAGTGACAGGACTAGAGGGAATGGGCTTAAGCTGAGCCAGCGTAGGTTTAGATTAGATATTAGGAAGAATTTCTTTACTGAAAGAGTGGTTAGATATTGGAATAGGCTGCCCAGGGAGGTGGTGGAGTCACTGTCCTTGGAGGTTTTTGAGAAGAGGATTGATGTGTTTCTTCAGGGGATGATTTAGGGATAAGAGTAGTGTAGGGCTATCCATTGGACTAGATGATCTTGAGGGTCCTTTCCAACTGTAATGATTCTGTGATTCTGTGATTCTGTGTGATTCTGTGATTTGCTTGTGCAGATGCTTTTGATGTCGCAGGTGTCTGAGTTGCTGATAGGGTGTGAGCAGGCTCACAGAACAAATGGTGTTTGCAGTACTTGATGATATATGATTCTTCAGTACTGAATGGAATGATAGCAAAGGTAATAATATAGGTATCTTTAAAGAGAAAATATGAGTGACCTGCTTGTCATATGGTGGCAGTTTCTTAGCCCTCTTGCCTCAGTAGTTTTGGTAAAACAAATTTTTTATTAAGAGGTTTGTCAGTATGGCTCTGTTTCACATAAGCTTCACAAAAGCAGCCTGCTTTTGGAGACTCATACCAGAGAAGTTGTGTTGAAGACTTTTTGACTCTCATCATAAAGCCCTATGCTTATAGAGGATAAGTGTCCTTCCTGAAGTATCACTTGGGTGATATTCTTGATGGTACCTGCTCAGTAGAGTCCGCTGTTTGCCCTTCCATTCGGTCAGTGTGTGTATACCACACCCCTGTTCACTGATTTACAGATTGGTGGTGTAGATCTATGGCAACCTGCTGTATTTCAGCTCCTCCTAAAAGAAATTAGAAAAGTGCTCTTCAGGAAACTTTTGATCCAATTCTCATTTTTTTCAGCTTGTATTTTAAGAAAATGGGGAATGGTAGGGTTATTTTTTATTTATTTATTCACTTATTACTGGTTATCAGTCATGGTGACCAGGTTGATGTAAACCAAGCATAAAATAAAACAGCTTCAGGAAGTTCAATATGATTGACATTTCAAAATGTTTGTTTATTTATTAAATGAGGAATTGATTATTGTAAGAAAACTGCATTTTGCTGTGTTCTTCAGACCCTGTAGGTCTTGCTTGCTGTCAGCACTGGGTCCAGAGGTGCCATGAGACCCAGGCAAGTGACCCAGTCCTGCACTCGAGTGCCTGAGGTTGACTTAACTTTGCTTATTAGAATATGTTTCAAATATCACTAAGAATTGCATCCTGCTGCAATGCTTATGTTCGGTTTATACAAATTTGCTAGATAAAGTATAGAACCTATCATAACTTTGGAGTAGATTTGAAATAGGCTTTCAGTGGGAGCTGCCTTAAAGTAAAAATGAGATCTTTACTTATTAGAAAGAAAAACTTGCCTCCTTCTTTTATTGTCTCCTGGTGACACAACTAAGATATCTTAAAGGTAGAGTTTTGCCATCGCTGTAATGTCTACAGGATCAAAACCGATGCGGTCCTCAGCTTTTCCGTAGCATGCACGACCCAAACTCACTGCCCTGGCTGCTATATGCAAGTGTTCAGCACCATCCTGGTGCATGTGTGGGAGAGGGTCTGCACGTGGATGGCGTCAGCTGCTTCAATGTTCAAGCATGGTACTGTCCTCATTATATACAGTGCATCTCTGCAGCACTGGTGTGCCTTTGGGGAGTTAATCCTGCTGTAGGCAAGATGGGCAGTCAGCCAGCTTTGCTTCATGCTGTGGTGGGTTTGCTTCTCATCAGTAGAGGTCAAGCTGTATTTGAGCACAACAGGGTGCTAGGCCGTCTCATCTAGACTGTGCTTGTGCCAAGAAAGATTGGACCAGATGATCCTTGAGGTCACTTCCGACCTTGTCTTCTATGATTCTATGAATTTAATATCTGAATAGAATGATCCAAGTCAGCTCTTGAGTCCTGTGGTTCACCATTTCTAGTCACTGTAAGTAGCAATGGGCATGTAAAGTGGGGAGACAGGTGAAGCACAGATGGATTTATGCTGAAAGGATCAAATGTCTGTCAGTTTTGGCTTTCTGCAGAGATTGCTGAGGATGGGGCTCACTTTGTCTACCTCACATTTCCAGAGCATCAGTGCTGCTGCCTGTGTTAGTCACACCGTGCCCTGACATAATCCATAAGGAGGAGGAAATAGATTGGTAGTTTTTAATGAAACGTGCTTGGCAGGTACTGAAATGTAGGTACCTTCCTGCCTTGGTTTGCAAGGCATCCTGCCTTCTCATACTGTTGCTCTGACCTAGCTCCATTTTAATGAGGGAAAATGAAACAACTAGTGAAGCAACAAATCACAAGGATGGCACTTGGCCCATCTGGTTTTGCAAGCGCCTTTCAGAGTAGATGCAATCCAGGAAGAACCCTATGCACTACAGAATGTGACAAGTCTTACTATTCGAGTCAGCCCCATGGAGAATTGGCGAACAGTGGCAATACAAAAGCAGGAGGTATGGGCAGAAAGGACCTTCTGAAATTCAGTAAAGGCAAGTGCAGGGTCCCTCGCTGGGGAAGCAACAACCCCATGCACCAATACAGGCTGGGGGCTGACCTCCTGGAAAGTAGGTCTGCAGAGAATGACCTGCAAGTCCTGGTGGACAACAAGTTGTCCAAGAGCCATCAGTGTGTCCTTGTGGCCAAGGCAGCAAATTGTCTCCTGGGCTACACTGGCAAGAGCATTGCCAACAGGTCGAGGGAGGTGATCCTGCCCCTCTCCTCAGCCCTGGTGAGGCCCCAGCTGGACTCCTGTGTTCATTTCTGGATTTCTCAGTATAAGAGAGTCATAGAGCTCCTGAAGTGAGTCCAGTGGAAAGCTACAAAAATAATTAGGGGGCTGGAGCATCTCCCTTCTGAGGAAGGGCTGTGGGAGCTGGACTTGTTTAGCCTGGAGAAGAGAAGGCTGGGAGGGGACCTTCTCAATGTATATATAAGTATCTAAAGGGAAGGTGTCATAGACTAAAGAATTGTTATAGTTGGAAAAGACCTCTGAGATCATTAAGCCCAACTGTTAACCTAACACTACCATGCTCACTGCTAGACCATGTCCCCAGTTACCACATCTAGATTATTTTTGGACTCTAGCAGGGACGGTGGTTCCACCACTTCCCTGGTCAGCCTGTCCCGATATTTAATAAGCCTCTCAGTGAAGAAATTCTTCCTAATGTCTAAGCTGAACCTCCCCTGGCACAACTTGAAGACATTGCCTTTGTCCTATTTGTTAGCTGGGAGAAGAAACCAACCCCCACCTCACTCTAACATCCTTTCAGGGAGCCGTAGAGAGCAAGAAGGGCTCTCCTGAGCCTCCTTTTCTCCAGGCTTAAACAACCACAGTTCCCTCAGCCACTTCTCATAAGATTTGTGCTCTAGACCCTTCACAAGCTTGGTTACCCTTCTCTGGATTCTTGATGGTGCCAAGCAATGGGACATGAGTAAATGAGCACAAACAAGAACACAGGAAGTTCCACCTGAAGACAAAGAAGAGCTTCTTTCCTGTGAGAATGACTGAGCACTGGAACAGATTGCCCAGAGAGGTTGTGGAGTCTCCTTCCCTGGAGATATTCCAAAACTGTCTGGGCACAATCCTGCATAATGTGCTGCAGGGAGCCCTGCTAGAGCAGGGAGATTGGACTAGCTGACCTCTGGCAGTCCCAACCTTAAGCATTCTGTGATTCTGTGAAAAAGCACATTGTAGGCACTTCTAAATGAGCGTGACCTCTTCGAATAAGACTGCAGTCTAAAGGTGGTAGCTGACCTGTAATTGTGTTGAAGTATGACCAGTGCTCATAGTTTCACACCCATTTTGAAATGAGATAAGCAATATGCACCTAAATTTTTATGACAGCAAAATGAAAGGGAATTGATTGGACAGTTACAAATGTCGAAACCTCATGGTATTTGCTCTTTCCTACACTCAGCTTGTCCCACTACTGGGTGTGCAGTGGTTTCTTGGGCAGGAGCAGAGCAACTTGGTTTTTGCTTCTTAATTTTTGAAGGTTAATATTTAATTCATTGCTGTGCCCTGTAAACAAGACCAGATCCTTCTGAGATGTCTGTGTCCCTGTGGACCCTTGCTACAGACCCTGTGGCAATCCCCTATGCTGAGGAGGCTGGGTGGAGTACGGTGACACATCGGAGGGTTGTGCTGCCATTCAGAGAGAGTTAGACAGGCTGGAGAGTTGGGCAGGGTGAAATTTCATTAAATTCAATAAGGCCAAGTGTCGAGTCTTGCACCTGGGAAAGACCAACCCCATGTATGAGTATAGGTTGGGGGCTGAGCTGTTGGAGAGCAGTGAAGGGGAAAGGGATCTGGGGGTCCTGGTGGATGGAAGAATGACCATGAGTCAGCAGTGTGCTCTTGTGGCCAGGAGGGCCAATGGGATTCTGGGGTGTATTAGAAGGGGTGTGGTTAGTAGGTCAAGAGAGGTTCTTCTTCCTCTTCATTCTACCCTGTTGAGGCCACATCTGGAATATTGTGTCCATTTCTGGGCCCCTCAGTTGAAGAAGGATAGGGAACTGCTGGAGAGAGTCCAGCACATAGCCACAAAGATGATGAAGGGGCTGGAACCTCTTCCTTGTGAGGAAAGGCTGAGGGAGCTGGGTCTCTTTAGCTTGGAGAAGAGGAGGCTAAGGGGTGACCTCATCTATGCTTTTAAATATGTGAAGGGTGTGTGTCAGGAGAATGGGGTCAGGCTCTTCTCAGTGAAGCCCAGTGACAGGACAAGAGGCAATGGTTGTAAGCTGAAGCATTGGAGATTCCGTGTGAATACACATAGAAATTTTTTCCCAGTTCAGGTGCCAGAGCACTGAAACAGACTGCCCAGAGAGGTTGTGAAGTCTCCTTCTCTGGAGATATTCAAAACCCGTCTGGTTGTGCTTCTGTGCAATGTGGTCTAGGGAATCCTGCTGTGGCAGGGGGTTTGGACTAGATGATCTTTTGAGGTCCCTTCCAACTCCTAATATTCTGTGATTCTCATGGATCCAGTGATGCACACTTGTCCTGCTAGAAAGGACATAACAAAAGTGCACTTTAGCCAGGATGAGAATGAAATGTGCATGGCAATATGTCTGCAAGTTGTTGAAAAATTTGTAGTAGAACTTCCTCAGAGTAAAATACGTGCTTGTAAGATAGTTTAGTGATGTGATTTCAGTAGCTCTGCTGTATCACTTAACTCGCCCATAAAAATAGAAATCAAGAATTAGTATTTACTGTTGTCATTAAACATCGCTTTTCTTTCAGGTATTAGCAATGCAGAAGCCCGTCAACCAGGAAAAGCACCAAACTTCAGTGTGAACTGGACAGTAGGAGACACTGGTCTTGAAGTTATTAATGCTACAACTGGCAAAGATGAAATGGGTCGTGCATCTCGCCTTTGTAAGCATGCTTTTTACAGCCGCTGGATGCATATTCATGCAAAGGTATATTTTCCAGAGCGCTACATTTTCTACTTCTTTGTAATTCTTATGAAATATCTGTGCATACTGCTTTTTTTATTCAGAAGTCTGTTTTATTCTAAGCCTGTTTTAAGCTGAGGCTGATGTTAAGTACTGCTCCATGTGGTAATGGAAAAGAATGATGTGTTTGATTAGATTATTCTTTAATTTGTTGCTATCTGGTCCAAAACACATGAAGGATCTAATAATCCTTGTTTTATACCTAAGTAAACAAAAGGTTCTATATCCTTTGCCTTATAGTTCTAGTTTATTTGGAAGGATAATCCCAGTTCACTGTAATCAAACCTACTGAGGTTTCTCTCAGTCTCTTAGAAAGAAAAGCTGCAAGAAAGTATCTGTCAGTGGCTTTTCAATGTTTAGGAAGTTGATAATCCAGACATAGCAAAAAGCAGGCTAGCTGTGATGAGACAAGTCCCAGGAATGCCTCTGCCATGGCGCAGTGCAGCAGAAGGGCTCACTTTGCAAGAGGCAAACACTGCTGTCGAATACAGTGAAGCTGGGTGCAGAGCTGTGGTAGCTGGAGGGAGAGGTACTGTGTACTTGTCTCCTTTGCTTGAACATTTAGTTTAGTAGTTCATTACCTTGTTTTAATACCGGTTCTTTTAATAACTCGGTCACTCTCAAACTGTTTGGCTTAATAGTTTTTTGTCTCTCTTCTTTTCTCATCTTTAATCCACACAGCTTTCCTCCAGCTTGCGCTCAAAGATCCTCAAGCCTAACCTGTACCATGAAACCAAGCAAGGAGCCACTGAGTATCAAACTGCCAAAGAGTGTTTGTTTAAAGCATTCCTGAAGGCAGGACTTGGAGCCTGGGTGGAGAAGCCAATAGAACAGGATCAATTTTCTCTCACAGTCTAATGCACATTGATTTGGACAGAGGGTTGTTCTGGAAATTCCTGGTGTCCAGCATTGCTTTCTGTCATCTCCACAGCCATCAAAACATCTTTTTACTGTTTGAAGTTGGGTTTTTCCCTTTGTTTTTTTAAATTTCATAGTTACTGTTTCTGTTTTGCCTAAGTATTGAAAATCAATGATGACCTGACACATAATTGTATATTTTGTCATGGGAAAGTAATTAATGGTGTATTTCTATAAATGCTTTTACTGCAGAATACTTGCAGTGAGACTGTCCTTACAGTATATGATGACTCATTTTCTCTGGGTTAAATTAATTTCTTTTTTTTAATTCAATGTCATCAAGTGCAAGAAGAAATGAAAGTTTCTCTAGGCTTTACACCGCACTTTTAGAAAGTACCTTAATTTTTTGGAAAGAAAATAGGTGACAAAGCTGATTCTACTCCTCTATTAACTTGTTTTTGAACTACAGATATTTCTAGCATATAGACCACAGAAACCACTCAAGTCTGGACAACTAGTTTTTCCTCACTTCCTTACTCTTTAAAACCAGCCGCTGAAAATATCATGACTTTGATGTATGTATTTATTAGTCTGTGACCCAGTTTTTAACATGCAGCTTTTTAGTCTGTTTTTAAAATACGTTTACCTCCCACTTACACCAGTTGTGAAGTCTTAATTTTTTTTACCATTGTAAACTGGAAACAACAAAATAATTTTTAAGTTAAGAAGTTTAGTCTATAACTTGTAGAAACCTGTTCAGAACTAAGCGAGTTGTGTATCCCAGGAACTCATCAGAATGCAATCTCAACTGTAACAATAATACGACAACTTAAAAAAAAAATTGCTCATTTTAACAGCACAAAGCCTAAATTGCCAAAACCAGTCACTTGCTGGATATTAATTGCTCTCCTCTTGGAAATGAAAAGTTCCTGTATGGAGAAAATGTTGTTAAATTTTAATTCCTGTGAGTTATATCTGCTTTCACCCAAGTTATTATGTCTCTGATATTTCATTCCCTTTTGGCTTTACATTTGTGATGTTCTTTATGAAGCTAATTAGGTAAGTTGCTTTCAAATGATTCTATAAATGTGCTTTTGTTTGTTTTGATGATTACTTAGAAAAGTGTTTTTCTTACAGGTGTAGTTACTTCTGCTTTATGTAAAAGTGTAAGATAGAAGGGATATATTGTGAGATCAGTTTGATTAACTGGTTTATAGGAGGCATTTTTAATGCAACAATGTCTGGTATCACTTCTCTGCTCACAGGGCATGCATCCAAACACATCTCTTGGCTCATAACCAGTATCACCTGTGCTTTCTGAAGAGCATCTCAGAGATCCTCCATGGTCCCTTTGCAAATGATGAGGATGCTGTTTTGTGATGTTGGAGTTCTCCTGACAAAACCAAATAAGTGCACCACTTACCCAGCTGCTGGTTCCTGTCCCTCCTCTCCACTTCACCACCCCTTGCCTGAGCTGCACAGGACATCAGCAGACTGGCCTGTGCTTTGCAGTTTGGTCAAGGGTTGTTTGTAGACCCACATTGGGTCAGATACCCAGTTTGGAGTTGTGCTGGTGCATCTGGAGTGGAGTGGAGTGTGGGTCCCTTCAGCCAGCCTCACAGCTGAAGTCTATGTATTATGAAGCTGTAACTGCAGTTACCATACCTCAGCCCCAGCATCTCTGGTGGGTTAGAAAATACTTGGCATGCTGGAGAGTGATGTAAAACTACTTCTGGCCAATCATGAATGCCAAGGAGATATACTGCTTCATTATTGCTCAAGTAGGAACCTGTTTTCAACATCAAAAAATAATTAAGCCTGAAAATCACTTATGCTTTAGTTGAGGCCTCTGGGTTAGTCTTGGAAGCAATGCATTGGGGTGCAAACAATGCATTTTTGATATTTATTATGGATAACAGCGAGCACTGCTATGGGAAGGCAAGCAAGTCTGTGGCCTAGTGATCCCCTCATTAAAAAAACCTAATGCCTTCAGAGGTTACTGCATTTTCCAGATGCTGGAGGAACAAATGTTGTGAGCTGCAGTAGACAGGCTGTGTTAATTTAAGCTTTGTTGGTGCCCTAAGCCAGCCATACACTTCTGATTAAAACCAGAAGTGCTCCTATGGCCTGTACCAACCTGATAAGGCTTTTGCAGTCATCATCTGACTGAGGCTTAGGCTGACCTATTCTTAACGTAAAAGGAATTTAATTGTATGTGGTCTGAGGTTGCAAGCACTCAGGCATCTGCCTTTGAGATCAGCATTTTCTCGTTCGTGTTACAGAAATTTTGTTGTGGCTGTGGTTGAGTATGTGCATTCTGCAGGATCGAGGGAAAGCTGGTTACACCCTGTGCATTTTCTTGTGATTATTGCTCTTAGATGAAACACTTTTTTAATGGGCTCAGTCTATTGATAAATGAATTCTGCTGATAATTTTCAGCATATTATTTTTACACGTCTTTCTGAAGTGCTCATTCAAAAGCTCACGTCCCTTCTGAATTTTTTTGATGACTGGGTAAATAGTAGCTCAAACTAGTTTTTTTAATGAAGTCACAAATATGAACAATATATTTAAGTATTATTATAGACATAGTTTTTTAAACTGTTTGCATGAACAATTAAAATTAAACTGTAAAGGAAATATGTTCTATGCCAAAACCTTTTGACAAAGGAATGGGGTGAGGTTATTTATGAGGAGTGAGTTCTCATGTTTGTAATTCTGGGATTTTAAAAGTAAGAAGTTTTCCAGGGTTGTATGCAATCCATTACCTGTCTTCTGGGAGTCAATAAAATACTTCTTGGCTTCCTTTGTTTCTTTATTCCTTTTTATGCAGTTAATATGTAGAAAGAAGTTGGGAGGCAAGAGTTGTGGTTACTGGTGTTCCTGTATTCCTCACAGATCACCATCATCAAGCAAGAATGGATAGCGATCTATATAATTTCAAGCAATGTCTAGTGAATGGATAGTGATGTATGTAATTTGACTGCAAAGGATAAGGCAACTCAGCTTCCTGCATCAAGTGTTTTGGCTGACCTTTCTGTTGGAATCTGTAAGTCTCCCTGACTGGCTGAGAGGCTGAGCTGTCTTGTCTGAAAAGCCAGGGGTAGGTGGATGGGAGCTGGCCAGCACAGGGATTTGCAGTGCTGCTCTGGGAGCTGCTTTGGTTCTTTTATTTTTTTTTCTTAGTTTTGATTAAATGTGGGTGTTTGTCTCAGGAACTGATCTTGAAAGGACTTAAAGAGTAACAACTTTAATGTTGGTGAATACTTGAAATCTAATTAAGGTGTTTTTCTCCAGCTCACAGTCTAGCTATACTAAAGTTTGTAGGTTAGTAAAATAGATAATCATAAATATAGGTATTTGAACTGTATATGTTCTACAGGATCATTTTAAGAAAATTTGGGCTCAAAGGTTAGCTGTTGAGGTTATGGCTATACTCAGGACCTGGTAATAACTATATACTGTTTCTTACTGCTTGTGTGTGAAGCGTATTGTCTGTAGGAACTTGTTAGTAAGTGTCTTCCCCTGTGACCCATGTAGCTCATGAGCTTGCAGCCACCTCTCACCCTCATGTAGCTTGTGATAGTAATTGTGACTGTGCATACTTTTGAATGTACAGCAGCAGGGTTTCTGTACAATTGACAATTTTGATCTCATCTTAGAGAAATCTTTTTCGTAGTTACTGCATAGGAACCTCAGGACTAGAAGATTTTGTGTGCTACTACTCTGTACCCCCTCTAAATCTAAAGTAACTTCCATGTGAAAGTCTAAGGATCTTGGAGCTGGTGTTGCATTTCATCAGTCCATTTCTGTGATGTCTAAGAGTGCCATCGACCTAAGGGAATAAAATAAATCTCATCCTACTCTCTCAGTGAAAACATGCATGAAGTAAAGCTGTTGTTCAGAGTGCTTGGTAGCACAAAGCAGAGAGTGTGTGTCTCATGGAAGAGTAGTGCTGCCTTTTGAAACTAAGCTGTCTTTTTAAAAAATAACCAACCAGGAATTGAGGAACAAATCTAAGAATTGCCTGGTCATGGTCACCACATAATTGAGATTTTTTTTTTCTTAAATATCAATAGTTTTAGAAATAGTATAGATTATTATTGCCATTCTTTAAATTAGTCTTTAATGCCTGGGAGACTCATGCTCACAAAGAAGCTGTGCTTTGAATTGATTGTATTTTTATCATAATAAAATGTCCATGGTGAAAGTTATCCCAAAGTTTACTGAAAAGGAAGAAGAGCCGCAATTCAGGTGTACAGTCAGAACAAAAATGTCTAATTTTATTTAAAACATAACCCACAGAAAAAAATACGTAAAAAATATAATTATCCTGTCTCAGAGTTGCTGTGTGTTCTGTTTGGTTGTTGTTTCCTGTTTGTTTTTTTTTCTAGTACCAAGTGATTTTAGTTGAGTTTTAAAAGGCTGCAACTTTGCTTAGCATGCACCTGCTTGGAGAGAAGTTGACTTTTATCCCAGGGTTACATAGCACTAACAGAGGCCCAGTTTTTAAAAGGAACAAGAAGTAGATTTTGGAAGGGACACTAGAAATGAGGTCAGGAGAGGACTGGTGCAGGAGTGGTCCCCACTGCACCTCAGTGCAGTGGCCTGGGCTTGGTCCCTGTCCTGCTGGTGGCTCAGTCTGATGTGCTACAGCTGTTCCTGAATCAGCCTCTGACTGAAGCAGGAGGAGGAGGAGAGTAAAATTGAAAGTGCTGCTTTCTTTAGTTCCTAAAGTAGAAATGGTGGCATGGGATGGGATCTCCCTCCTGCTCTACACTGGACGGGGCCCTTGGGTAGGAGATGGGGAGCATGGGCCAGATGAATTGTCTTCTCAGAAACAGGTGCTTCCCAGTCACCACCTTTCCCAGAGGTGTCTCAGCAGAGATGGGCCCCAGATGTGTCTGACACTTTTAGGGTGCATTGGGCTTGCTGCTGTTCCTTTGTGGAAGCAACTAGTATGGAATATTTGCAACAGTTTTGGGTTGACCTCCACGGAAGATGTTTGCATGGGTCTCTGTGTCAGGCAGGTTGTGTATTTACAGCTGTAGGATGCATTATGTTTCATCACTTGGCAGGTGATGTGTGTCCCTAAAGCACACCCAGGCAGATGAAAGTTAGGACTCTAAGCACATCCACTAGCATCACTTGCATAATTTGTAATGGTGCTCCTGATAAAACTTGTTTCATTGTTTCTGTTGGGTTGGTAGTGGTAGGAATGATGCAAACTGGCAGGGTCTGCAAAAAACAAAACAAAACAAAACAAAACAAAAAAAACAAAAAAGAGCTGTGGCTGTAATCCTGAACCTATCAGAGCTGTTGGAGGGCAGACAGGACCTGAATTTCTCCTTGAATCATGTCAGTGTAGTGTTTTTCAGAACCTTTGCAGCCAAAGGGCTCCTGTTGCCTGTTAATAAACAGGCAGCTAATTGTGCCAGCAGCATTTGTGTGTGCAGGAATGAGTTTTATGGGCACCTATGTTTTGTTTTCTTCAGTCATTCCAGAAAAGAGGAACTAAGAGCTGTGTTTGCTGTCAGTACCAAGGGCTGCCAGCCTTGACAGGAGTAATGATTTAAAGGATTTCTGTTCTCTGGAGAGAAGGATTCATAGTCGAGGTCACTGCAGTATTTTTTACATTTCTAATGTCTTCATCATTATCATATCAATACCATTTTCATTGTAGTTTGGCTGAGATGTCTTTAACAAATTTAAGGCGAAATATGTGTGTGAATATGTATTTATACATACATATATATATTGCTGTATATTATTTCCGTTAAGCAGTTATTCTTCCCCAGTCTTCCAGTGCGGTAGTGCAAATACGTTAGCTTTACCTACCTGGTGTAAGGATATTAAAGAACATTCAGATACTGTCCTCAATAGTTACATTCCCAGCTTTGAAGACCAGACCTTGTTTTACCTCTGGTTTGTTGCTTTCCTTTGCAGCACTTTTTCCTGTCCTGGTGTCACTGCTGAAGCACAAACCCATTGGTCAGTTATTCTAAGCATACTACCTTGCTTTGTTTAGTTACATTTGTACAGAGATTTGAAAATATAAAGAACTATATCATTGCTATGTTTCTTCATTGTTTTTGTATGTTGGTATGGCTAAAGGCAGCAAAAAAACCTGAGTCTTTAAAATGGTGGGTTTGTTTACATCCTGAAGAGCTAGCAAGGAAGTAAGTTGAGTGTATATTTCTGAAGCTGCCACCTTGATCTCTGAACTTGCAACTTTTGCAACGAGAAAGGGAGGGAGGGATTGCAGGCTTGGGAGTGCATGGCATTACCTCACAGAGGAAGTTGAAGCACCCAGCTGGAAATGGAAAGCTGTGGAGGTGGGACCTGCCCTCCCTGCCAATTGGATGCCGACCCTCTGCCTAGGTGCAGCGCAGTGAGTGATGCACAGTGTCACTGACGGCCAAAGTGTGGGAGAAGGGAGGGCAGTAAAAGGGGTGGGAAAGTAAAAATAAAAGGGCTCCCAAAAAGACAGCAAAAGCCCCCAGCTGCCTAGTGCTCACACATAGCATCTGTCGTGGCAAAGGTGGAGAGCCTGGTCCTATATGTGCTTGTCTTGCATCCTGCTAAAGGGACGGCTCTGCAGCAGCATCCAGAAACCATCAGCAGAGCCCTGGGACATTTCTGCAGCAGAAGTGCCCCAGTAGAGGAGTGGAAGATCCTCGTGTCTGCTCAGTTGACCAGCTACAGAAATGTCGTCTTTGATAAGGAGCTGTGGTGATGGCTGGGGCATGGCAGGGACCTGAGCACTCTGCATGCAGCCTAGCCTCCAAAAGCAGATGCAGAGCTCGTGGGGTACTGAGATGGTCCTCTCCCTGCCCACCTTTCCATGCATGAACCAGTGTGAGCTTTGACAACAGAGCTGACTATTCATCTGACTCTGCATTGAGAAAATTCATCCCGAAAAGAAGACAGATCCATGTCAGTCCAGCTCCACAAGCAGCTTGTTGTGGGACTAATGCAGGTGGTGGCCTTCAAGGTGGTATTTGCACTCCTCTGGCTTACCAGATCAAGTCCTGGTTGTCAGAAGGAGCAAGATGGCAGATTTCTGCATGGATGATGCACCCTTTGTGGAAAGAACCCTTGCAAACTTTGTGACCTTTCTTAAGAACAACAGGGAAAGCGAAGACCAGGCACATGCAAAGGAAAACTCCATTAGCGTGAAAATAGTTTCTGAGATGATAGCTTGATGGGTAATGTCACCACCCACATGCCATGTTCCCCACCACAACCACAAATTGGATGATGCTGGGTAGTGGGACTGCTCAGAGAGGGAAGCCAGGGGCTGCCAGAGGCACAGCACAACCCACTCGCCCGCTCCTGGCAGTTTGCTCTCAAGGCACAGCTTATTTCTGTTTCACCAAGAAAGGCAAGAGCTTTGTGAATGAAGGACACAAGTTGTGACCCTCTTTTTCTGCTGCTGCGAGCCTGAGTGGGCCTAACTCCTCTGGGCCCCAAGATAAGAACCAGAACCCCTTGTCGGCAATCTGGCCTGCAAGATAAGATAAGGAGAATCAAATAACCAAAAAGTATAAATGGTCTGTAATTTTAAAGTTTGTCGGACAGATACATGGAGGTGCTAACCCCTGCGTGCTCTCAGCACCACTAAAAGAGTGCTTTACCCTACAGTTGTGGCTGCGAGGTGATTTCTTTGAATCACTGGATAAGCAAAGTTTCAGCACTTACATAGAATTTGTATATACATATTCATAGTATAGGTGGGATTATTCTAAAAAGTTCATTAACCTAAATCTCCTCCTTCAGGCACATGTGCCTTGCTGTCTGGTTGTAGTTCTAGGAGTGTCCAGATCTTCCTTGATGCTGACCTCGACCCCTCTCCCAGCTCTGTAAACTTTCTCCTTGTTTTGAAAACATCATCTGGCTCATCCAGGTGGCGGTGCCTACCCTGGGGCTTTTATCACCCTGGGCTGCTTCCTTCAGGGCCTGGGAAAGGCCTCTGGCTCCTTTAGAAAAGGTTTCACAAGTACATTCTGTCCATAACAATGTCTTTTGCAAATACCAGAGCTATTTCACTACAATCAGTGAGTCTCGCTTTGGTCCCTGAAGTCTCCAGGACATTGGTGAAGAGGAGAAAAGGAGTACTTGTGCTCTGCAACAGTTGCCCAGGTAAGCAGTGTCATAGGAAAAATGGCCAGAAACCCCTTCACCCTTTGGATCTTCTGCTGAAGCCTTAATGTTTTGTGACAAAGTTCATGGGCAGAGCCTAGAGCTGTGGGGATCACTGCAAAACTTGTCCTGAGAGATACCCACAAATACTATCCCATCTCACATGGTCTCCTTGGAAGAAATCAAAATAGATGACATTCATAACTCTTCCATTGTCCAGTGATATAGTCACTTCATTATAGTAGGCCACTAGGTTGGTCAGGCAGGACTTGCCCTTGGTGAAGTCATGCTGGCTGTCTCAAATCACCAACCTGACTTCCATGTGTCTTAGCATAGCTTCTAGGAGAATCTGTTCCATGATCTTCCCAGGAACAGAAATGAGGCTGACAGGTCAGTAGTTCCCCAGGTCATCCTTTCTACCCTTTTTGAAAAGGGATGCAATGTTTCCATTTATCTGGTCACCAGGGACTTCATCTGACTGCCATGACTATTAAAATATCATGGAGAGTGGCTTATCAACTACATGAGCCAATTCCCTCAGGACTCTGGGATACATCTCATCAGGTCCCATAGACTTACATATGTTCAGGTTCCTCAGGTGGTCTCAGACATGATCTTCCCCTACACTGGGAGGGACACTGCTCTTGACGTTCCTGTCTTGTCATCCACCCACTCAGGAGATGTGGGAGGAGAGGTTGCCAGTGAAGACAGACATAAAAGTTGTTGAGCACTTCAATATTCTCCTCATCCGTTGTTACCAGTTCACCAGTGTTGGTCATCAAGGAGGGTACACACTCTTTCACTTTTCTTCCTTTTCTGCCTGACATACCTATAGAAACCGTTATTGTTCTGATTTGAAAAGGAACGTACAAACCTTCTCACTGAAATGGGCGGCTAGGTGCAGATGGGCTTGGTGTTTGGTTAAGAACTCAATAACACTGAGATGTTACTAAACAGGTATTCTTTATTACAGTACTGGGTGCACAGGGGATCACTCCTCTAAATCTGTGCACACCTTCTTTAGTCACACTTCTTATTATACTGGAAGTACATAAATATTTATGATATTTTCCAAGAACCTTGTTAATAATTACACATTTTTATAAGAAGACATTTACATGTGTTGCCTAACCCGAACCCTAAACATAACCCTAAACATAACCCCTAACCCTATCACTAATGGCACCTTAACCCTAACCCTATCCCTAAACCTAAGCCTAACCATAACCCTAAGCGTAACCCTAGCCCTAACGCTAACCCTAACTGCCCTAACCCCAACCCTAATGGCCTTAACCCTAATGGCCCAAACCCTGACCCTAACGATAACCGTAAGTCTAATCCTAACCCTAAACCTTACCCTGACCCTAATGGCACCCTGACCCTAATCCTAACCCTAACCCTATCCTAACCTTAACCCTAACCCTAACAGCACCCTAACCCTAACCATAACCCTAACCCTAATCCTAACCCTAAACCCTAATGCTAACCCTAACCCTAATGGCCCTAGCCCTAGCCCTAACCCTAACCCAACACTAGGTTGTAGCTTTCTACAAGCACAATGCCTTCTACCTCCTCCTGTTTGTTGCCTATACCATGTGCTTTGGTGTAGAGGCACTTCATCTGGGCTGTCTGCTGAGTCTGCTTCTTGGAACATCCCTTAATTCCTTTCAGGTGATTTGCTGTTCACAGAATCATAGAATGTTAGGGGTTGGAAGGGAGCTCTGGAGATCAACTAGTCCAACCCCCCTGTCAGAGCAGGTTCACCTAGTGATACTGTAAAAGCTGGCTGAAGAACACTCTCAGAGACTAGAGTTTAAGGTTTCTGAAAGAAGCGTTCCTTTAATGATGCCAGGCACATGGGGGGATCTCTCCCCCTAACACATGCGCACTGCCCCTGATCATGGACCATTATTTTATAGACACAACTTACTACATATTTAGCAGATTTCTTAGAACTTATCTACATATTCATATGTTTTCCTAGAACTCATTTGACAGTCTAATGTCCTTGGCGGTTGCGCAATTACTCTTCTTGGTGGTCTCTGGTTGCCGTGACTTCATCCTCTTCTTACCTTCAGGTCATTACCGGTCACACAATGAAGATGAAGATTCGTTCTTTCCTCTTTTCTTTCCTTATGGCACCTCTCAAATTCACAGAGTCGAATATTTCATTCTGATGTGCCCTATTAGCAAGCCAAGTTATCCTTATCTGTTAGCTATAGTTGCATGATGTGAAACCCCTTCAGATGTTAGTAAGCTAAATCAGCACTTACCAATATAGCCAGTGTTTTCAGTTCTTGTTTTTTCTACTATTTAGCCTGCATTTATGAAATTCCTGATTCTAAGCCAAATGCCAAGTTGATTTGCTGAACTACATGAATACATTCTATTATATAAAAGTTTAACAAATTCTTAAACCTATTGACCATCACTAGAGCAGGTTGCACAGGATGGCATCTGGGCANTAGGGGGTTGGACTAGATGACCTCTAAGGTCCCTTCCAACCCTGATAATTCAATGATTTTTTTAGCCCTTTTCTGTACCGGTAGTCTCCAGAACTTCCCAGTCCTTGAATAGGGGAGATCAGAACTGGACACAGTACTCCAGATGTGTCCTCACTAGGGCAGAGTAGAAAGGGTGGATGATGTCCCTTGACCTGCTGGCCACTCTTCTTGATGCACTCTAGGATGCCATTGGCCACAAGGGCACATTGCTGGTTCACAGTCATCCTGTTATCCACTAGGACTCTTGGGTCTTTTTCCACAGAACTGCTTACCAGCAGATCAGTCCCTAACCTGTACTGGTACATGGGGTTATGTCTCCCCAGATGTATTACCCTACACTCGCCCTTGCTGAATTTCATAAGGTTTCTCTCTTCCCAACTCTCCAGCCTGTCCACGTCATGCTGGATGGCAGCACAGCCTTCTGGTGCATCTGCCATTCATAATTTTGTGTCATAAGCAAACTTCTTGAGGGTACGCTCTATTCTTTCATCCAGGTCATTAATGNCTAGAGCAGGTTGCACAGGATGGCATCTGGGCAGGTTTTGAATGTCTCCAGAGATGGAGACTCCACCATCTCTCTGGGCAGCCTGTTCCAGTGCTTCACCACCCTCAAAATAAAGAAGTTCCTCCTTTTGTTTAGATGGAACTTTCTATGTTTAAGTTTTCACCCATTACCTCCTGTTCTGCCACTGGGCAACAATGGAAAAAAAAGGNGGATGATGTCCCTTGACCTGCTGGCCACTCTTCTTGATGCACTCTAGGATGCCATTGGCCACAAGGGCACATTGCTGGTTCACAGTCATCCTGTTATCCACTAGGACTCTTGGGTCTTTTTCCACAGAACTGCTTACCAGCAGATCAGTCCCTAACCTGTACTGGTACATGGGGTTATGTCTCCCCAGATGTATTACCCTACACTCGCCCTTGCTGAATTTCATAAGGTTTCTCTCTTCCCAACTCTCCAGCCTGTCCACGTCATGCTGGATGGCAGCACAGCCTTCTGGTGCATCTGCCATTCATAATTTTGTGTCATAAGCAAACTTCTTGAGGGTACGCTCTATTCTTTCATCCAGGTCATTAATGAATATATTGAACAGGACTGAACCCACTACTGACCCCTGGGAAACACTCATTAAAGACCTCCAATTGGACTCCACACCATTGATCACAACCCTCTGAGCTCTATCCTTCAACCAGTTTTCAATCTACCCCACTGTCCATTCACCTATCCCACACTTCCTAAGCTTGTCTATGAGGATGCTGTGGGAGACAGTGTCAAAAGCTACTACTTGTGTTGAAAGCATCTTAGCAGATAGCACGCATGGGTTGTTAATACAGGCCTGCTTGCACAATCCAGCCTATGTGCCAGATAGTGAGGACAGTGTCCAGCCTACATGCTAGATTTTAGCTTATGTGCTTATAGCAAGGACAATCTAGCCTACGTGCCTTAGCAAAAATAGTGTGCCTTTGAAGAAGTTACAGAATAGTGTGCCCTTGGAGAAGTTACTAACTAACAGGCAAGAAAGGAGGATGTTATTGATGAAGCAGGGATGCTGCTGATTGCTATAATGCTGACTAATCTTGAGCCAATAAGATAGAAAAGAGCTTTCATGTAAACACCTGCTGTAATACAATAAAGAATAGAGCTTTTGTGTGTGAACCCTGTAAAACCCTATATAAGCTGTGTGATTTTGCAATAAATTGAGCATCGACCGTACTTCTATGAAGATTGTGTCTTTGACTCCAGAAGCTCCTAGCATCATACTTGTGTCCTTAGCATCACAGACTATCTCAGAAGAGGGTATTTCAAGGACCCTAAAGAATACCAGTGGGCCTTTAATGCAGCTCCTTTGGAGAGGGGTGAAATTGTACTGTTATCCACCTTGCCTGGTCTCTTGGAGGACCATTCTGTGGTGAGGTTGCTAAGGGTTGAAGAATAGCAGGTGCCAATTGCTACCACCACAGTGCACCAGCAACAATATTGTATCAACCAAGATTCCCCAATTCCCACCCATAAGCTGATTCATTCACTGGAAAGCCAAAGGATGGTCAGCAGGACCAGGTCACTAACCCTTCAACAGCACCATATGGCCAGTGTGAAAGTCTAATGTAGAATTGAGACCGATAGCAGAATACTGTGGTCTGAGTGCTGCCGTGCCAGACATGCTACAGCAGGGGTCCTCAAACTTTTTAAACAGGGGGCCAGTTCACTGTCCCTTGGACACTATCGGGGGCTGGACTATAGTTTGGAAAAAAATGAACGAATTCCTATGCACACTGCACATATTTTATTTGTAGTAGTACACAAAGAACAGGAAAAAAGAATGCAATATTTAAAATGAAGAACAATTGTAATCAACAAAAACAAATAATATTTCAATGTGAACTATGGGCCTGATTTTGGCTAATGAGATGGTCTATGTTAGGTTCCATATTTGTCACTGCTAGTCGTAGCAAGTGATCATAGAATCACAGAATTATCTGGGTTGGAAGAGACCTCCAAGATCATCAAGTCCAACCCTTAATCCAACACTATAATGATTACTAGATCATGGCACTAAGTGCCACATCCAGTCTTATTTTAAAAACCTCCAGGGATAGTGAATCCACCACCTCTCTGGGCAGGCCATTCCAATGCCTGATTACTCGCTCTGTAAAGAATTTTTTCCTTATAAACCTTCCCTGGCAGAGCCTAAGCTCGTATCCTCTTGTTCTGTTGCTTGTTGCCTGGCAGAAGAGACCGACCCCCACCTGACTACAACCTCCTTTCAGATAGTTGTAGAGAGTGATGAGGTCACCCCTGAGCCTCCTCTTCTCCAGGCTACACAACCCCAGCTCCCTCAGCCTCTCTTCACAGGACTTGTGCTCAAGTCCCTTCACGAGTTTTGTNCGGCATATGATTCGCCTGAGTTGGCTGGATCTCGCAGTCCAGAGGCTGCCGACTGTGGCAGAGGAGAGGAGGTGTGGGAGGAGGAGGACGAGGAGGAGGAGGAGGAGGAGGTGGAGGAGGAGGAGGAGGAGGTTCTGTAAATACCAGCGGGCCGGACTGAGGACCCTGGGGGGCTGTATCTGGCCCGCGGGCTGTAGTCTGAGGACCCCTGTGCTACAGCTTCAATATGAACTGGAGTCAGAGGCAGCCAAGTGGTATGCCACAATGGATATTGCTAATGCATTCTTCTCTATTCCTATAGCACTGGATTGCAGGCCACACTTTGCTTTCACTTGGAGGGGTGGCCATTACACCTATAATCAACTGCCCCAAGGCTGGAAATACAGCCCCAACATTTGCCATGGACTGACGAGACTTCCCTAGAACAGGGTGGAGCTCCAAACACCAGCAATACATTGATGACATCATTGTATGGGGTGATACAGCAGAACTTTTTGAGAAAGGGAAGAAAATAGTTAGAACCCTTCTGAAAGCTGGTTTTGCTATGAAACAAAGTAAGGTCAAGGGACCTACATGGGAAATACAGCTGTTAGGAATAAAACGGCAAGATGGACATTGCCAGATTCCCACGGATGTGAAAAATGACATAGCAGCTATATTTCTGCCCACCAGTAAAAAGGAAACACAGGCTTTCTGGGTATTGTAGGTTACTGGAGAACGTATATCCCAGAAGAATCATAGAATCATACAATCATAGAATCGTCAGAGTTGGAAGGGACCTTAAGGATCATCTAGTTCCAACCCCCCTGCCTGGCAGGGACACCATCCACTAGATCAGGTTGCCCAGGGCCCCATCAAGCCTTGTCTTAAAAGCTTCCAGGGATGAGGCTTCCATAACCTCTCTGGGCAACCTGTTGCACTGTCTAAGCACCCTCATAGTGAAGAACTTCTTCCTAATATCTAACCTAAATCTACCCTCCTCTAGCTTACACCCATTTCCTCTGGTTCTATCACTGTCTGACCTCCTAAAAAGTCCCTCACCAGCTTTCTTGTAGGCCTCCTTCAGATACTGAAAGGCCACAATAAGGTCTCCTCGGAGCCTTATCCTCTGCAGACTAACAATCCCAACTCTCAGTCTGTCCTCGTAGGAGAGGTGCTCCAGTCCTCTGATCATTCTCATGGCCCTTCTCTGGACTCGCTCCAGCACTTCCATATCCCTCTTCTAATAGGGGCTCTAGAAGTGGACACAATATTCCAGGTGGGGTCTCATGAAAGCAGAGTAGGGGGGGAGAATCACCTCCCTCGACCTGCTGGCCACACTCCTCTTGATGCAGCCTAGAATACGGTTGGCCTTCTGGGCTGCAAGCGCACATTGGTGGCTCACGTTGAGCTTCTCATCCACCAACACCCCAAGTCTCTTTCCACAGGGCTGCTATCAAGCCAATCTTCACCCAGCCCGTATCGGTGCTTGGGATTGAAGAATGATTTCAAATGAGGCTCTGAGCAGCAACAAGCCTTTGAACAAATTTAACAGGAGGTTGTGCATGCAGTAGCCCTTGGGCCAGCCCAGGCAGGACAAGATGTCACAAATGTGCTCTATGCCACAGCCAGGAAGAATGGTCCTACCTGAAGCGTCTGTCAGGGAGCACCTGGGGAGACCTGAGGCGAACCACTGAGGTTTTGGAGTCATACAAAGGATGTGAAGCCAACAACCCTCCAGCTGTAAAAGAGATATTGGCAGCATATGAAGGTGTTGGAGCTGCCTCAGAAGTGGTTGGTACTGAAGCACAGCTCCTCCTGGCACCCCAGCTGCTAAAGCCAGGGTGGATGCTCAAAAGGGAAGGTCTCTTCCACACATTGTGCAACTGATGCTACATGGAGTAAGTGGGTTGCACTGATTACACAATGGGCTGGAATAGGGATCCCCACCTGCCTAGGAATCTTGGAAGTGATTACAAACTGGCCAGAGGCCATAGATTTCAAGATAGCACCAGAGAAGGAGGAGGTAACACATGCTGAAGAGGGCCCACCATATAACAAACTACCACATAACAAGAAGCGTTATCCAGCTTTAGATATTGCTGAGCAGGAAAGGCTGTCAGTCTCTATACTGCTTCATGGATGATGGCAAATGCCCTGTGGGGGTGGGTAAAGCAGAGCAGCTAGTGTCGTGGTCAGAGAGACAAATTTCTGGACCTCTCAGCGCACGGCAGTTAAAGGAGAGACTGGATTGGAAGTTAAAAACTAGAAACTGCTTTGATAATGACAACAGATATAGATGAAAGGGATATAAACGTATACAGGACGGAAACACGAAAACCGACTTCCCCTCTATACTGATAATTACGTCAGGACCGAGCTCTCAGGTATCAGCTTCACCCAGCGCAGCTCAAGCAGCCCAAACAGCTTCACGTGTGTCTCAGAGAGCAGAGGCAGCCTGCAACACATCCAGGTCACAGCAGAGAGAGAAGAGAGCTTCCTCGTGGCCACCAGTTAACAAAAGTCCAGCAGAAAAACCCAGCGTTCCCCTGGCTTCCCCCCTGTGGCAGGGGGTGTGGGTTTGCAGTGTCAAACTGGTCCTTCTCTTCCTCACACCTCCAGAAGTGGCTGCAATGGACTTTGCTTGTTACTCCACATGGAAGGTCCACCTGCCTGAACTTATTGGTAACAAGCAAGACCCTGTCAGCTGATGGATGAGGCTCTCAGCTGATAAGGTGTCTCTGTCCAGAGAAGTTGCCATGTACTGAGTTAGCATGTATGACCATGAGCCCTGCTCCAGCTTGGGTATAAAATGGAGTCCTGCTAGAGGACATTTTGGGAGTTCCTTGAAGCAGCTGGTCTGTGACATGAGATCCTCCCGATGGCAAAGGGCATACACCATGGACACTCCCTGAGGTTGAGTGCCCTCACTTTAACTGAGTGAAAGCGTGCTATGAATCCTCCCCTTTTCCCCCCTTTTAAACCCTGAAAGCTCTTAGGTCTCCTTGGTCGTACTGATGCCCACACTTGGTTTTGCTGTTCCACAGCTAAGTTTGAGCCAACTCCAGCAGCATCCAAACTAATCTGAAAACTGTACGGACACTTGTTTTTTTGCAATAAACTGTAGTTAGTTTGGTTTCGCCTCTAGTGGTTGGTGGTTTTGTTCCATGAGTTAGCTTTGGTGTAGTCAGTACGTTGTTAGGATAATGGAGGAGTTTTCCTTAGTTGAGGAGGACTGGGTTAGGGAACAGCTATAAATCCATGGGTCCTGATGGGATGCACCCACGGGTGCTGAGGGAGCTGGCAGAAGTCATTGCCAGGCCCCTCTCCATCATCTTTAGTAAGTCCTGGGGAACAGGAGAGGTGCCTGGGGATTGGAGGAAGGCAAATGTCACTCCAGTCTTCAAAAACAGCAAGAAGAACGAGCTGGGTAACTATAGACCAGTCAGCCTCACCTCCATCCCAGGAAAGGTGATGGAACACTTTATCCTTGACTCTGTCTCCAGGCATATCAAGGATAAGGGGGTCATTGGGAGCAGTCAGCATGGGTTTACCAAGGGGAAGTCATGTTTGACCAACCTGATAGCCTTTACGAGGACATAACCGGGTGGATAGATGAGGGTAGGGCAGTGGATGTGGTTTATCTCGATTTCAGTAAAGCGTTTGACACTGTCTCCCACAGCATCCTTGCAGCTAAACTGAGGAAGCGTGGTCTGGATGACTGGGTACTAAGGTGGATTGTGAACTGGTTGAAGGACAGAAGTCAGAGAGTTGTGGTCAATGGGATGGAGTCTAGTTGGAGGTCTGTGTCTAGTGGAGTCCCTCAGGGGTCAGTACTGGGACCAGTACTTTTCAATCTATTCATTAACTACCTGGATGAGGGAACAGAGTGTGCTCTCAGCAAGTTTGCTGATGACACTAAACTGGGTGGAGTGGCTGACACACCGGAGGGTTGTGCTGCCATTCAGCGTGACTTAGACAGGCTGGAGAGTTGGGCAGGGAAAAATTGAATGAGTTTCAATAAGGCCAAGTGTCGAGTCTTGCGCCTGGGAAAGACCAACCCCATGTATGAGTATAGGTTGGGGGCTGAGCTGTTTGAGAACAGTGAAGGGGAAAGGGATCTGGAGGTCCTAGTGGACGAAAGGATGACCATGAGCCAGCAGTGTGCTCTTGTAGCCAGGAGGACCAATGGGATTCTGGGGTGGATTAGAAGGGATGTGGTTAGTAGGTCAAGAGAGGTTCTTCTTCCTCTTCATTCTACCCTGTTGAGGCCACATCTGGAATAGCAGCCAGTTCTGGGCCCCTCAGTTGAAGAAGGATAGGGAACTGCTGGAGAGTCCGGCGCAGAGCCACAAAGATGATGAAGGGGCTGGAACCTCTTCCTTGTGAGGAAAGGCTGAGGGAGCTGGGTCTCTTTAGCTTGGAGAAGAGGAGGCTAAGGGGTGACCTCATCTATGCTTTTAAATATGTGAAGGGTGTGTGTCAGGAGGATGGGGTCAGGCTCTTCTCAGTGAAGCCCAGTGACAGGACAAGAGGCAATGGTTGTAAGCTGAAGCATAGGAGATTCCGTGTGAATACACGAAGGAATTTTTTCCCAGTTCAGGTGCCAGTGCACTGGCACAGACTGCCCAGAGAGGCTGGGGAGTCTCCTTCTATGGAGGTATTCCAAACTGGATGTATGGATGCGCTTCTGTGTGATGTGGTCTAGGGAATCCTGCTGTGGCAGGGGGGTTGGACTAGATGATCTTTCGAGGTCCCTTCCAACTCCTAATATTCTGTGATTCTGTGATGTCACTTGAGGAGTTACTACAGAGGCAAGGGCAGAGGAAAAGATATGAAGAAGCTCAGAGAACCAGAGATTATACATGTGAAGGGATTATCAAATGCAGCCAACAGAGTGCAAAAAAGCAGGTTGTATTCAAACCATGGATGAATGGTGACGAAACAGACTATGCATGGCTGTCTATAAAGATCCAGGACACCACAGGCCTTTGATAAAAGGGCTATCAGACACTCTAAAAATAATAAACAAAGTTTATGAGAAACAATCAAGAGTACTATTAATAACAATCAGCAGAATTAAAATACCACCCCCTGCCATGTAACGACATGGGCAGAAATACTGTATTTGATAGTTACGTACAGCTGAGAAATGAGATGGACAGGTATACCTTATGAACCAGGAGAGGGGAGATGAGTTAGACAGGCTGCCCTGAGAACAAAGATGACAAATTCTGTAAGGACCCCTTGTCCTAACAGTGTAAGCAAACTACTCTCTTTGACTGTGATCAATATAAGTTGTGGCACTGAGGCCAGCCATGATGGGGGAGCATGGCAGCTCCCAGAGGGAGTAGTGGCTCTGTCAAGCTGTGAAAAAAGTGGCATTCCAAGCCAAATAATTATCATGACTGAGATAAAGAAAAGTCTGTATCACAGAATAGTGCTAGTAAGAGAAATTGGATCATGGAAAGAAAACATCCACGTGTAGAGGGTTATGAGGAGGGTCACCTGGTCTGTCAGAGCAGAGACATACAAAGTGCAAGATAGGAGATTGTTGCTGCTTTGGCTGAAGGTGCTTTTGGAAAATAAGTGGAACGCATTGATCCCAAAGCAGGAGACAAGCACATACTGATGAAAATAGTAAAAAATGTTGTCAGGTACTCCAAAGCAGCTCTGCAGAAATTTGAATACTGGAACATTTAAGTGCATCAGATCCCAGTAGCACATACCGCCATGTCAAGATGTTCGAATGGTTTTGAGTGCCTTGGATGTGCCTACATTGTTTCTGAGTAACCAAGGCTCAGCACCTATGACTTCAGTAAAGAGAATGGTTTTCTGCCACTTAGGCTGGACCAGTTTAGAGGGATGGCATATCAGATCTGCAATCTCTGAGCTTTTTGCATTTGAAAAAGTTGACAAAAAGATCTGAAACTGAGAAATGTTTAATCTGTGACATCTGACTGTATAGAAGAGTATAACTCCAAACCAGAACAACGAACACACGCAAAAAAACCAGACATCAAACGGGGGACTTTGGAAGCTTAATACACAATTATGAATATCACAGCAGTTTGGCATCTACAAGATACTACAGAGCTCCCAAAGTTATCCTAGCACAAACATGTGATGCTTGGAGCAGGACGTATACTCACAGACTACTACTTTGAATCCACAGTATTTCCAACCCATGACAGCAAAGAACAGCTGGCAATAATGAAGTAATTAATGGGGCCCTTACCAAATCACAGCATAAAGAAAACCAGGAAATGTAAATATTTCTGTCATGAGTGGCTGAATTGGGATGAACAGAGTTCTGCTGTTACATACTTCTCAAGGTGCTATAAGTCACTGAATGAATTCACAACTTGTCACACTTAGCTTCAGAATACAGTTTCAGGTCTCAATTGCAGTGTCCAGTATTGTCCTCTAATGCTGAGAACTGGATCCCAGGCTTACTTAATGTTCTTGCTTAATGCCTGACTAAGAAGATGAATATTGCTTGTACTTCAAAGCCCAAATGTCAGGTAAACACCAATAAAAGGCTTGTAGTGTAGAGGAATGAGCTGTCATTTGGTCAAGGGAATATTTCCCCATAGTTTTTCCTTATTTTTTAAGCTCATAAATATTGAAGTCCTTGGATTTCTCTATTTTAGTATATAATTTTCCAGTGAGTTGGCTGCTCACAGTTTTTCTCTTTTTCACCACAAAATCGGTTATAAGTTGTTTTTGGATCAAATCCCAAGATCTCCCTTTCCTCATGGATCCGGAAGGAAAATGTTGAAACTGAAGTGCCTATAAAATACCTGCAAAAAAACCAACCAACCAAAAAAAAAAACAACATGAAAAACCCAAACAAACAAAAAACCCACAAAAACCAAGAAGAGTTTCTGAAGGTGTCCAGTTTTTAAAATGTACGTAATTAATATCAGTCAAATGCAGTTTAGTGTTCAGTGAATTTATATGATAATGACATTATCTTACACATTATATATACACAATTGCTAATATGTATCTTAATTACATAATATGACATCATATGATTTGTAAACATCTATATTTGAGTTCAAAATAATAGTCAGTTTTGTGACAGTAAGATCTGTCTCCTCAAAGAAAAGTCAAATTCGCTACCTTGCATGTGCACAAATCCACTGGTCAATCACAGCCAAGCCCCCATCTTTATAGAGTTCTAGCTCCTCCCAAGATGGTTCAAACCTCACCATCTCAGGCAGCAGTTTCTTGAGCAATTCAGTCTCTGAAAAAAAGAACCATGCACATTTATTTTTATGTTATAAAGAGCAACTTGCAGATGCCATAAAATTTAAGTGTTCAAGGAAACCCTGGGTGAACAGTTCTGAAGCAAGCAAAACCAAAACCTAGCTACACATTTGCCAAACATCAGAGCACTGTTGGGGTGCAAGCCAGTGGGGCAGAGACACAGGGCAGAGGGGGACAATTCTTAGGGGCTGAGGAAGCCTACAAGGGGTAGAACAGACACTACAACTAGCCTTGGTGTCTAATCTTACAGGGTAGGTGTGCCAAGAGACCTTTCTTGAGAGCAAAGATTAGTTACTGTAGCCATGCCCTGCAGGGTTATTCTAACATCACACGTTGAAAGAGATCTGTAGCTAGTACTGGGAAGAAGGTGCAGCCCTGGGATAAGGCCTGGGGGACAGAACCCCACCCTTGGGTGTTTCTACGCCTTGTCCACAGACAGCTAAGTCCACGCCAGTCTAGTGTTCCCTAGCTAAGGGGAAGGCTGGGCAGGGGACTTCAGAGGACCCTTCTCACCAGCATGTCTTTGAAATAGTAATAAAAAAGGTGGGATGGAAGAAAGAAGAGGAGGAACAACAGGCAAATGCAATTTCCAGTTTCCTATTGTAGACACCGTCAAACCTCCTACGGGAAATAAAAAAGGAATGGTTTGATACCAATTTAAGCTGAAAGGAAACAGCTGCCCAACCCTGTTCAATTCCCTGGTCAATGATGGAGACAGATGAACTTCCGGCCATTTATAAAAACAAAGTGGCAATCGCTGCATTCATTGCCAAGGGTTATCTATTGTAAACTGACTTGTATAATTTGCCTACCCTCCTCAACAGCATCAGTGGCTACAAAAACTTTTTCAAGTTTATGCAACTCCAAGAGGCTGCGGATCTTCTTTACTGCTCCTCGCAGGGAAGGCACATCTTCTCTGTGACCCCAAATGAAGTCTTTCCTTCTGAGATGAACCCCAAGGTATGGGCCACCTAAAGCTGTGCCCATCTTAACCTAAGAGAGAAAGACCAATTAACAGAAAAACTTGAGAGAATCACAATTCACTTGTGGTCTATGGAACATGAACCCTGGCTGCTGATGGCAATCAGAATCGTTTTATTGATCCATAAGCTAGAATTTATACTTTTACAGAAAGGATAATGACCAATTACCTTCATACAGAAAGGACACTGACCAATTAGTGAGTAACACCTTCATATACAAAGTATACTGACAAATTAGCAAGTGACACTTACATATACAAAGGATACTGACCAATTAAGAACTAACACTTAATAGATAAAAACAACTACCATAAATGTGCACTTCAAAGAAAAGTGAATGTGGCAAAACTGACGCTGTGAGGTGTGGGGAGGTTAGCATGCTAAGACTACGTAGGGCGCCAAGGCCTCTGTGTGCAACTGCAAGGCTCCTGCTAGCTGACTCCCACTTTCTCTCTCAGACTACCTTAACTGTTTTCTTGTGGGAAACTTACTTTTGCTCTGTCTAGTTTCTCTCCTGCAGGAGCCTGGCCTTTGCAGCCTGCAGTGACATACTACATTCACTCACACTTGAAAATGTCTAAATGCATAATCTCTGGATATGGCACTGAATTAATTACACTGGCTGCAGAAAGTAATTTTAAGGTATGGATTAGCAGTACTTTGGGACACTTACTGCAACATTTTGATCTTGGGTGGCCTGCATCATACAAGAGAAACCAGAGTGCAGAAAATCTGCTCTCCTTGAACAAATCCACAACTGGCACTTTCCAGCTGAACTTTACACACATACATGATGCTGAACGTACAAAGAAATAAAAGTTTCCTTTAGTGAAACGAGGGTAACAGAAATCCAGCACCCAGAACCAATCAGGCACACCTCAACAGACCTCCATTAAGTCTTGCTGCACTGGGAGAAAAGGGTACAGTAGAAACATGCACATCCACCTGTATCTGCGCAGGAAGAACTAGATTCACATGTATCTTCCAATATCTCTTGCAGTGTATCACAGAATGAGAGAAGGTTAGGAGCTGGAAGTGACTTCCAAAGATCATCTAGTCCAACGCCCCTGCCACAGCAGGATTCCCTAGACCACATCACACAGAAGTGCGTCCAGATAGGTTTTGAATCTCTACAGAGAAAGAGACTCCACAACCTCTCTGGGCAGTCTGTGCCAGTGCTCTGGCACCCTCACTGCAAAAAATGTTCTTGTATTCACACAGAACCTCCTATGCTTCAGCTTACAACCACTGCCTCTTGTCTTGTCACTGGGCTTCACTGAGAAGAGCCTGACCCCATCCTCCTGACACCCACCCCTCACATATTTCAAAGCATAGATGAGGCCACCCCTTAGCCTCCTCTTCTCCACGCTAAAGAGACCCAGCTCCCTCAGCCTTTCCTCACAAGGAAGAGGTTCCAGCCCCTTCATCATCTTGGTGGCTCCGCACTGGACTCTTTCCAGCAGTTCCCTATCCTTCTTAAACTGAGGGCCCCAGAACTGGACGCAACATTCCAGATGTGGCTTTACCAGAGTAGAGTAGTGGGGGAGTAGAACCTCTCTCGACCTACTAACCACACCCCTTCTAACACACTCCAGAATCCCATTGGCCCTCCTGGCCATAAGGGCACACTGCAGGCTCATGGTCATCCTTCCATCCACCAGGTCCCCCAGATCCCTTTCCCTTTCACTGCTATCCAACAGCTCAGTCCCCAACCTATACTGATCCATGGGGTTGATCTTTCCCGGGTGCAAAACTCAACACTTAGTCTTGCTGACTTTCATTCAATTTCTCCCTGCCCAACTCCCCAGCCTGTCTCGATGAATGGCAGTGACGTTTGCCTTCCTCCAATCCTCAGGCACCACTCCTGTTCCCCCAGGACTTGACAAAAATGATGGAGAGTGGCCTGGCAATGACTTCTGCCAGCTCCCTCAACACCTGTGGGTGCATCCCATCAGGACCCATGTATTTATGGATCTATATGGCTTAACTGATCCCTAACCCAGTCCTCTTCAACTAAGGAAAACTCCTCCATTATTCTAGCATCATCTTGGGGCTCAGGCGTCTGAGGCTCCTGAGGACAGCCTCTAACAGTATAGACAGACACAAAGAAGGCATTCAGTAACTCTACTTTCTTTGTATCATCTGTCACCAAGGCACCCACCTCATTCAGCACTGGGCCTACATTGCCTCTAGTATTCGTTTTTCCTGCAATGGATTTGAAGAAGCATTCCCTATTGCCCTTGACCTCCCTTGCAAGGTTTAATTGCAGAGAGGCCTTAGCTTTCTTAGTTGCCTCCCTATAATCTCTGACAACAGTCTTGTACTCTTCCCATGTGGCCAACCCCTCCTTCCATGATCTGTAGACTCTCTTCTTCCACTTGAGTTTGCCCAGCAGTTCCCGACTTAACCATGCTGGTCTCCTGGCTCCCTTTCTCGATTTTCTACATGTTGGGATGCTCTGATCTTGAGCTTGCAAGAAGTGGTCCTTGAATGTTAACCAACTCTCTTGAGCCCCTTTATCTTCTAGCACCCTGTCCCATGAGATTTCCCCTAGCAATTTCTTGAAAAGATCAAAGTTTGCCCTACTGAAGTCTAGGGTTGTGATCCGACTAGGTATTCTGTTCCTACTACACAAGATCCTGAATCCCACCATCTCATGATGCAAGAGTACACAAAGAAATAAAAACAACCTGTTAAATGTGTTACAGGAAACAGAAACGATTTTACCTTCATCTGTGTCCAGTCCTCCTTGTAGTAGGTCCTGTCTGCCTCATCTGTAGAGTGAAGATATTTGTTTCTAAACTCATCTCCCACTACACGGAGGTGTTTAGCAAAAACCATGCTCCGACGGGTCTGTCGGAATAAAAGCAGATGCTGAATCAGAAAAAGCAAGAGCTGAAAATGACTAAACGGAGACAGTTTCACGTAAGCAGAGCCTTCCAGGATGCAGTTACTTCTGCAGCACTACAAACAACAATTTCTAGCTTATCTGAGATTCAACTGCTTAATCCTAATCGTAACCACATTTATAAGCAGCATATTTGTTGCAATACAACAGAACACATAATATACCAAATTAAACACTACAGCAATACATCTCACCTTCAAAAACAAAAGCTCATTAAAGACTTTAGCTTGCAAAACATCCATTAAGAATAAACTCTAAAATATCATGCCTCTAGCAACAGACTTCTTATCAGATTCAGTGGAAATGTGATGAGAGAGGAATTATTCCCTTCACCTGTGCATAATAACCTTTTTCAAAGATTCTGTGAGGCAGCTATCACTGCACACAGACATACAGAGCTGCCTTATTAACAGGCACACACAACAAAACTAAGGAAATCCCATGTGCCTTCCAAGGGACACTAGACAATTTGGTTTAATTCCTAATTTTATACAATTTTATTCTGTCATATGACAGTCACCAAAGAAGGTGCAATGGAAATACTTCTCTACAATTTCCAACAGCCTCTCCTCTCAGGATGGTGAAGCCCACAGGTACAGAGATCACTACACAGCAGAGATGTCAGGCAGAGTATTACTGGTACTCAAGAGCACATCAATTGTGCTAGAGCCTTGCTCAAGCAGAGAGGCAGGAACTAGAATTGCCAGCCTTTTTTTTCCTTTTCCTGGAGCAGCTATTTCTCCATATGCCAAACTCACTGTGGTTGAACCGGTGCCTCCTCCGTATAATTCATTATGACACTGAATTCAGTCTTCTGTAAGATCCATCACACTGGTATCTGGAGATTCACACCCCTCTAAATATTCAGTGGAAGCACAAAGCCTGCTCTTCTGTCATCTTTCAAAAAATCAGCACTGGCTTTCTAATCCCATCCCAAATCCTCCAGCAAAAGGTTTGTACCAAAGGAGGATGTACACACTATCTGCTGCAAAATGCTCATGCGGCAGTTCAGAGGGACATTTTCCCTCCTTTTTGTAAAATGCCAACACAATACGATACTGCTGAGCCAAGTTATTTGGCATCTTACACAAGATGTGATGAACATGGTACGTCCCAAGAGGCAGCAAATGTGTACACAACCCACAACAGTGCAGTGCACTGGGGAAGATAACAAACATCCTTAAATGCTATGTTTATGACAAATGCCCCTAAACTTCATCCTAACAGACTGCATGACTGACACGTCATGTTTGGCACCCACATGGTATGCTGTGCCAAGTTTTTTCCAGGCACAAAGCACTCCTCTGACAGCAGCTGTTCTGATGAACACTTATTTTACAGCAGCATATGTAAACAGATTGTGTTTTTTGTGTTTTTGAATGTGTGAACTTCCACTGATAGACTTTCTAAAGTGGATGCTCTCTGTATCTGGTTATCTTCTCATTTGAAGTGTATGTTTCAAATCTGTACAAGTGATAATGTCACCCTTTTCAACTACCTACAAGTTTTGCTTCTTCTCCCTTTTTATCTGCAAAGAAACAAACAGAGAAGGGAGAGACACTCCTCAGAGGTGCACACAAAAAGACAAGAGGCCTTGGCCCCAAGCAGCAATGAGACAACTTCTGTCTGGATATCAGGCAGAACGTCTTGCATGCAGGAGTAGTACAGCTGTGGGACAGGTCCCAGCAAGGCAGCAGATCTCCATTTAAGGAGACAGAGGTTGGTTGCAAAGGGAAGCTGGGCTTGTTACAATTTTAAAACTTCTACTTCTTTGAGACAAGGGGTATCTGTTAGCAAGATTCATAAAGAACTCTAGATGTTATCCAAAGAGTTATTAAGAAAAAAAAAAAAAAAAAAAAAATCACAAAAAACCATGTAAGTAGTTAAAATTGAAATAAAGAACAATATATTTTCCAGGAAGTCTTAAGTAATTTTGAGAGAAGTTTAAATTGTTGAGACAATGATTAAAGTGCCACTGTTAAGAAAGGTGTTACGGATCCATATAGATTTAATGTCTGCTTTTACTGGACTACAAGTCAGACTCAGAAATGATATATGTGTTGCAATTCTCCACTTAGAAAGTTGTTCTCAGTGAAAAATTCGTAGTTAGCAAACTACTGTTTGGTCCTCTTCTGAAAAACTGCCATACACCAAGTGAATAGCGAGAAGTTTAACTCTTACAAGACTGAGGTCGATGTAACTTGTTTTGTAGCATCTTGAGAGTCACTGTCTCTTAAAAATTTTAATTATACCAAGCATTTCCATATCATGTACCATTCTCCTGAAGCTGAAACTCTGTCTTAAAACTTTTCTACGGGAATTATTTTACCATAGACCATATTTTATCATAGAGCGTGGGGCCTCCCAAAGTGTTCACGGTTACCTTGAAACCCATGGGAATTTTGCCACTGAAGTCAATATGGAGACAGGAAGGACAATACTGAGCACGTTGGGAATTCTTTAGAAAAGATTAATCTTGAAGAAGACTAGAAAAGGAACTGCACAAAGGCAATTCCCTTCTGACTGCGGATGTGTTGCATAGGGGAAATCCTTCTAAACACCATGATCTGCAGCACCAAGACTTTGGGGACAAGACACAAGGACAAACTCCTGAATTACATTAATCCACAGCAGCCTAAAGTCCATCTTTAGCATACACTGCTGAAACATAAGACATAAGTTACTTACAAGGAAAGAAACACAAGGCAAAACTGAAACACTTACTGAGTTTTTATCAGAACCAGTTATAAAGTCTAGAGAAGCTAATTCAAAAATACTCACATTCCAATAATCTTTCCCTCCGTAGTGGTCATGAAGAAGGTTTTCAGCTCTGTCTAACATCACTGACCTATTAAAAATTGTAAAACTGAGTGCAGTTCCCTTAGGAATAGAATTTACATTATGATGTTTCTTTAAACAGTTGCCAGGATAAAGCACATACTTGTTTGCAAAGGGAGCACAGGGAATGAGGGAGAGGCTGCCAATCTGTTCTGTATAAAGCGAGTTGTGGCCCATAGCCTACTGGGGAGAAAAGGGAACAATGACACTGTGTTTCTGCTCTCTTCCTTGATAATCATATTATTAATTCTGACAGTTAAGTACAAACAAGCATTAACAATCCCTCATGTAGTCTTCACAGCAGCTGCTGCTGAAGAAATAAGATTGCCAACAGGGAAGCTGAGCCAAAGAGAAGAAGCAATCTGTGAAATGATGCTCAGCCTCAGAGCATGTGACAGCCTCTTGGAAGAAGCACAGGTCATGCTCACAAATACAAAACCAGAGAAAGCGTGGAATAAAATATCCTACACTAAAACAACAGACCAAAGAACGCTCAACAGATCAAACACAGTACAAAAACGTGTGTTAGCAACTAAGCATCAATTTTAACATTGTAATTTTTCACTAACATGAAAACAGCCTGTACTTTTCATAAACACACACAGTTCAGGGCTGGACAGTGGAAACATAACTGCACAATCCACGTTATAAAAAGCAGGAGAGATTTTTAGAGTGTTGAGTATCCAAGAGCATAAGGGATGTAGGTTTAACTTGTGCTCTGAGCACACTGAACATGTGTGAAAGATAGGGAGGGACTCTTTACCAGGGAGTGTAATGACAGGACGAGGTGTAACAGTTTTAAACTGAAAGAGGGTAGATTTAGATTAGATATTGGAAGAAATTCTTCACTGTGAGGCCAGTGAGACACTGACACAGATTAGCCAGAGAAGTTGTGGATGCCCCATGGATGGAAGTGTTCAAGGCCAGGCTGGATAGGGCTGGTAGCAACCTAGTCTAGTGGAAGGTGTCCCCTGCCTATGGTATGCAGGGTTGGAACTAGATGACGTCTAAGGTCCCTTCCACATCAAACCATTCTGCGATACTATGATTTTTTAAGTGCTGACTGGGCAAAAAAGTGGCAGATGAAGTCTAATATAGGAGTGCATTAGTAACAAAAAAGTCCTGAAGGGGGCTCTATGCTAACCGTTGCTGTTCAGGAATGAGGACAGTTTCATGAAAAGGTCAAACCAATGCTCATTAGAAGTCAAAAAAAGGAACTTGCATATTAGGAATTAACAGAAAAAGATGAGAACACTAAACAAATCATGTCACTACATCACTATGTAATGGGTTGACCTGCATACAGTGTGCAGGATGCATTTGAATTGTAAAGGTTCAGAGAATAGCAGCAAGGATGACCAAAGACACGGAATAGTTTTCACACAAAGAAAAACTATTCAAGCCAGGACAATTCACACTGCAGAGGAGACAACTGAGGGGATATATGAAAGAGATGTAAAATCATTCATGGCACAGAGATGAATACGGAAGAGTTGTTTATTCATTGTCATTTCTAGCACACGAACTAGGGAACTTGCAGACAGGAGTTACAAAAGGAGGCAGATTTTCACGGGATGCACAGCTAAGGTGCATAACCTTAAGGTCTCCTCCTAAGATTTTGTGAATGCCAACAGTGTGCATGGGGGTTTAAAGGGAAGCTTGCACAGATCCATGGACTCACTGAAGGACATAAAAGATAAGAAAACCACTTTTGGCTCACAAAAATCCCTACAACCTCAAATCTGAAGGGCTTGACAGGACCCAGTGGAAGTATCATACACACTTCGCCAGTTCCTGTATTTTTCCCCAGACATCTGATCTTAGCCACTCTTGGATGTAACACACTATGCTAGATCGACTTTAACATGAACCGCTGTAGATGCCCTTTGTCTTTGTTATGTTGATACTTCTTTCCACTTACGCCTGATTGAGAAATGTGATGAGGTGGATAAGGCACCTTGTCTGTATGTTAGGGGTACTTGGGCACCACTCCTAATCTCTTGACCTTTCTCATCACCATACCTTTGACAGTTGCCATGAAAAGTTAACTGCAGGGCTAAACATGCCCACCTCTATAGCTTATTTAAACCAGCTTTCCACTGTCACTGGCAAAGATTATGGTGTAACTCCTACAAATAGAACAACTTCCCTGTTAAAAACCAGGACTTTGCTTCCTCTGCTCACAGCAGGAGGTACTATAGATCCCCACTGTTTTACTTAGGGGAATCTTCATCTCACTTCTAGTTAAATCCTATCAATGTCAGATTTCTGTATGTTTTGCTCTCATGGCAAAATTGCACTTCAGCTTACAGGGTTTGTGTTTCTCCTATGAATTTATGCCCCTGATGTATTCAGAGACAGTGATTCTTATTCTCCCCTGTACCCCACTAGGTTTTGCTTTGCTGTGATGTCTTGAGTTGTTACAGGGTCACAGCTGACTGGAAATACTCTGCTACTGGGATAATGTAAGCATGTTCCATACCCTGTCAAAGCTTTCCTTTCCTCTGATCCATCCTAGTGCCAACTCAGAATAGAAAGAAAAAACATGCCACTTTGCTTTCTCTAAACCCAGCTCACACTATTGATGATGGATGTTGCAGGAGACCAGTCACTGCAACTCATGTTTCAAAATGTGAGCTTGGGAAACACCGATTCCACTCTGCTCACTCCCTTTTGATCCAGCATCGAAGGGTAAAGGAAGGAAAGGTAAACACAGGGTGACAGGAATAATTAGCTACCTGAGAAAATATGAGGAAGCTCAAGGCTAGTTCCTCTTAGGTTTCAACACCACAGCATCAACCTAACTTACAGCTAGGTATTTCTTAGTGTAATTTCCTTTTGTAATAATTTTAATGGATGACAGTAACTCAGTGATGAAGTACCACAACAGTGGAACACAGCCTGTAAGTTCACACTGCTCTTCCCACCTGGCAACGGGTTTGTGAGCATGCAGTACAATAAACAGTGATATGAGGGAACTCACTGTGCTGAAGTGTTCCTCAAAAGGATGGGAGCCACAACAGAGGCAGATCCCTGAACAGACAAACAAGAGAGATTTAGGCCCCGTGTTTCCTCATAACCCCAGAACCATCCCCTAAAAGAGAACACAAAGTATTAGTTCACAAGCTTGTATTTTAAAATTAATGCCATACATATCATGAAACAAAAAGTACACCCTAGAAAAATTATATGTAATGTAAATAAACCAGCCAGCTCCTTTATACTGTATGTGAAACAACTTTCCAAAATTTTATTTTTTAGTAGCAATGTAATATTTTATTATTGGTGGGGTTTTAAAAACAAATTGAACCCCAAGCATCCAGGGATTCACAGCACAGACAACACTACAACTGCACAAGCCTGTTCTCTCACCAAATACAAAAAGAAAACTGCAAGGACTGCTAGATGTTACCTGTAGTACTTCTGTTTGTCTTTGGAGTACATAAGCTGATCAATGCATGGCCTTTCATCTACTTTTTCTTCCCATGCTCCTTCTTTCCATCCTTCTGCGTAGCCTTGTAGGACATAAATCTGTTCAATGAAGGGCCCACCTGACTCTGAGCAAAGTAAAGCATTTGTGAGCATGAAAACCCACACGATAAAGGTATGAATTAGGATTACTTGCAGTTAAAAACCTGCTAGAAATGCAAATATTACACTGCTCTCTATCTTCCCTGTTTTTCCCCATAAAAAAAGAAAGGAAGTTTTGTATGAGCCAGAAAAGAGTCAGGGATGTGACAGCCTACTACTCTCACTCAGCTATTTGGGATTTAATGTGCCAAAGAGAACTGAATTGCAATATAAATATAAAACCTGGGTAAAGTACATCATGAAGCACAGAGGTTTTTTAATGCTGTGGCCAGCTGCTGTGGGAAGCGTGCCTTCAAGAAAACTACAAATGCAAGCTCTTCTTTCCTTAGGTTTCAGGGTTTCTAAATGGTCTTTCCCAAAATGCAGATGAATTATCCCTTCAGAGCTCTTTACAAAGTGCGACACTTGGTAGTCTTAATTTCCTTTCCTGAAGAAGTCTGTGACACTGCTGCAGATTTTGGCATTTGACTATTAGCTAATAGGGCATTAAATCCTAAAGGAACCGATTTCAAGGTTACCATGTTCTTATGGAAAGCATTCCTCCCATTATCATTTTGTACACAAAAGCAGGGTATAAGTATTTTGTGTATGTGAAGCACTGATGATGAAAAGTATTCACCGAAGAACCCACTAAACAGCTTTTACTAATTAACCACCTGCAGAAAAAGGTGCCTGGTCAGTATTTTGACAGGTTGACTCTCTCTCCTCATGTGGTTGTTACTGTGGCCAAAATTACACAGAGGTATCTATGACTTTACCAGAAGCATTAAATATCTTTCTCCCAGATCCCTAGGAAGTTCAGGGACTGACAGTACCTATGTCAAACAAGCTGCCAAATAATTTGAGTTATTTGATCCTAGTGGTTTGTTACCCATCCTGATTCTTCCTCACCCCTCACGTCACCACCTTTAACTTTTTTATTTCACATTTAAGCACAAAAGAACATATAAGGATAAACCTGTGAAGAAACTACCTCAAATATTTAAGTCAACCGTACACTGTACAATGTCATACTCTACCTGCAAGGAACTGCTCATGTTCAATGACAGGGATATTCTTGTTGAGGCTTGGGATATCAAAGAACTCGGACCAAGGGATCCGGACCTGAAGAATGTCAGGGCTCTGCCAGTGATAAAGACGTCCCCAGGGAGGCAGAACTAACACCCAGTTTTCTGTTTTCAGCAAGGTCTTAAGAAGGGAAGCAATGCGAATGTACACATCTCTGCGAAGGTTGAACCCTTCAGGAGGATTCACATCATACAAAAGGTATCTGGGAAGAACAAAGCAATACAATTACTTCATTGAACTTAAAACTTTCGCTTTTTTTTTTTTTACCCCACAATCATGTGACACAGCTCTATTGGGATGGAAACTGTTCCTCTTTGTACGTGTGTAGCACTCGAGAGTTGGAAGAGGACAAATCATGTGAAGGCAGAGCAATGCATGCTGCAGGGGCTGGGAGGGCCACTAGTGTCTCCTCACAGGACATAAAGGCACTTTCCTTTTCCATGGCTGGGCAGGATACAGGGGGCCAAGAAGTGAACCCTCAGATGTCTTGCTTGTCCTGAGGGTAACGTGGTGTGAGGTGAAAATGGTGAAATGATTTGGGCACGTTATGGGCACGTTACTTGGGCTAATACATGTGAGCTGAATATGAAGGTGGAAGGACACATTCAGGAGGGATGGAGAAAAGTGTGCATGTCACCACCCACAGGGTAGACAGGTAGGGGTCCACAGGCCATACTCGGAGCAAGAAAGTCTCAAGACAGCAGCATCTTGCAGAAACGACCCAAAGAGCACCAGCAGGAGAGAAGGACCCTTATGTGGCCAACAGCCAACGGCTCAAGAGACGCAGCAGGTCACCTTTCAGGGGCATGCGCTGTGTCCCCTTGGGCTGTGATGAGAGGAGGGTGCCCGGGGCTGGCCCTGGCAGGCAGGGCTAGTGTGGGACAAGCTGGCCCACGCTAGGGCTGAGGGCTGCCGTCAAGTCATGGCCCTGCCAGACCCGTTGGGGGCTGGGGTGGGAGCGCTCCTCACCTAGTGCGCTGCGCTGCAGCGGCGGCGGGCAGCGATGAAGCGGCGTGGCCGGCGCGGAGAGTGGTGGGCGGCGGCTGAGCTGCGGTGGGCGGCGGGAGGGCGAGCGCGGCCAGGCTCAGCAGCATTAGGAGGCGGTAGCCGGGGCCTAGCGCCGCCATTCCTGTGCCACGTCAGGTACGGCCCCGGCGGCAGCCCGGCCCCTCAGAAGAGGCCTGCGGTAAGGGGCCGGACACTGGCGCCGGTGAGCCGGTTTAGCTCCTCCAGGATCTCCGCCTCCTTCTGGTACATCTGCGGGAAGAACGGCACGGGACAGAAGCTGGAGTCAGCGATGCTGGCTGGCACCGCGCTCGGCGGCTGCCAGCGCCGGCGTTAATGTGAGCCCCAGCTCCGCAGAGCTGCCTGCCCAAAGCACCAGGTCCGCAGGTTCCCCACCACTGAGGAAGGAAATGTAGGGAGATTCCGTCTACCCCGCGTATGGTCTGACACCGCCCGGAAACCGCACACCTCCCCTGGCCCCAGGGCACCACCGTACCTGCTGCCACTCAGCTTTCGTGTTGTGCTGGTAGCCGAGCAAGTGACACAAACCGTGGGCAGCTGTCACCTGCGCAAAAAGGCAAGGATAAACAAGAGACGACAAATACAACCCCAGCACCAGCCGCTCACTAGGACAGACAGCACCAACACCAGTGCATGAACTGGGATCCAAGGGGTGATCAGGGCCAACCTCCCACCAGATCGTTTACAGTTTTGCCAGAACCAGCAGGGAAAATCCAGTACTCTGCATGCAAAATGACCAAAACCACAGGATCATAGAGTGTTTCAGTTTGGAAGGGACCTTTAGAGGTCACCTACTCCAACGCCCCCAGAAAGCACGGATATCTTCAACTAGATCAGGTTGCTTGGAGCCTCAAACAGCCTGACCTTCACACACAGAATCACAGAATGTTAGGAGTTGGAAGGGACCTTGAAAGATCATCTAGTCCAACCCCCCTGCCAGAGCAAGACTCCCTAGACCAGGTCACACAGAAGCATGTCCAGACTTTGAATGTTTCCACGATGGGGCTTCTAGCACCTCTCTGGGAAACCTGTGCCAGTGTTTCCCCACTCTCAGTGTAAAAGAATCCTTTTCTATATCTAGTCCTCTCCCCTCTCTTAGTTTAAAACCATCACTGTTTGTTCCATCACAACAGGCCCTACTAAAAAGACCATCTCCATCTTTCTTATAGGCCCTCTTTAAGTACTGAAAGACTGCAATAAGGTCTCTCCAGAGCCTTCTCTTCTTCAGGCAGAACAACCCCAACTCTCACCCCATCCTCACAACGAGCATGTTCCAGCCCACTGATCACTTTTGTGGTCGCCCTCTGGACCCATTCCAATAGGTGTGTATTTTTCCTGTGCTGATGACTCCAAAGCTGGACGCAGTACTGCAGGTGAGGTATCACCAGAGTGGAGTAGAGGGGCAGAATCACCTCCCTCGACCTGCTGGCCACACTGCTAGAGACGCAGCCCTGGTTACAGTTGGCTTCGGGGCTGCGAGTGCACATTGCCAGGTCATGTCCAGCTTTTCATCCTCAAGTACACCCAAGTCCTCTGCAGAGCTGTTCCCAACCCCATCACCCCCTAACCAGTATCGATACCAGGTATTGCCTGGACCCAGATGTACGACCTTCTTGAACCTCATGAGGTACAACTTGAACTTAAGGACCTTCTTGAACCTCGTGACGTACAACTTGAACTTAAGGACCTTCTTGAACCTCGTGAGGTACAACTCTCACAAGGAGCGTCCCACCTCATCCATTAAAGTAAGTTTTAAACCAACACCGAATTAATCTTCCATCGTAAGTTGTAAGACCATCACCTCCTTGTTTGGCCCAGCTAGGCCAACAATGCAACAGCTGCTTCCGCACCACCCCCCCGCTACCCACGTTGCACTTCCCTGCAGCGCAGGGCCAGAGGCCTGCTGCGGGTCTTACCACCAGGACACTGTCGAAGTCCTCGCCGGTGCTGCGGCACTGCTGGTGGATGTACTCCACTCCCAGAAAGATGTCCCCCAGGTTGTACTCGTCGCGGCTGAGCGGCCGCGGCAGCTCTCCCGCCGCCACCCGGTGGAAAGGGAATGAGAGGACGTCAGTGGGCTCCAGACACTGCCGATACACGCCGTTAAGATGGCGCATCAGCCCGTTACCGGCGCAGACGAGCCCCACATCGAACCGGGCGGCGCCTAACGCGGCCCGCAGGACGCACACAGCACGGCGGAGAGGAGCCCGACGCACCAACACGGCCCTCTGAGCATTCCGCAGTGCCACGCTCATGGCGGCAGCAAGACACCACCCCGCCGTTCTGACCCCACCCCCCTGCGCCTGCGCGCTTATCGCCATGAGCCAGCCGCTGTCCGCTGGAGAGAGGTGGCGGTCGCCATGAATACGGGGGCTTCTTTTCATGGGCCGCCTGTCTTTACCCCGCCGCCGCTGCGCTTTGGGCACGTCGCCGTCTTTGGGCAGGGTAGCGCCGTCGTGGGTTCTTCCTTCGCTCCTGGGCCCCCCACCACTGTCTTCGGGCAGCCCTACGGGCTAGGCCAGGCGCCGACCTTCGTGGTGGCGGGTAGCAGTGGGTCCCCGGCAGGTAACGCGGGGTTCAGCTTTAAACCGCCCACCAACCTGGGCAGCTTCCCAGGGACGGGCGAGGCGCCGGGCGTCGGGGCCTTTGCGGCGCCCGAGTTCCGTTTCAAGGCGCCCGAGAGCGCTGCCGCCTTTAAGCCGCTGGCGGGCGGTGAGGCGGAGAAGGGTTCGGCCTCTGCCTTCACCTTCTCGCCTCCCTTTGGCTTCGCGCCTGAGGCGGGCACAGAGGCGGCTGCGGCAGCGCCCTTCTTTTCGCGTCCCGCCATTACCCTGTGCCGGCCCGAGGAGAAGGGCCCGCGGCCGCTTTTCGAAGAGGTGGCGGAGCCGCTGCCCAAAGGCCTGAAGCGGAAGGAGGAGCGGGAGAGGTCGCCGCGGCGGGCAGGGGCCGGCGGGCGGGTGGCGGTAGCGCCGCCGGAGAAGCGGGCAGTGCTGCTGAGCCGGCCCCGCGGCGGGGCGCTCTTCGGCCGGGTGGTGGAGGAGATGCTGCGCAGCCAGGGCCGCGGGCACCGTGATCGCGGGGACGCCGCCGAGCCCGAGCGGAGACCCACCGAGGAGCCGCCACCGACCGAGGCCTGGGAACCCTCCCGGGAAGGTAGGCTGGGGCGGGGAAGCGAGAAGCTCCGGGATACCCCGCCGGCCTGGTGTCATCCAGTCTTCTGAGGCGACTGTCTTTTCGTAGATGCCGTCCCTGCCACCCCAGTCCGCCGGGCTCGGGGCAGCGAGAGCACGGAGGGGCTGGGTGTCCTGTCCCCCGGCGAGCTGACGGCTATCCAGTGCAAAAATGTCCCCGATTACCTCAATGACAGGACAGTGCTGGAGAAGCACTTCAGCCAGTTCGTAAAAGTCCGGCGGATCATGACCAGACGCAATAAAAAAATGGCTGTTCTTCACTTTTTTGATCATGTGAGTGTTGGAAGCGGTTGGAACAAAAGCATGCTTAAATTTGAGTGCTTGGGATGAGGCCAGCTCTGGTGAGAACTGTAGCTGTGTTTGGTAACGTGTTGTGTTTTTTACCAGGGAAAAAGCTTTGTATCCTGAGCAGGCTGCCACAGGCAGGGGCAGAAGTGTACTGAGCTACACCTAAAACATGGTAGCTAGTAGAGCTACTTGGTTTTAGCTGTCCTTTTACCATTCAGAGAAAACAGTAAATGTATCTTCCCTGTTCTTGTGTTGTGCAATCAGAGTTACATACTCTGCCGCCTTCCTGCTGATGCTCGGCAGCACCAAAGATGATGTGAGCTCATGGAATCTCTGCAGGGTGGCCTGCTCACTGGAAATACAGCAGTTATGTCAGTGCTGCGTTGTGCTGAGGAGCCAATTCGGAGACTGCATTTCCTCTTTCTGCTTTGCACTCAAAAACATGCCTTCAATCTCAAATAGTCTAAGCTTCCTGTAAGGAAAAGTGCCTGGTTTTTTGGTCGAAACCTGCCCAGTCTTGCTGGTTGTGTGTAGGTCTTCAGTGAGAGGTTAAAGTGCAGTAACTAGAATTTTATGGAAATTGGTACTTTTTTTTTCTGTGGCAGAAACCACACTGCATGTTTAGGTGTTGTTAGGCTAATAGGTTTTCATATTCGCTTTTGTTTTCTGTCAGGCGTCTGCAGCTCTTGCCAGAAAAAAAGCTAAGGAGTTGCACAAAGACATTGTAACCTTTTGGCAAAAGAAGAAAACAAGTAAGTCTGTTTCCATGTATGATAACTGGGTGATACGTGTATGGCGTAGCATCTGATCTGTTCTCATTTCCTGATGTTCTGAGATCTATACAAAAATCATCTCCCACAGTACGAATGTTAGAGCTCCAAAAGTATGATTGTTCTCTTTCACTTTTGCTAGTCGGACTGATGCAGGGAGCTTCTGGGAACATTGAAGGTTGTTCTTTATAGAAGGATAAAAATAGTTGTCTTCATTCTTTGTGATACCCCGGCTGGCTCTATTTGTGGTAAAGGCTAACAGTGAATAGGCAGGGAGGAAAGATGAACAGGATAAAGCATGTAATTGCTTCTAGGATAATTTCTCAACATTTAACAGCCTATGTCTCAGGAACCCTGGGTACGAGAAGGGGTGTCTTAATCCTTGTAAAATTTTTCAAATGTGAAGATTCCCAGTTGCTTTTGCAAGCTGCATGACCTTCCACCATCAGTAGTACTGCCCTCTGGTATTGAGGTCAAGTTTTGAGTGACTCCAATTCATAGTTGGAAATTGCACTGTTTTCTTTCTTAAATTCCTGTTGTCTAGAACATTTTGCTTATCTGAGCTAAAATGCTGTTTCAGCCATATGAAAGAACTGAAACCAGTTGAAATTACAGTGTAGTTTTACAGGAGAATTTAGAAATGGTTCATGCAGTCACATGAGGAATGTGGTGATGTTAACTTTTTGCTCCTCTCTGGAAGTAGGCTGTTCTCTGGGGTGTAAGAAAACCCAGTTTCCAGTGCCTTGCTGCCTGTTTCAGAGCAGGGGCTTGAGGTGTGGGCTTCCAGCTTTGAGGAAGATGTCCAGAGAACTGGAATAAATGCTTGTGTTGCCAAGACTGCTTTTCTACATAGGAACAATTACATGCTGCTTGAACCAAAAGGACAACAACCTACAGAGAACTGTCCTTAGAAAAGGGAAACCTGGATTCCAAACCCTGCTTGGGATTAGGGCAACAGAAGATGTGAATGTTGCCTGTTCCCTCTCAGCTGAATACTTGAATTGTCAAGTGTTTCCCTTTCTTTAGCTTTGAGTGCTTCATCTGTACCTTTGAGCTCCAAGCTTGGGGATACACTTCGGTGGTCAGAAAATGAGTGGTTCTCCACACCTTTGACCAACCATAAATGAACAGTGGCAGAGTTGTCTTCCTGCAAATTAACATCTTGAAGCAGCAGCTGTAGGGGTGCCTATTCACCCTTCTCATTTCATTGTGGTGTTACGGCTGTAGAAATTTGAATGGCAGTATTCTAAAATAACTAATTGAGAGGATTTAAGAAACCCGTCTGGCTGAAAATTTCTTCCTGGCAGAAGAAATTCTCCCTTCCTGCAAGGTGTAGATGTAACTCTTTGGAAGGCATGCTGGCCTCAGTTTAAGCTTGGGTGCATGAAATAAATAATTAAAATACTTAAACAGCAGCACTAGGAATTGTAGTTTACATAAGTGAAATGGATTTCATGTCCTGTAGAGAATAATGACTTGTGAATTATATCCCAAAACCCGAGAGAACGTAAATTTGGATGGTGATCAGAGACTTCAGTTACTGACAATATGCTGACAAATTAGTTATAGCAAATTGAAAATAAATTTTATGGAATAATACTAGTTACAGCTGACTAGAATTGGTAAGTTTACTCAGTACAGCTTCTAGTGCAAGTTTCCCGGAAGTTTTGCATATGTGTACAAAACTGTGACTCATTTTGATTTTTTGTTTTCTGATAGTATTTTTTTATAAACAAACCATTCACCACCACCCCTCTGGGGAAAGAAGAATTGTTGCTTAAACTGTTTGGCAAGTATCTGGCATCACATTTATATGTCACTTCAGGTCCAGCAAAAAGAGAATTTTTGTCAGAGAAGAAGAAAGCAGGTCAAGATGAAGGAAAACACAGCATTGAAGAGCAAAACTATCAGCATTCCCCTCTTCGAAAAACATTAGTAAGATCCTCTGCAAGCTGTATTGTGCCTGGTAAAAGGTATGTCTGCTGCTCTGGGAATCCGTTGAGCAGGAAACAAAGTACATGGGGAGAAGGGATGATTGGTGTGTGCCAAATTGTCATGTTCTTATCAGGGTGTCTGCTTCCCTCATCTCGTCTGGGTTTTCTGAACTGCAAGCTCACAGATCTCACACTTTATCAGAGGATTCTTCTAACTGCCTATTAAGGTCTTTAATCTTGGTCTGCATATTTCTTTTGAATATTTTTGTTCAAAACAACATGAGTTGTTAACACACAGCGCCTGCCATAGTGAGACATAAGGGAGTTTCATTCAACTGTACAGAGCCAAAGGAGGACCAAGCAGTAAGAACACTTCTGTAGTCATGATTCAATGAACTTCTGAAGTCATTAGTTTCTTTTGTAGACGACTACAGTTCTGTGGAATGAGAATCCCCTGGTGAGTTTGGATCATCATCCTGTTTCACTTCATGTGATAGTCTTTGTACAGGAATCCTCCCATTTTGTGTCAGTTGCCGAAGTGGCAAGATTTTTATCTTTCTTTGGTACCTTTATGATGTGTCTAGTTTGACAAAAGTGATTTGATATGCATACTCATATAATAGTAAAACTAGTAACATGCTGTGAAGGAATGAATGGTCCTTTTGTCTCAAAAGTATGTTTGTATGTAGGCCCCGTAGAATCTTCTAATAATCTCTGTTGCTATAGAAAATAATAATGTTTTTCACACTAACCAGCAGACTAGTTCCTGTCTTAAAATGCAGATGGCTGTAGCATACTGATGCAAAAATGCTGCAACAGCTGTCTGCTTCTGTCCGTTCTTAGACTGATTCAGTAACATAATTTCTGTTGTACAAAGGTTGAAGCTTTCACTGCAGTCAAGAATGTTTGGCAGTGTTGTCAAGACACTGATTTAACCAGATTAACTCCCGATGCCAGTGTTGGCTCATAAGAGCTTTAGTATGTCGATGCATACTTTGCTTATTTGACCCGTTGCCTCATGAACAAAATGCTCTTTTACTGAGGTCCTAAACAACAATGAAGTGATTAAGGCCGGGATGTGTGGTGTGTTACTGATGAAAAAAAGTACTCTGTTTTCAGTTCTCCAGCAAAGAAGCCTGGTCTTCGAAAGGCACTGCAGTTTGAAGCAGATCTATTTGATTCTAGTGCTGAAGGGCAGAGCTCAGAGGCCTTAGGAGCTTCATTGTCATCTCTTGGTAACCTGATAGGATTAGTAGCTGAAACATCTGAAGAAAGATACCGTCTTTTGGACCAACGGGACAAAATCATGCGACAAGGTAATTACACAAGTTAATGAGTGTAATGTCTGCTTCTCTGCTGGAAAGAATTGTTTAGTGTCTTTTGCAGAGCTGTTGTGATATTACAGAAACTGCTTTAAAGTGAGAGCTTAGCATGGAACAGTCTGTAAAATACTCTTCTGTTGTATACATTAGTTTATTGTGGAACACATAAGAATGTGTTTTACGTATTGCATGTGCGTATTTCTTGTGGAAACTGAATAGCAGACTGTTGATCTTCTGTTAAGGAAGATTGTAGAGGTAGAGAGATCGGCATCCCTGCAGGTTCTTTAAAGAAGGCTACCCAAGAACCATGCTTCTTTAAATTCAAACTACTATGCAGCTGGTAATTATTTCAAGAAATGGCTCTTTGTTTCAAAGTGCTGGGCTGTAAACTCTTCCATCCTGTTCTTGCAATTTCAAAGCTGACCCTGCTTTTAAGATACTATTTTTAATATCAACAAACAGATTTCTCATCAACTTGACTTGCAGTTGTGAAATTGCCTGTGCTTAGTTAGGACACAAAGTCTTCCATCATCCCCATATCACCATTGGCGAATCAGAGCTCAAATTAGTTCAGCAGTTTAATTACCTAGGTAGCCTCATCTCCTCGGATGGCAAGATTGACGGAGCGATAGACAACAGGCTAGCAAAGGCATATAATGCTTTTGGAAAGCTTCATAAAAGAGTTTGGCGAAATAAACACCTGAAGAAAAGTACAAAGATCAGAGTTTGCAGAGCCATAGTGCTGTCTACTCTCTTGTACGGATCAGATTCATGGGTCATCTACCACCACCACCTGCGTCTCCTAGAACGCTTCCATCAACACTGTCTCCGCACAATCCTTAACATCCACTGGTCAGATTATGTGACCAATACATCTGTTCTGGAACAAGCAGCAGTCACAAGTATTGAGGCCATGTTACTGAGAACACAGTTGCGATGGGCAGGGCACGTCTCAAGGATGAAGGACCACCGCCTCCCTAAGATCTTGCTTTATGGTGAACTTGCCACCGGCTGCCGCAAGAGAGGAGCCCCAATGAGAAGACACAAGGACTCCCTGAAACAACATCTCAGCCTTGGCCACATTGATCTTCATAACTGGTCTACTCTGGCCTCCAAGAGGGAGGCCTGGAGACACACCATCTATAATGCTGCAGATGCTTTTGAGAAAGCACACAGGATCTCCCTTGAGGAGAAAAGACAGCACAGAAAGAATCGTGCCTTGCAGAACACACCATCTAAGGAGTCTTTCTGCTGTGTCTTTTGCCTGTACGTGCCTATCTCGTATTGGCCTTTTTAGCCACCAACACGTGTGCAACAAACGTGGGTAGAGCTCTTCCCAAATCTTCGTTCGTGAAGCCTAGCCATGATGATGATGATGATGATGGAGTTAGGACACAAAACATTGTTACCTTTCAGAGGCTTCAATCTTTTCAGCAAAGCTCTCAATACCTGGGTGGGATGGTAGGAGAAACTTCTCCAAAGGAGTGGTGCAACCCTGGGACAGGCCCCAGAGTGGGCCTGTATTCTTGTGTATTTCAGACCATGCCAAGGTGTGGATGCAGCCTTGTTCTGAGTAGAGGTGGGATGGGAATCTCTAGAGACCTCTTCCAACCAGGTTTTGTGTTGGTTTTTGTTGGTTGGTTGGTTGGGTTTTTTTGTGTGAAACTGTTCTTCTAGCAGTGTATTTCTTGACATCACAGTATGTTAGGAGTTGGAAGGGACCTTGAAAGATCATCTAGTCCAACCCTCCTGCCAGAGCAGGATTCTCTAAGACTAGGCCACAACAAAGCTTCCCTGGCCGGGAATTTAACCCAGGTCTCGGTGGTGACAGTGCCGAATCCTAACCAGTAGACCAGTTGCTCATCCATCCATTGACCAATGTACAGACACCAGCTGAGGCGTCTGGCATGCTTAGGACTGTTGGCATATAAGAGCAATAGCTTGTCATGAGAACAAAAATGTGAGATACTTAGCATTTGTTCAGTATTTCATTGTTTGGTTTTTATTCTTTTTTTTTTTTATAGCTCGAATAAAAAGAACTGATCTTGGCAAAGCTAAAACTGTTGTTGGCACTTGCCCAGACATGTGTCCTGAAAAGGAGCGCTACATGAGGGAGACAAGAAACCAGCTCAGTATCTTTGAGTTGCTTATAGGATCTGACAAGGTATGAGCCCTCTGTATGTATGGGTTTGTTCCCAGGACATCTGTTTGCTTGCTGCCTATGTAAACCTGTTGTTTAGTTGCTTACAGGGTTAATTCTGGTGAAAATAATCTGGAGGCCATTTCATTAATGTCTTTCAATTCTCCATTGTAAAACAAGAAAGCTAGAGAATTGCTTTTTCACTCTGTCATATCTCTTATTTGGCTACAGACAGATTTTTAGAACTATAGTTTTAAACCAGTAAGGCAGCAGTGTACATTGTCCTGAAGGTTATGAGTCTGATACTAAGTCAACACTTAGGATCCTGTCATAAAAGAAAAGAAAATATATTTGCTGTTGTAGCAGAATGGACGCGAGCTGTTAGTGTGAACAGCAAAAAAACTCCTTTAATACTCTGCTCCTTACTAAAGTAAAGGCACAGATGGGATTAAATCCTTTATACTCCCGAAAAGTTGAACTTACTCCTTGGGCTTTCGTGCTTTTCTCCACATCGCTTCTGTGTGACCTGGTCTAGGGAATCCTGCTCTGTCAGGGGGATTGGACTAGATGATCTTTCAAGGTCCCTTCCAACTCCTAATATTCTGTGATTCTGTGATCTTGCAGGTAGATCATGCGGCAGCAATCAAGGAATATAGTAGGTCTTCAGCAGATCAGGAGGAACCTTTGCCCCATGAATTGAGACCCTCGGAGGTATTGAGCATGACCATGGACTATTTAGTGACAAATATTATGGATCAAGGGGAAGGAAACTACCGAGAATGGTATGACTTTGTCTGGAACAGGACTCGTGGAATAAGAAAGGTAAGCACTAGTGAATGGACATTTCTTGGTGGTAGAAGCAAAAGTTCACATAATACTGTAAGAAGAGAAGCAAAAAGAATAATAATTCAAATGTTTGCATTGCAAAGTGACACAACACAAAGTTGAAATGAGGTTTCAAAGGTAGTGCCAGATGACTATGCAGTTTAAAATACATGCAATGCTTTCTTTATCATTCATTATATATTAGGATATAACCCAGCAACATCTCTGTAACCCACTGATGGTGTCTCTGATCGAGAAATGCACTCGCTTTCACATCCATTGTGCCCACCACTTGTGTGAAGAACCCATGTCCTCCTTTGACGCCAAAATCAATAATGAGAACATGACTAAATGTCTGCAGAGCTTGAAGGAGATGTATCAAGACCTGGCTAACAAGGGGATTTACTGCAAGAGTGAAGCAGAGTTCAGAGGTTATAATGTCTTGCTGAATCTCAACAAAGGTGATATTCTCAGGTGAGAACAGCAGATACCTCTCCTTTTCTCTCTTTACCACTGTGAGGAAATGAGATAAGAGTTAAGTCCAGAAAAATTGTAATAGAAGTAAAGAGCTTAGTTGCAAAATTTGGTTGCCAAAAATGGTGTACTATAGTAATGTTTTAGTTGAAATTTTTAATAGGTTATTTCTAAAAGTATGTTTTTAAGGCAAGAAAAAAGCTCATTTTATCTCTTTGAATAACTAGAGCTTCTGCAGGTAGTAAAAAAACCAAACCAACCCCAAAAAAGTTAAATCTTCACCATTCTAAATAACGGCAAATTTTTTTCTCTTCTAAGTGTGGTATCCAAGCTTCACTGCTTTATTATCTGCAGTAGGACCAAGCAAAAACTGTTTTGTGTGCTGAATCATACTTTGCTTTTCTGATCAGTGTCTTACCTACTTCCTCCTTAGATGCTGGAGTGGTGTACCTAAATAATAACATGCTAATCATGCAGGCATGATTAGAAGACTATTGATCAGCAGATAGTGCTGTGAATTTAGTTCACAGTTACCTGTTTTGGACAGGAGTTCCATGTCTTGCTTAAACCTCCTAGTTTTAATTCTGGTTTGTTACAAGATGCTATTGAAATGTGGTTGTTACTGCTGAAGCTGTTTATCTCTTTTGTCTCCACAGAGAAGTACAACAGTTTCATCCAGATGTTAGAAACTCTCCTGAAGTTAGATTTGCAGTTCAAGCTTTTGCTGCATTGAACAGCAACAACTTTGTGAGGTTTTTCAAGTTAGTGCAAGCAGCTTCCTATCTGAACGCATGTCTCTTACATTGCTACTTCAGCCAGGTGAGAAAAAGGCAGATGACTATTTTCTGAAGTGTTAATCAGTAAACCAGTTTGGAACTTCTGGGAGGCAATCTTAGCAAAAAAGTTGGTAGATATTTGGCCTTTAAAATAATGTAATTCTTGCTTCTTCAGAAGCATTTAAAAATCTATCGAGTTTTCTGCTGTGATATAAAAGGCAAACACTAAAGTTCTCTTCTCAGCAATTTTTCCCTGTAACTGTCTACAAATATGTATTGTTTCTCCTGAAAATAATTGTGAAGCAGATAAGCATGCCTGGGACTTTTGGAAAGGAAATACTAACCTTCACTTTCAGAAGCTCTTGCAAGCTTATTCTTCTTATCGCAAAGGGATATGCTCAAAATGAGCAGCATCAAAGAGGAGCAGAAACTAGAAAGCAAGTGCATGTAGTTTAAAAAGACAGTTATATCTGTATAGTTGTTTTTGTGGGTATCTGATGACAAAGTACTGATTTCTTTTAAACATGGTTCTCATGTTTATAGTTGTCCTGGTTTGGGTTAAAACAGAACTAATTTTGGAGTCTTCAACTCAGTAGTTAGGGGTCTTTTTCTTTTATGTTCCCCCAGATTCGTAAAGATGCTCTCAAATCTCTTAATATTGCCTACACTGTGAGCACTCAAAGATGTACAGTGTTTCCCTTGGATCATCTGGTCCGCATGCTACTGTTCAAAGATTGTGAGGAAGCAACTGATTTTATAAGTTATTATGGCCTGAGCGTGTCTGATGGGTAAGTGTAAGGGAAAGTATGTCTGTGTAAGGTGCTTGGTGGGGTTAGACCAGTGTTAGATGAAGCATTAAGTGGATGGGCTGCTTCTGCAGTTTTCAATCAGAAAAAGAAAAGCAGATGAAAGGTGGGGGCTAGACTCCCTGAGCAAAGCAGTAGGGTTGTGATGGGTGCCAATTTCAATAATGTATTCTATTTTAATTACTGTAGTTATGAAAGTATCAATTTTGCATCTTTCCCTCAAGAAATGGGGTTTTGTATACCTGTAACTTACTATGACTTCCCAAAATTGCTTTTCTACACTTTTTTGCTTGATTTGGTAAGGTGACAAGGGATTTCAAGGATACAAAATTCCTTCAGCTTTCTGGAAGGTGGTGAAAGAGAAACATTTCCTCTGAAGGAGAGACTGCGTATTGAGCTCAGTCCCCATTGGTCTCTGGGCACTTCCTCCATGGGAAGAGAGACATTATGGATGACCCACTAGGAAAAAAGATACTGGTTTAGTTCTTATCTTGCAGTTGAATTGTAGTAAATTGGTGCTCTGTAGGAAATGAGGATACAGTTCTGTTTCTTACGAAACTGGCATTAAGATGATACATGTATGGCAGGATGAAGCCAAACAGGGCAAACCAGTTTGTAGTGGCTGTTAGAGATGAACAGCGTGCAGATCAGTGTCTGCTGTGAAAATACATATGTTGTAAGGTATGCTCGTACAGACTTGCAATCTCAAGAGACTGGAGAAGGCAAAAAAACTTGAGCATAACACTTAGTGCTCTGTTTCTTAACATTCTGTTTTGAAATAACAGAATGACTGACTACAGATGCCAAGATTGGAATAAAATTGCAGCATGTAAAATGACTTCTTTAGATAACCCCGGCATCTGTCATGCAGGATGTAGTCTAGGTAAAATGTGGGCAGGTCATATACACAATGGATAAAAGTTAAAAGGACAAAGAAACGCAATAGTCCATGAGGGTGCCAGGAAATGCTAGTGCAGCTTGTGCTTTGTCATGGGGGGACAGCTGTGAGAACAGTGCTCTCTGCCTTCCTTGCTCTGGTTTCAGGCAGAAGAGATTGAGATCCAGCCTACAGGGAGCAATCCCAGGTGCCCAGTGCCTGTCTTGCTTTGCCCTAGTAAGCTGTCCAACTGAATACCTATGGGTTACTAGAGCTTTGAGGTTGTACTTCTGGTTTTTATTTTTTCCCAGTTCTTATGTGGAGCTGAATCGCTCTGCTTTCTTGGAGCCAGATGGATTACCCAAACCACGTAAATCGATGTTTGTCAGCCAGAAGTTAATGGTCTCAGTTGGGGAAGTTGTAAATGGTGGGCCCTTGCCCTCAGTGCCTCACCATGTGCCTGTGTCCAGCTTCAATGGACAGAACAAGTATACTGGTGGAAGCACCTCTGTAGATCAAGCTAGTAGCAGCCAAAAATCTAGCATGGAAGTGACAGGTAAGAGGAAACGTGTTTTAATACTGCTTGGAAACATACTGCTGGGTCAGCTCTCTGAGGAGATTTATTTTACAAAGAAGAAACTGTTCTTGTCTCAAATGGATTGAAATTACATGGAAATTTGGATGTAATGAAAGTATATTTTGTTTTAAATATACTTATGTGTCTGTAAAACTAAGAAGTAACCTGATTAATAGAACATATTTTCCAATATAGAAAATGTACTAATGGAAATTTTGTCAATGCTGGTGAAATTTGACTTGTGTATCAGAAAATAAAATAACTACAATCACTTTAATGAAAATAGTAACAGTAGATGATATATGCAAATATATGTAGAACCAGCACTGAAACCCAAACCCCCCTTGATTTCACCATTCCAAATGATACTGCGACAGGAGGCCTGCAGCAGCAGACAGGAGTTGGATTCAGGGGGCTGGATTCAGGAGCAAAAGGCAGAGAGAAGCAGCAAAGATGGGCCCTTGAAAAACAGAAGAGCAGGAAGCTATTGAGAGAGAGGGTGAGCGCAGAAGGAACTGCCCCTCAGCTTTATATCGAGCATGACGTGTATGGGATGGAATACTTACTTGGTCAGATTAGGGTCACCTGTCCCATCTGCAACTTCCCATAGGTGCAGACTTCTACTCTTCACGCGCCCCCCGCGTTCCTCCCCCCAGTACGAGTCACAGAAAAAGAAATTCGGGAGTGGCCCTGGTTTACACAGCAATCTTTGGCAGTAAACCCAAACGTTCGGCCTACATTATGCATAATCGCTGCTGGAAGCAGGCTGTATTTCTGAAAAACATACTGCTAACTTCAGAAATGCAGTCCCTGAAAGGAGCTTCAGCTGTAAAACAAGATTATTGAACCAAATCAGTTCTGTTCTAGCTCAAACCAGGACATTCCACCCCTTATTCCATATCATTCATGTCATACTCATCATTAGTTTATAATCTTTGTTTTACAAATAAGTTTAAGTTCATTTAGTCAGTTCTTCACTTCTTTGTAGCAGTTTCTCAGGGCAGGGAAGATGTTATGACTTCATTGTTGTTCGTGCCCGTGTGTTGCAGGTTTCACTTCAAGGTGTTACTGGATGCCACTTGACAAAGCAAATTCCTGTCATCACCACTGTGTTACCCTGAAAGACACTTGCAACACTTTCAGTATCAGCAGTTAACATTAGGGAGGTCTAAATTGGTTTTTCTCACCCAGAGTTAAATTCCCTTGAGGTACACATTGGACTTCACCATCCTTCATCATCACCCACCAAGTATGTCAAGGTCCTTTAGTGAAAGCAATCCCACAAATGGGTTTGCCTTTGCTTGAAGCAGGAAATACCCACACGGTTTCTCCTAAGATATTCCTCTCATACACTACAGGGACTTTGTCGCCCTCCACAGTAGGCAAAGGGCCTGAATGAGCAGGACCGGCTTGATTGATGAATCCTTTGGTATTAACTAACCAGGTGGCTTCTGCTAAGTGTTTATCCTAGTTCTTAAAGGTTCCACCCACCAATGCTTTCAGTGTAGTTTTTAGCCGCCCATTGTATTGTTCAGTTTTTCCAGAGGATGGTGTGTGATAAGGTATGTGATATGTCCACTCAATACCATGTTCCTTAGCCCAGTTTTCTATGAGATTGTTTTTGAAGTAGAGGAGGGCCACAAAGATGATGAAAGGTATGGAGGGGAAGTCATATGAGGAAGGGCTGAAATTGCTTGGTCTGTTCAGCCTAGAGAAAAGGAGACTGAGGGGAGACCTCATCGCAGTTTATAACTTCCTCACCAGAGAGGGATGGGTGGGTGCTGACCTCTTCTCTCTGGTGACCAGCGACAGGACACAGGGGAATGGCATGAAGCTGTACTGGGAGGAAGTTCAGTCTGGATGTTAGGAAGTGGTTCTTTACCCAGAGAGTGGTGGAGCATTGGAACATGCTGCCCAGGGAGGCAGCCGTGGCACCAACTCTTATGGAATTCAAGAAGCACTTGGACAATGCTCTTAGACACATGGTGTGACTTTGGGGTTGTCCTGTGCCTAAACAGGAATTGGACTTGATGATCCTTGTGGGTCCTTTCCAACTGGGGATATTTTGTGATTCTGTGAAGTGAGTGCCATTGTCTGATTCAGTTCTCTCCAGAGTACCATGTCACCACAAGATCTGCTTTTCGAGGCCAGAGTAGTGTTTTGGGCAGTGACATGAGCCACAGGATGTTTACAGCCATCTGGTGGTTTCTTCCACCATTGTAAGCATGTAGTGCTTACCCTTGTGGGTCTGAGGAAGCGTGATGTAATCAATCTGCCAGGCCTCCCTGTACCTGTATTTTGACCATCATCTCCCGTACCACAATGTCTTTAACCGCTTAGCTTGTTTGATTTGCATCTCATGTTTCACAGTCATGGATAACCTGCGCTATAACATCCATAGTTAAATCCACCCCTCGGTCATGACCCCATTTATATTTTGCATCTCCTCCTTGATGGATAATAATTCACCTCTATATTCCCAGTCCAAGTCTTGTTTGGAACACTTTTAATAGCCTGATCTGCTTGCTGGTTGTTTCGGTGTTCCTCAGTGGCCTGACTTTTAGGTACATGAGCATCCACATGATGTATTCTCACAGGCAGCTTCTCTAGCTGAGCAGTGATATCTTGCCACAATAAGGCAGCCCAAATAGGTTTACCTTTGCGTTGCCAGTTATTGCACTTCCACTGTTTTAGCCACCCCCAGAAGGCATTTGCTACCATCCATGAGTCGGTGTAGAGTGTTGGCTGCTCTTCTTTTTTGGCAATGTCTAAGGCCAGCTGGATGGCTTTTACCTCTGTAAACTGACTTGATTCATCTTCTCCTTCAGCTGCTTCTGCAACTTGTCATGTGGGACTCCACACAGCAGCTTTCCACCTGTGATGGTTTCCCACAAGACTGCAAGATCCATCAGTAAATGGAGCATATTGCTTTTCATTATCTGGCAACAGATTGTGGTAGGGCTTCTTCAGCCTGAGTCAGTACTTCTGGTGGCATTCCAAAGTCAATCCATGATCACTTCTACAATTCCTGGATGATTGGGATTTCCTGTCCAAGCCCTTTGTGTGATTAGTGCAGCCTATTTACTCCATGTAGAATCATAGAATTATAGAATGGCTCAGGTTGGAAAGGACCTTAAAGATCATTTAGTTCCAACCCCCCTGCCATGGGCAGGGATGCCAAAATTGGTGACATAAGGAGCGGAAGGAACCTTGCCCTTAAACATCCAGCCTAGCACTGATAGTCATGGTGCTAGGAGGAGCTGTGCTTCAGTACCAGTCACTTCCGAGCAGCTTGAACTCCTTCATATGCTGCTAATATTTCTTTCTCAGTTGCATTATAGTTGACCTTGGAGCCTTTGCACGTTTGACTCAAAAATCCTAGGGGTTGACCTTCGATTTCCTCAGTTGCTTTCTGCCAGAGGCTCCAGGTAGGATCATTATCCCCGGCTACAGTGTAGAGCACATTTTTAATGTGCTGTCCTGTTCGGACTGGCCCACGGGCTACTGCTTGCACAATCTCTTGTTTGATCTGCTCAAAGGCTCGTTTTTGTTCGGGGTCCCAGTTAAAATTATTTTTCTTCTGAGTCACTTCATAGAGAGGCTTTACAATCTGACTCTAACCAGGAATATGCAGAAACCCACAGTAGCTAAGAAGGCTTATCTTATTTTGTTAATCATGTCTGTTAGGATGTGGTGATGCCCGTCTTGCCATTTGACTCCCAAAAACTGCATCTCTCATGCAGGTCCCTTGACCTTGCTTTTCTTTATGGCAAACCTGGCCTCTAAAAGAATTTCAATAGTCTTATTTTTCTCAAAAACTTCCTGTGCTGTGTTCCGCTATACAATGATGTCATTGATGTGCTGCAGGTATTCTGGAGCTCCACCTTTCTCCAGTGCAGAATGGATCAGTCCATGGCAAGCAGTAGAACTGTGCTTCCTCCCCTGGGGCAGTCAATTCCAGGTGTACTGGACACCTCCCCAGGTGAAAGCAAACTGTGGCCTGTGCCCTGGTGCTATAGGGATAGAGAAAAATGCATGAGCGATGTCAATTGTGGCATACGACTTAGCTGCCTTTGACTCCAGTTCATACTGGAGCTCTAGCATGTCTGGCACAGCAGCGCTCATCAGTGGTGTAATGTCATTCAGTCCATGATAGTCCACAGTTAGACTCCATTCCCCATTGGATTTTTGCACTGGCCATATAGGACTGTTGAAAGGTGGGTGAGCTTTGCTAATTACTTTCTTCCTCTCTAGTTGTTGGATTAGCTCTTTGATGGGAATCTTTCTTTTATTGGAAATGCATGTGTTTGGTATTGGGGGTAATGTGCATGAAATTTCTGAATGTTTGGTAAAAAATATTCATACATATACATCAATTTCTATGATAAAAGTATATTTTTAACTTTAAGGCAGCAAGCTTCTATTACGGACTTGTTTTATTACCTGAGGAGATTTATCAGAGAAGATAAGAATAGTTTTACTTCTATTCATGATGGACCTGGTTTCCTTAATTTGTCTCTTCCCACTGTCTTAAGAAATAAGAGTGGAAAGCAAAGGTGTGGATATAGATGCAGCAGCAGCAAGAGTCCAGCCCCCAGCTCATCTTCTGCCCTCGCTGTTACCTCGCCAGCTTGTGCCTATACTGTCTCCTGAGCAGGCAGTCTCCCAACCTGCCAGACAACATGAGCCCATCTCTTCAAAGCCTCAGCCTCTCTATACAGACATGGTAAGGAAATTTAAACCCCTCATGAAGTATTTGGGAAAGGTCTGTGTAACAGAGTTCTTATGTTGTTTCAGTTTTCCAGAATCTGCATGTGTTAACATATGGTCAAAAGGAGATGCTCCCTGTTCTTCTGTGCTTTGGATACTTTCAGAATTTGTTTCCTTGGAAAAGGGAAAATCTTAAGTGATTTCAGATGCAAACGTGAAATATCAGTGCTTCCTCTGACTCCTTCATAGTATTAACAGTCCTGTCTGTTTAGCATTTTTTTGAGAAACCTCTAAGGAGAGAGTCAGAAAGTCATAGTAGAAAATCTTTGACTTAAGTAGGTAAACTTTGCTTTAGTGAGTAATTACTGAATTTATCTTAATGACCTGTATTTCAAATGCGACATGACAAATTTTTCTTGGGGGATATATGACTACTAATGTTTGGTCTTGAATGCATGCCCTCTGTATCTGTGCTTTTCCCCTTTTCTCCCTCTCACACATGTTTAGATATGTACTAATGCTGAACCCATCTTGGAGTGTCTCATTGCTTTGTAAATTACAGCTACCATGGTCTACCTAAACGTGGCTATGTTTCAGTGAAGTTTAGACATGGTCATAGAACGTCCTGAGTTGGAAGGATCGAGTCCAAGTCCTGTCTATTTGGACAACTCCAAAAATTAACACATATGCTTGATGGTGTTGTCCAAATGCATCTTGAATTCTGTCAGGTTTGACACTGTAACTACATCCCTAGGGAGCCTGTTCCATTGCTCCACTACCCCTCTGGGTGAAGACTTTTTTCCTAATATCCAACCTAACCATACTCTGCCAGAGCTTCATGTCATTCCATCAGGTCCTGTCACTGGTCACCAAAGAGAAGAGAGCAGCTCCTGCCCCTCCACTTCCCTGTGTTGAGGAAGTTATAGACTCTGATGAGGTCTCTCCCCAGTCTCCTCTTCTCCGCGCTGATCAAACCAAGTGACTTTAGGCATTCCTCATGTGGCTTTCTTTCTAGACCCTTCACCGTCTTCATAATTTGGAATTAAATCAGCTAGAAAGAGAGAAATTCTCAAGTAAGAAAATAAGAATCCCTGACAAAATTCAATTTCTTAGCTATTATTTCCTAACTTGACTTGCCCATATTTGACACAGAAATCTGCTTTTGTTCCTGGGCTGTTACTAACCTCTCAGATTAGTCTAAAATTTCCAGGCTTTTGTGTTTGATTGTTAGCTTAGTTTCTAAGTAGAAATACAGATGATATTGCCAATTACAGTTGATTCAAAACAGCTGAAAAGCCTCGCTCTGAATTCACACATGCACCCAGGCTGTCCTGGGCAGAATGGCATGCTGCTTCAGCTGATTCTTGTGCTGTGTTTTAGGACATTTCTGAAGTGGTGGACAGGCTTGTGCGTGACGTCCTTGAAGAAGAGTGCAGAGAAGTTGGCAGAGCAGGAGTGGCATACATGACTGCTGCCATCTGGTAAAGGACATTTAATTGCTGGTACTTCTGGAGTCTGTCATCAAAGCAGCAATTTGCCATAGCAGCATCGTATGTGAAGTTAATAAAACTAAGCAACGTAAGGTCTGTAGTGGAGATAGTCTTACTGATACAGCTGAGGAAAAGCAGACATTTTTTCAAATGTTACACACCAGCTAGCCTAACAGAAGGCAAACTTCTGCAAACCTTGCCTTGCATGACACTCACACCACTGCCGTGTGTGTTGTGGAAGGGAAGGTACATAAGGGGGTCAAGAGTAGTAAGTTCAGATCTGGCTTCTCTGCATCAAATAACACTTCAGCTCCAAGGCAAGTGAAGTCATAGATTTGACTTTGTGACAAAAACGGTGTTATTAATACACCAGTGTTTTGGTTATTGCTGAACAGCACAGAGTGAAGGCGTTCCTTGTTTCCCTTTCTGCACTCCTGTGAGTATACTGGGGGTGTGTGGAGAGGCTGGGTGGGGATGCAGGTGGGACCGCTGGCCCACAGTGACCAGAGTCCATAGCGTGTGTCTTGGTCAGCAATAAAACTGGATTAGAGGAGGAAGAAGGTGGGTGTTTCTGGCTTCCAGGATGGCCATGAATTGGAGACTTTTTGGGCATTGGCCTGACTGTGGGAGGTGGTGGCTCACTGCCTGTGCTTTGCATGGTGAGGGTGTGCTTTGTTGTTGTGGTGTTTTGGTTTTTTTTTCCTTCACCTATTACAGTATCTTCATCTCCATCTGTGAGTTTTCTTGCTTTTGTTCTTGCTATTTTCTTCCTTGCCTTGATGCAGAGAGGGGAGTGAGCCAGTAGCAGTATGATAGGTGCTTGTCTGGGGCCAGAGTCAGCCCACCACAATGAAGTAAAAGTATACTTGAGGCTTTGAATGAAAACTTCCTGCCTTTGAAAAGAGAATTGCTGTTTCCATACAGGACCTCAGAGGTCACCGTGGAGGAACTCATTACTGAAGCAGTAGGGGAAATCCTCAGGCAAGTGGCTGGAAATGTGCTTAGTGTGGAACAGGAACACGTCAGAGAGCACAGGCGTAGAGTGGAGGAAGAGAGGTGAGTTGCTGCTTTTGCTGAGGGGCAGAGCAGTTTGAATACACTTTTGGGCAATGTCGTGATGGCTGATGCCAAAGTGAGTCCTTGCATATGTGCTCAGGCCTTTCCACCACTGCATCAGCACACAGTTTTGTCTCAACTTCAACTGCCCTGGGATCATGCGGACAGGTTCTCTTCTGTGTTCTCTAGAGATCATCTAGTTAGTATTTTGGTGACCTCACAGGTTCACTATGAAAATGGTGGTTGGCAATTTTGTAAACTTTTGTTCACCCAGAGCTTCCAGAGAGATGCATCACGACCCTGCTGTATGCAGAAACTTTGCCTTTTGAGTGAGCTGCTTTTCTGTAGCTTACCGAGGCAAGTATAAAATAACCACATTGTTTTCTATATTTTTGAAGGGAACTTGGTTCTGTGCAAAGTTGCTTTTCTTTAGAGAGAGAAACCAGATAGTCAGAGCTCAATTTTAGGCGAATGATCTATCTCGACACTGCATGTAGCACTTGTGTAACGAAGCAGGTTTGCCAGTGTAAATATTTTCACTTTTGTAAATCTTGCCACTTGTATAAATCTTTTCTGTCCTTCCAGACAAAAGCAGGAAAGAGAACAGTTAATAAAGCAGTTGAGCCAGCTGGTGGGTGTGGAGTTAATGGAAGAAGTAATAGCGGAGAGTATTCAAGAAGCTTCAGCCAATGAGTTTAAGTATGTACAACGTACTTACCCTATGCTTTACTGTAGGGTGCTTTCGTAACGGTAAGAATTCATCAGGGAGTGGTATTGCTGCACTCTCCACCTCACTAGAGGTCTTGATTTGTTTCATTTTGAACCAGATGTGCCTTAGAAAGAGACCGACAAGCCCGTATTGCCCAGTGTGCAGAAGTCATCTCTGGTCTTGTCATGGAGCTCTTTCTGGAGGATGAGATTTTCCAGATTGCAAAGGAAACCCTTCAGGAGCTCCAGTGTTTCTGCAAGTACTTGCAACGGTGAGTTACCACCCTGTGACACAACTGCTCTTCTTGGGAGTTTTAATAGAGTTTGAGCTACAGCTGTGTTGTTGCATTCTTTTTGCTTGTTGTCTGCACTGTAAGGGTAGGCTTGTGTTATCACCAGCTTCTAATGTGGGGAGGGAGTCGCCTATCAGAGTCAGGTAATGAACTTGGTGGGAGATTTCACATTCATTCTGTCTAGAAACAGAATCTTAATATCTGAAGGGACCCACAAGGATCATTGAGTCCAACTCCTGTTTATGCACAGGACAACCCCAAAGTCACACTATGTGTCTAAGAGCATTGTCCAGATGCTTCTTGAATTCCGTGAGAGTTGGTGCCATGACTGCATTCCTGATGAGCCTATTCCAGTGCTCCACCACTGTCTGGGTGAAGAATGTTTGCCTAATATCTAACCTGAACCTTTGCTGGCACTGCTTCTGTGAGAGTCTGAATGGAGAGTTTGGTCCGCAAAAGAGCTTAATGTGACCAGTTTATTTTTTCTCTTCCAAAGGTGGAGGGAGGCAGTGGCAGCTCGAACAAAGTTGAAACGTCAAATGAGGGCATTTCCAGCTGCTCCCTGTTGTGCAGATCCAAAAACCAGACTGGAAGCACTGTCTCCCAGTGCTGAGTGGCCTATAACCATGGAGAACTTGTGCAAGAGAATTGTAAACCTGGGGCATGGAGGAAAGCTGGGGATCTCTTGCACGAGGTAAAAATACTTACAGTGACAGCAGTTGGCAATCTGATTTTGGAAAGTAAGTTACAAAGTAGCTGTCTCTGAACCTTCATTGTGAACATTAATGACTTTACAAAACTATTATTCTCAAATAGCCCCCAAAAGACCGCTTCTACGCAAATGCCACAACAAAGACTGCAAGCCTAAAGAAACCCTTCTTCTTTTAATGGCAGCTCTCTAAAGTGTGTGCAGTACTTTTCAGGTCTTAGTGAGTGTTTCTTTAAATTTGGTTAAAGTGTCTGTTTTATACCAAAAATTGCAGCCAAGAATCTTTTCTTTCCAGACTGAATTGGCAGAAAAACAAGACAGTGCAGGAGATTAAAGTTCAGCACTTCTACCAGCAATTGATAAGGTATTTTGACATTTGATCTTTTTTTGTTTGTTAGTTTTCTTTTTGGTGAGTTGGTTTGTTTTTTTTCTAAGCAAATTGTAGGCGAAATGCCAGAGATATTGAAAATGTCAATGAGGAGTGGCAAATTGTACTCAAGTGTTCACTTGCAACCTTGCTTCTGGGAGTATTTTTCAGATAAGGGAAACTGGAAGATATAATCATGAAAGTGTTATGCCATCTGATGCTGTTGCTGTGGGTGTGACTTTGAGGATCTGATGGAGATTATGGGGGTTTTTTGTACTTTGGTGGGATGGAGTATAGAGGGAGAGGAGTAAGTGAGCTGTTACTGGCCTGGTTTGTGGCACAAGGGAATTGATCAAAGTTTCAAGTGCGGCAGGAGGTCTGCCTTCTAGTGGCTCAGCATGCAGTCAAGTGGCCTGTGTGTTTATGGGAGCAGACTATTGAAGCAGTGTGGTAGTGAAGGAGTACACACATGGTCCCACAGTCCCCAAAGTAAGGCTCATGTAACAGATTTAGCAGCTGCAGTTCTTGAAGGCATCTGCTCTGTGGTGAAATAGATGGACATCAGTTCTAAAGAATTAGCTCATTTTGGACTGCTTGAACTGGACAGTAGATAGTTATAGTATTGTAACTTGTTTAAGGCAAGAAGAACATTCCTATGTAGGGATGAGAAATAAGGGTGGTCTTTTCACCAGCTGTTGTGTCTCTCTTTAAGTGATTTAGCTTGGACTCCCCTGGATCTTGTCTCATTAATCACTGAATATATTCCGGTTCAACAAGAACAGTTTTTTTGGAAGGTGCTATTGGTTTTGCCAAATGATGATGAATATGCAGAGGATGATCCGAACAGGTAAGAAAGATTTGGGGACTAACCTGTTGGAGAGCAGTGAAGGGGAAAGGGATCTGGGGGTCCTGGTAGATGGAAGAATGACCATGAGCCAGCAGTGTGCTCTTGTGGCCAGGAGGGCCAATGGGATTCTGGGGTGGATTAGAAGGGGTGTGGCTAGTAGGTCAAGAGAGGTTCTTCTTCCACTTTACTCTACCCTGGTGAGGCCGCATCTGGAATATTGTGTCTAGTTCTGGGCCCCTCAGTTTAAGAAGGATAGGGAATTGCTGGAGAGAGTCCAGCGCAGAGCCACAAAGATGATGAAGGGGCTGGAACATCTTCCTTGTGAGGAAAGGCTGGGGGATCTGGGTCTCTTTAGCTTGGAGGAGACTAAGGTGTGACCTCATTTATGCTTTCAAATATGTGAGGGGTGAGTGTCAGGAGGATGGGGTCAGGCCCTTCTCAGTGAAGCCCAGTGACAAGAGGCAATGGTTGTAAGCTGAAGCATAGGAGATTCCGTGTGAATACACGTAGAAATGTTTTCCCAGTTCAGGTGCCTGAGCACTGGCATAGACTGCCCATAGAGGTTGTGGAGTCTCCTTCTCTGGAGATATTCGAAACCTGTCTGGACGTGCTTCTGTGTGACCTGGTCTAGGGAATCCTGCTGTGGCAGGGGTGTTGGACCAGATGATCTTTCGAGGTCCCTTCTAACTCCTCTAACATTCTGTGATTCTGTGATTTGATTGCTGAGTCCCTTTTTCGGACAGGGCAGTCAAAGAGAAGAAGAGTAGTAGTATACAGTCCTTCATGTATATTTTTTTTCCCATACCATGTAAAATTTCCAGTTTGTTGGTTCTTTTCTTTTTCTTCACTCTAAAGAGTATAGCTGTAATTTAATGCAGTGATCTGTATCTTCTCCTGAACATTGTTCATTGAATTCAGTTTACACATACTGAAAACAGAAGACCTTGAGATACGTAGCAGTATGGATAATTTCAGGACATTTAATAACTGTTTAACAAAATCCAAGCAATATAAAGGTTAGGTTTGTGGTAGATTCTGGTGTCTCTAGAGATGGTGGTGGTAAAATCCTAAAATGCCACTTTTTAAAAGAAAAAAACCCAAAAGCCCTCTCTTTCTTGTTTGCTAGGGTACTGGTGAATTGGTTGAAAGCCAAATTTATGGGAGACAAAAGCTGGAAGAAAAAAGTTTCAAGTACAGAAAGCAAAATTCAAACACTGACATTATTTAATTCTTCTGGCATGCAAGGGAGCAGAAGCATTAAAGTTAGTGTGTGTATAAAGGTAGGTGAATACAGTTTCATAATACCTAGCAGGACATAAAAGCAGAGTGTGCTCTTTTCCATTCTATATTGTATGGAGGCTTTTCACACTGTGTCCTGTCAGATGGAGGGATGGGGTTGTTGAAAAGGTGTGAAAAAAAAGATTGTTTTGACTTTTGTTTTCCTTTTTTTCCAGTCAAAGGAGTAAATGCCTGCCTGTATATAGTGCAATAGTTAGAACCTTGGTCATCTCACTTCCTGGTGCCAAATCAGGTGCTGAAGTGCACTTTTGTGTTCACCTGCATCTGTTGGATACATCCATATTTGTCTGTCTTATAACTCATTGTCTTAGGATTTGTAGAGCTCCTGGTAACAAATGTCAAAACTGAATGCTTATGGTAGTAAACTGCAGATTTCGTATGAAAATAGCTTCGTTTAGCTTTAGGTACATAACTTGTGTCATCTTTGTAACTTTTATAGGTGGTATGTGGTGCGTTGTCTGACTCTGAGCTTGATAGAGCTGAGATGCAAAAAGACTTACTTGGAACCAGTGGTCTCATTCTTCTCCTGCCCCCTCGACTAAAGAGTGAAGATGTGGCAGAGGATGATGTTTATTGGCTTTCAGCTTTGCTGCAGTTGAAACAGTTGCTTCAGGTGAAACCTTTCCACCCGATAGTTCCCCTGGTGGTGCTAGTCCCCAGTCAGGAGGATGAGGCCACGAAGAAAGAAGTAGAAGAAGGTACATAATTTTTTCTGTGCCTTGAAAAAAAGTGAATATGTAGGGCTGCCCCAAGTAGAACTGTTGCAGGTAGTGCAGTATCTCAAATACAGTGTCTAGTAAAGGGAGAGACAGTGAAGTACAATACTTTAAAGCTTTGCTAGAAATCTAGAGGCCTTAAGAACTGATCAATATGGAAAAAAATGAACTTTCAATTGTCTTCTGGTTTTCCTTTGCACATCGTGTTTGATCCTGAGAGTGTGGGGAAGGTTGGAGGAGAGAAGTGATGCTGTGAATGTATGCGGAGTGTGAGGCAAAGTCAGAGGAGGAAATAACGATTTGTTCTTTATGTATATGGTGTGTTTTCTTATTTTTAAGGTTTGATGCTGCAGGATTTGATTTCAGCCCAGCTTATTTCAGACTACTTCATTGCTGAGCTCCCAGGTTGTACCAATGACTTACAAGGCACCAGAAGGGTAAGATGAACAACTTGCATGAAGAGATACCTGACTGATTTACCATTAACCTCTCATTTACTAATGTCTCATAAGGAACTATTATATTCTTAGTATCTTAAATTGCAGCTGAGTTTTGTATAATAGCATAATTTTTTTCTGTTGAAGTTTCTTTAACGTAAGTTTTGTTCCAAAAGCTCTCACCTTTTTTTGCCTCATGCTTGAGTTCGCTCGAGTTGGATATTCACTTGTTGGTAGTGATTCCAACATCAGTCAGAACTATTCTGAAATGAAATATTTCTGCTACTGTTCCATTATTTGTGGCTGTTCTATTTTAACTGACTGGAGATCACAGGCATTTGCTACATAAAAGATAGCTTCATCTGTATACTACCGAAAACTGCACTGAGACAAAAATACGTGGATTATGTAAATCCATTCTTGTCTGTCCTGTATGCGTTGACTAGCAGATGCATAGTTGTTGCTAGACAGATGAGTGCTAGTGGTGGGTAAGCTTTTGTACCCTTAAACTCCCAGTCCTAAAATGCAATGGACCCTTTGTAGCTCCTCTGGCTGCTGTGAGATCACTAAGTATTATTCCGTCTTGGTGGATGGGACTTGGGCATGCCTCTATCCTCTCACATGTGTGAAGAATTGTACAGATCTTCACCCTAACAGCCTCTAGACAACAGCTTCTCTCTTTATCCTGCAGTTTGCTATGTGCTTGGCAATAGTAGCCTAGCAATTAATTGAAAACCCACAATGGAAAATTATGCTTAAGTCTAAAATAGTTTTTTGTGTGAGTCACAGCAGTGTGGTTAGGGAGAGGAGGGAGAGGGCGATGGCCAAGAGCAGCCAGATTGACAGACCAAAAGCAGCTCCAGCCCTGTATTCCCTTCTAAAGGTGTCTGAAGAAGGTGCCTAAGAAAGAAGGTGAGAACAAGACAAACCCAGAGTGATGTGCTCTCACAAATCATCACAGCCTGCATCTCTTTGGAGTTCAAGTACTGCCAAGAGGAAACATAACTTCTCTGGATATAGTCACCCTGGGCTAATTTCTGTGAATCTGAACAGTTTTGCTGAGATAAGTTTTCGGCATCTCCAGCATCCTGCAGCAGGGAATTCCACCGCACTACTGCACCTGGTGTGAACAACCTGTTTCTGTGCTCCTGAAGCTGCTGCATGTGAATTTAGTTAGTGCCCACCTGGTTGGAGAATTGCTGTTGCAAATACTGGGGTGATGGTAGTTGATTTGTTTGTGTTTTGCTGAGTAGTATATTGAACATTGTTACATCAAACAGAATTTTGCAGAATTGAATCCTTTTGTGTCCTGATCACTGCAGAGCAAGTTCTAATCACCCATATTTTTTGTGTCCTAGATCTCTGCAGCTGTGGGCTGGCTGGTTTCTCAATTCCCTGACTCCCTTGAGCTCTGCAGCCAGACCCTTCAAGAGTACGTTGAGGTTGGGGTTGATGTTGAGTTTGGCAAACGTTTCTACCATGACTGGAAGGAGAGGCATTTAGCTGGCCTGCCATCTCAGGAGCCTGGGGTCATCATAGAGCTGTACAACAGTGTGCTGCAGTTTCTGTCGGATGTGGCATCCTCGGACCACCTTTGTGACTTGTCTTGGCCTGTTACTGAGTTTTCAGAGCCTGGAGGTAACAAACTGTTGCCCCACCTGCAATGGAACATGCCCGATCACCTAGCCTGGCTGAAGAAGGCTGTGCTGTCCTTCCAGATCCCATACCTAGATCTGCCTCCATTAGGGGGTATGTACTTCATGCTGTGGTATCTTCTTGGCAGCATGTCATTCATTCAGATATTTCTGCACTGTGTTAAGCTATCAGCCTGTAAGGTGGGTAGTTTGGCTCAGTCACAAATTCTTGGAATTTGTATTTTTTCCATAGCTCCTTGGCATCCTGTTTGCTGCATGATTTTTCAGTATGTGTCTCAGATTGCTAGTTCTTCCTGTACTCAACCACTGATCCAGTCTCAAGTGGAGAATCTGCTGAGCAAAACTTACCAGAAGTGGAAAAGCAGGACATCTGGGATCTCTGATGAAGATGGACCCTCTGTTGATGAAATCCCTTGGAATGGTATCTTGGCAGTCTGCATTGATCATAAACTGAGAGACTGGAAACCACCCAAACTGCCTATTGCTTCAGGTATTGCGTGTCCTTCTACAACATGGATAATACTTTTTGCCAAACTGTGTTTAATAACTGAACAGTGGAGCCTTTATGAGTGGCAACGAGTGATGTGCAACAGAGAGGGAGCTATGGTCTTGCTGTGCTTACCGCACATCTCTCTTTTTTTTTAGAGTGTGTACTTAGTGTTGATTGTGACTTGGCTTGAGCTCGTGATTATTGTCTGTGTGGTCACAGTGTTTCAGCCCTCCCTTTCCAGTAGGAGAGTGTTTACATTCAACCAAAGGCCAAGAATTGGTCCCTCAGAAGTCGGGTATGCTGAGGTCAGTTGAGATGGTGGGCTGCCACTGTTAATGAGCAATTCCATGGATTAATGAAGTTTGTCTTGGATTCCATTTGCTTTCAATTTCAAGTGTGTGTGGGGGTTATTTTTGGTACTCTGTCTTAACTATAGAGAGACTCTTTTAATTGAATGACTACTTAACCTGCTGAATGCTGAATTTGGATGCACTAGAATTTTTTAAATGAAGAAAGAGCAGCATTTTACAGTCTTTCCCAGTAATCTGGTACCTTTTGAACAGTCTTTCAGTTCCAAGAAGGCTACTTACATGAAGATTACAACTTAGTTACTTGAAAGTGAATGTGCAATTTTTCTTCAAATTGGTTTTTCGATATTGAGCTTCTGTAGGGGAAAATCTGTTCTAGTGTTAAATGTTGGGTTTATTCACAGAAGCAGTAAGTGAAGATGGTCAGATTCGTGTGTACTATTTCAAGGAGCATTTAAAGAACTTCAGTCTCCCTTTTTCGTGGGAACAAGCCAGACTGCGCACGCAGGAGGAGATCCGGCAAAGCCATGAGAGGTGAGGGAGCTGCTGGCACTGCCTGTGGGAGTAGCATTCAGTCTATTGTGCCATCAGAATTGCTTCGTGAAGTCCAAGGAGGTTGCTCAGGGCCTCTAATGAGCACATAGTGCCATCACAATGCTGAAAACCAGCATGTGGCATCCTCCCAGAACATGCTTCTATACAACTCCATGAAATGATGTACAAGGGTGTGCTGAAACAGGGTAGTAAGTAGATTTCATTTCTGCAGGGTTGCTGAGCTCTCAAAGTAGTGGATTACTTGACAGTGCTTAACACATTATAAAGGGAGAAATTAACCACTGCCAAAGAAAACACTGCTGAGGCTTTGGAGTTAAGACTTGTACTCTAGGTACACAGATCATGGAGGAAAGAGATTGTGAGTTTGGGGAAAAGCATGGGGATAAATCATGAGTGTGCCCTTTATTTAATAGTGCCCCTTACACACACCTTCAGTTACAGTCTGGACCTGTCAGATCAATGTCATGTTAAATGATTAGCACATTTACCCTTTGGTAATTACATATTAATTTTGCAGCAATTTGAATTAAAAAATGAGGGTTTGTCCCCAGCTTGTAAGAAGACATCAGGAAAGTCTTATTGTTAAGAGGAAATGCTGGAGGTTGAGGGGGAAGGTGCCGTAGAGCCATATGGCATTCAGGTATTGGAGAGCTCAAGAGTCTAGCTCACTTCCCTAGCCTTGTTCTGATTGAAGCTAGTCTCCTCTCTGGAAGCTTAGCTGCTGCTCTGTTGTCTAGCAGATGTTAAGTAGATACATTTCTTTAAGATGAATCCTGGCCCTGTGTCAGATTAGTTCCTATAAAAATCAACATACACTGATTTCTGTGCTTGTGTTTGGTTTTGGTTTGTTATTTTTGTTATGCACTCAGGTCAAGGGTAAAACGTCTCAACTCTTTTAAGAAACCCTGTAGTGTCTCCATGGTTCCAGGTCATTGTGGTTCTGTCATGAGCATGCTGTCAGGTCAAGAAAAGAGCATTCCTAGTGCAGATGAATTCACAGACACAGCCTCAGTGCAGGAGCTTCTCCCGGAGCATCTGTTGGCACAGTTGCAACTGGAGAAGATAGAAAGCAGGAGGTAAGTTCCCAGAACAAGAGCCTTTCCTTGCAGCTCTGGCCCAGGATTGTAAACAATTTCTAACCTGTGTGTAATGGGAAGCTGAAGTCCAGCAGTGCTAGGAAACAGCCTGGACTATCTCCAGTTTTGTCAGTTTTCATCAAGCACATCAATGTAGTGCAGTTGCCTGCTAGCTCCTACTTGCATCACAGGAACAGTCCAGGATCACAAAAATACTTGGAACTTTGAGGAATGGTTGGAAAATGTGGTCAATCAAGCCACCAAAGCTAAAGCAGTACAAAAAACCCCCAAAAACAAACAAACAAAAAACAAACCAAAAAGCTTTTGAGGTTGGCCTAAGGGTTTCTTATCTTTTCACCATCCCCGTCAGTTGAGTGTTTTCAGTCTGTGTGGTTCCTTTCTGCAACACAACTTTCTTTGATGGATTCTTACCATGGCAGTGGGGTATGACAGACTGTGTTGGAAATTACTGAAGATTGGATTCTTCCTGCAGACGCTTCTGAACTCAAAGCTCTTGGGTAACTCACTGGTTACAAGAATAAAGCCAGGCTGCAATATGACTGGTGCTCTTGATCTTTCTGTCCAGGTTTGAAGAACAGTTGCACCAGTGTCTAACTGAGGACATTGAACCCCTTGGTGATTTTGTAGGTCTTCCTCTATACCTCCCCCAGTCTCTAGTTTCCACCCCAACTGTCACCTGTGCATTGATGAAGAGTCCTGTGTCATCTGCTCAAGAGGTAAGAAAGGGTGGTACTGAGAATATTAACTGTAACTCTGAGGAGTGCAGGTGCTAAACCTGCTGCAGTTGCAAAACCTTCAGTGGGAATAGCGTTCGTGTGCAGTATTGTGGATAGACTTGTGAAATAAAGAACTGAAAAGCTACACTTTGGAAATAACTTCTTTTCAAGGAGGGGAATGCTTTCTGCAGATCTGGAATAAGAGTTCTTCACAGGTGTTAGTGCTTTCTGCTGCTGGCAGTCGTAACAGCATCCTTTGTGGTGCTGCACTTTAACTTAGGGAATCACTGTTGCAGGTCAGCATCCCCCAGTTAAAAGAAGGCTGAAGTCAGAAACAGATATTGCTGGTTTTGCCTCATCCCCTAAGGCAGGGGTCCTCAAACTACAGCCTGCGGGCTGGATACGGCCCACCAGGGTCCTCAATCCGGCCCGCCAGTAGTTACAGAACCCCCTTGCCCCCCTCCCTGCCGGGGGTTGGGGGGAAACCAAGCAGCTGCAGATGACTTCCTGCCACTTAATCCGCATGCCGGCCGCCACCGCCAGGTCCTCCTCCTCTGCGATGCCTGGCAGGCGAGAGGCGTGGGCATCTCCTCTGCCGGGCAAGCTCAGTCAGCAGCCTCTGGACTGCGAGGTCCAGCCAACTCAGGCGAATCTCCAGAGCCCTGGCGTGGCAAAGTTCCTTCAGTCCCTTCTGGCCACCCTTTCCGGACTGCACAGCCGGGCTGAGGAGGTGAGCGGCGTATTGCATTCAAATGAAGCAGCCTTACTAATTTCTATGCATTTCTCCCCTCAGAGACTTATCATAATCTCAGGAACCATGCACTCAAAATTGCAACCATCTTTGGCAGCACCTATGTCTGTGAGCAGACTTTTTCCCGAATGAAACATCTGAACTCTCCAATCAGATCCAGACTAACTGATGAACACTTGCATCACTTGCTACAACTAGCAGTGACAAATATGGAACCTAACATTGACCATCTCGTTAGCCAAAAGCAGGCACACAGTTCACATTGAAATATTATTTGTTTTTGTTGATTACAATTGTTCTTCATTTTAAATATTGCATTCTTTTTCATGTTCTTTTACTACTACAAATAAAATATGTGCAGTGTGCATAGGAATTAGTTCGGTTTTTTCCAAACTATAGTCCAGCCCCTGATAGTGTCTGAGGGATAGTGAACTGGCCCCCTGTTTAAAAAGTTTGAGGACCCCTGCCCTAAGGAGTGGGAAGGTGCTGACCTCCAAGGGTGTTCTCGAAAGTAAGGGAACAGCAAGTGAAGTGAGAAGTTTCTTAGTGGTACTAGGTAATGTTTCTTTCTCAGCCTCATCTCTTTTCCTTCTTCCCAGGCTGAGAGTCAAGAGGGATGCAAGCTTTTGGTGGAAGAGCTAAGCCCCATGCTGTCAGACCGACTGAAACACTTGCAACGGCTTCTCAGAGGAATCAGGGAGGGTGAAGTCACCTCTGAGCTCCATCTGTCTGCTCTGGTGGACATGGTGGATATTTGAGCAGAGCTAAGTGGTCAGACCAAGAGACTAGGTAAAGAAATCCATGTCTGGGTAATTGAATAGATAAGCTTCTGGGGCACCTTCCAGAAAAAGCATCTATCTGTCCTCCCACGAGAAGAGCAAAGAGCAGACATGGGGCCTGATCCCTTCTCACATGGCTGCCTTGCACAGAGATGGCATGTTGTGGCTCACTGTGTCCCTTCAGCTCACTGTTTTGAGGCTAGTCTGGGGCTCCTTCCTATTCTGCTCCACAGATACAGAGATGAGTCAAATGTTTTTCTTGGAAGGCCTTAAATTGGCGCTTAGTGTGGTGATTTTTCTTTCTACCAGCTCTTACTGTGGGTAAACAGCTTTACCACGAGAAAACTGTAAGGTAAAAGGGGGCCCCAGGAACATTAGAGCAGTTGCTTTCCATAGACACAGTCCCTTAAAATATCCCAGTGCTATTCTTGCTTGCTTCATGCAGAAGCTATCTTGCAGCAGCACTGTGGTTTGAAGGTGCTGTTTTGCTGTCCAGGAATGGCAATACTGTCATTCTTTAGCCAGTGCAACACTTGTCCATATTTTGTACTTAATGATGCTTAGTGGAAATCCGGAAGTATTTCTGTGCTGCTGGGCCCAAGTTTTATTGTATTGAATATTTATGACATTAAAACCGGATGAGTGCTAATTGTACAGACTGATTGTCGTGCTGGAAAGCAGGACACTTTCTTCAATCTTTAGTAAACAGCTATGGAGAAATTATTTTCCTTTCTTGGAACAGCAGGTTCCTGCATTCTCCAGTACTTAAAAAGCTGTGGCTTTGGAAGTTGAAGACCTCTGTTTTTATTTTAATACTGATTCCCATTAAATAGTATGAAGACGCACTTCATGTCTGCAGTTCTCCTGTAAAAGTAGTCTTTTTTAATTATTATTGTTACAATATCAGCAATTTTTTTTTCTCCTAGCAGTAGATTTCTGCCTTGTGAAATACAAATTAATGCATCTCTGGCAGTAAATACTGATTGTCTTGCCCTCCAGAGACCAGTTGTCTGATTGCTTCTAATTTCATTTGAAATTCTCAATAGTCCAAAACTGTCAGCTACCTGCGAAGAAAGGAATTTTATAGTAGTTCAGCATTTTTAATAGCATTTGTATTATTTCTCTTAAACCTAGAATAGCAATAGTAGCTTTACTATTAACTTGAAACAAGAAAATTAAACTAAAATAATTATGCTTTGAGGCTGTTCATACACTTTTGTGGGGCTGAATTGTGTTGGGCTTCACTATGCATTCAGAGAAAGTTGTGTGCTGCTGTTAGCCATGCTTCACCACAGTGCTGCCACTGCTGTTCTCGGCTTACATGAATTCAGCTGTAAAAAAGCCAAAAGTGTTTCAGGATGTGGTTCACACCCTCTGATGTAAATGTTTGGTACCTAATAAATTCTTAGTGGCTTAATTGCTGTCACCTTGTTGCTGTGCAAAAGCTCCTGGTAAGAGGATGCTCTGTGTGCTGCTTCGTTCAGTGCCTGGGTTGTCTAGTGTCAAATAGCCATCTTTGTCAGGCTGCAGTGGGGGGCAGTGCGGAGTGCTGTCGCATCTGGTCTCGCACGCTGGCACCGCCTGCGTCGCGTTGTCGCACGACTTCGGGCTGTCCGTGCGTCTCCGTGGTGCGGTGAAGCAGCCTCGGAACAGGGAGCAAAACACCCGACGAGACGGTGGGATTGGAACCCATACGTGGTCCATACTAGCAGTCCATGGTCTTCACCTGTCGGCTACCTCATTTTGTTCCGCGTCGCGCGCGACCCCGCCCTTCGCTGATGGGCGCCACCAGTCCCGCTTCTGCCCGCGGCGCTGTGGGACCGCCGACGGCCCAGCCCAGCCTGCCCTCCCGCCGTCCATTTAGCGCAGCAGGCAGTGCATCAGTCTCAATATAAACGTCTTGGGTTCGTGGCTCACAGAGGGCAATGCTTTTGCCGTACTCGCCTGGCGTGGGGAGTTTTTCATCATGAAACTGCTGCGGAGGAGACGAGCAGTCCCCCAGAAACAGGGCGTGAGAGGAAAGTACCCGGGCTGTGGACGGGGCTGGGCACACTGCAAAGCGTTTTCACAGGGCCACGGGGCTCCGCGGGACGGCAAAATTGCAGCCACGCACCCACTCCGCAAGGCGCGGCCGCAAAATTACTGCCCTCTCTGAGGGTCGAACTCAGGACCTTCAGATTATGAGACTGACGCGCTACCTACTGCGCTAAGTCACACCAGCTCTTCAGCAAGCGACCGAACGGACAGTCAGACAAGTGGCAGAACTAAGCCTTCACCACAGCAGGCAGAGTGGGACCGCGGACTGCAGGGGGTGGGGTTCCGCGGCTTCAGCGAGGGGCGGGGCCAGAAGAGTTTTTATGTAGGACGAGGTGGCCGAGTGGTGAAGGCGATGGACTGCTAATCCATTGTGCTTTGCACGCGTGGGTTCGAATCCCACCCTCGTCGAGAGTTTTGCTGCAGTGCAGAAGGGCAGCCCGGGCTGCCGTGTGTCATAGAATCGTCAGAGTTGGAAGGGACCTTAAAGATCTAGTTCCAACCGCCCTGCCTGGCAAGGACACCATCCACTAGATGAGGCTGCCCAGGGCCCCATCAAGCCTTTTCTTAAAAGCTTCCAGGGATGGGACTTCCACAACCTCTCTGGGCAACCTGTTGCACTGTCTAAGCACCCTCATAGTGAAGAGCTTCCTCCTAATATCCAACCTAAATCTACCCTCCTCTAGCTTACACCCGTTTTCTCTGGTTCTATCACTGTCTGACCTCCTAAAAAGTCCCTCACCAGCTCTCCTGTAGGCCCCCTTCAGACACTGGAAGGCCACAATAAGGTCTCCTCGGAGCCTTCTCTTCTCCAGACTGAACAATCCCAACTCTCTCAGTTTGTCCTCATATGAGAGGTGCTCCAGCCCTCTGATCATTCTCATGGCCCTTCTCTGGACTCATTCCAGCACTTCCATATCCCTCTTGTAATAAGGGCTCCAGAACTGGACACAATATTGCAGGTGGGGTCTCACGAGAGCAGAGTAGAGGGGGAGAATCACCTCTCTCGACCTGCTGGCCACACTCCTCTTGATGCAGCCCAGGGTATGGTTGGCCTTCTGGGCTCATGTTGAGCTTCTCATCCACCAACACTCCAGGTCTCTTTCCTCAGGGCTGCTCTCAAGCCAATCTTCATCCAGCCTATATTGGTGCTTGGGATTGCCCCAACCCAGGTGTAGGACCTTGCACTTGGTCTTGTTGAACTTCATGAGGTTGGCATGGCCCCACCTCTCCAGACTTTCCAGGTCCCTCTAGATGGCATCCCTCCCCTCCAGTGTATCAACCGTACCACACAGCTTGGTGTCATCAGCAAACTTGCTGAGGGAGCACTCAATGTCACTGTCCATGTTGCTGATGAAGATGTTGAACAAGACTGGTCCCAGTACTGATCCTTGAGGGGCTCCACTTGAAACTGGCCTCCACTTGGACATGGATCCATTGACAGCCACTCTTTGGGTGCAGCCGTCAAGCCAATTCCTTATCCACCAAGTGGTCCATCCATCAAACCCATATTCCACTAGCTTGGAGACCAGGATGTTGTGCGGGACAGTGTCAAAGACTTTGCTCAGGTCCAGGTAAATGATGTCGGTTGCTCTTCCCCCGTCTATTGATGTCGTGATCTCTTTGTAGAAGGTCACAGAGATTTGTCAGGCATGATTTACCCTTGGTGAAGCCATGTTGATTATACCCAATCATCTCTTCATTATTCTTCTGCCTCAGCAGTGCATCCAGAAGGATTTGCTCCATCATCATCAGGCACAAAGGTGAAACTGACTTGGCCTATAGTTTGCCAGATCATCCTTCCCTTGTGGCCGGAGCTGGCTGAAGCTCCTGCCTGACACATGGGCACCCTGGGCTAGACTCCCATGTTGTCTGAGCCCCACTGCGATCTAGTAGCAAGTGACTTGTACATCATTGCAATTGCATCCTTCAAATGGTAAGAGGTTGCTGGTGCCCCTGTGATAGCATTTGACTTTAGAAAGGAAACTGAGAAGCCTGGACAGAAGACAGTGAAAAAGTATTTATACAGGCAGCTGGGTCCTGACATGGATGTGGCTAGAGGTGTTTTATCTAAGACTGTTGGGAAAAAACCCACTCAAATATCCTTAAAATAGTTATTACTATAGAAAGTGGCTGTTAAGATGAAAATCCTCCAAGAGACGAGTGTGCAAATGGAAAGCAAACTAGGTGTCCTGGTTCTTTCTTTAGTCACTTTCTGAGACTAACATTATGTTTTCATACACACTGCCAGCTTCTACAAGTGATAAGACCTAATGTTTAGATTTACTACCAGGGATTGTTATGCAAAGCAAGGTCACTGCTAAATCTTATCTCATGTTGGGGGCTGCAGGGTAAAGGCTGCACCTTCAGGGAGGAGCAGACAGGAGACGTGACACTAAATTGACCAACTAGAAGTATTCCATCCCATATATGTCATATTCAATATATAAACTGGGGGTCAGCTCCCCCTTTCTAGATCGCTAGATTGTTCTCGTTGGCTAGATTGTTCTCCTACGCTTCGGTGATCCCTAAGTTCCTGCATCCAGTAGCAGCATCCAGCCCCTGACCCTGACTCATCTGCTGCTGAGGCCTTCTGCCGCAGTATCAGTGGTGATGTACTTACCATCAAGGGGGGTTTGTGTTTGGTATTGGGTTCTGTACACATTTGTATATATTTCATTTATTATTATGATTATTATTAGGGAGGTGGTGGAGTCACCATCCCTGGAGGTTTTTAAGAAGAGGATAGATGTGTTTCTTCAGGGGATGATTTAGGGGTAAGAGTAGTGTAGGGCTATTGGTTGGACTAGATGATCTTGAGGGTCCTTTCCAACCGTAATGATTCTGTGATTCTGTGATTCTTTTATCCCCTTTCCCTTCTGTTGGAGGAAGAGGGGGTAACAGGGAGCATCTGTCATTGGGTTGGTGGTTGGCCCAGCCTCGACTCTCAACAGCTTTTGGCGCCCAACGTGGGGAGAGATTAGAGTACTGATTAATTGCCCCAAGTCAAATTCCAGCTTGTGTAATTGTAAAAGTGTCAGATCTTTTTCTCTGATAGCCTTTAAGGATTGGAAGTTAAAACAAACCGCTCGTATCATGATAAAGTGGCTGAAAACAATATTGTTTCAACTCCTAATAGACTCAATCCAAATGTGGTATTTCTCAATGTTCCCTACCCATTCTCATTTCTTGGGTTGGTGTTTATTTTTTCTGACTGCTTATCTCAGATGTATCCATTACCAACGCTGTGCGCTCTTTACCACTATGTTATTATGTTTATTATTGGTTTACATTGCACTTATTTGGTTGATGGATGTGTCTCAGTACTATGGGGGTTACCTTGTAGATTTGGCTAGTAACTGTACTTTCAGTCTTTCTGCAGGCTGTTATACTCTTTACGATAACCTGAATCCACCTGAGTCTGAGATTCCATTGAATGTGGAAGATTTCATATACAGTTATATTGAAAACATCACCTTGCCTTCACCATTAACATTATTATTAGCATTTAATTTCTTGTCCATTGTCCTGAATCTCATTCTCGTGTGGTGTCTGTGCAAGCGTGTATCTCTGGCAGCCTCCTTATCCTCCCCCCCCACCATCTCTGCCACAGCAGCCACCTTCACCCCCACAGGAGAGCTTGGCACAGCCCAGGCAGCGCAACAGGCTGACGCAAGCGGTTCCCAGTCTCCTCCTCCCCGTATCACCCCTGCTTCCACAGCAACAGATGACACCACTCCTACAGCTACACTAACTTCAACAGCAAACGTCCCAGAGCCCTGCACGTGTCCAACAACAACAGACTCTGTCTGGCCGGCTCCAGGTGGCCATGACGTGTCGGCTGTGGGGTTTCTGGAGGAAAATGGACGTATAGTGGACATAACTGTGAGCAATCTTGGACATTGTCTGACAGGATTCTGTTCTCATGGGAAGGCACGCTGTTTGGGACACTGTTATTATCAGAAGGCCTGCCAACTTGGACTCTGTATGCTGGGAAAAGCAGACTCAAGGGCAGCGTGTTTGTGCAGTGCCAAAACAAGGAGATTAACGGCCTTGCCACCTGCAACAACAAGAACCTGACAGGAAGAGTCAGAGATAGAGATTGATGCCTTGTGGTCAGTAGGTCTTAGCAAATCACATGTAATGTTTAGGCGAGTGGACAATGCATGTAACCAATTGTAATTAGAGCTACCACGTGGCACGTATGCAGAAAATGTATATAAGCAGAGTGTGTACTTAATAAAATTGACTTCTTGCCGTATTCATATTGAATCGAGTGCGGAGTCCGGGACTTCTGCGTCGCAACAGTCGGCAGCAGATCCTGCAGCTGCTTAGAACCCACAAGCCCCCCCACTCCCCCATACAGACTCTGCCACTATAGACAGCACCTGCAAACTTTGTGGTACTAAGAGCCCACAAACCTCCTCGCCCCTCCCCTCAGTGGTTCTGCTTCTGTAGCTGTGCCAATTTCAACAGAGAGTACAGCTACGCTATCAGCTGCTGTGACTACACCTACCCAGCCTGTAGCGGTGCAAGTTGCTCCTGTGAAAAGCAAAAGGTCTTGCCATCTCACACACCTAGCCCGGCTCCCCCTGTAACACGTGATGGGGAAGGCCCATCTGTAGTCAAACCAGAAGTGAAACCTGACATCTCTGTGACTAAAGATGTGAAGGCTGATGCTCCTGTGACTGGGAAAAAGCACCTAACAAAACCAGATTGCTCAGTGTTATCAGATGGGTCAGATAATAATGGAGCAGGTTACTCTGCACCAAGTTCACCTGGCAAAGGTCCTTCTGCTAGAGCAGACTCATGGAGAGCAAGTCCCTCTAGAGCAGACTCATGGAGAGCAAGTCCCTTTAGACGAGACTCATGGGGAACAAGCCTCTCTAGACGAGACTCATGAGGAGCAAGCCCCTCTAGATGAGACTCATGGGGAGCAAGTCCCTCTAGACGAGATGCACAAGCTACACGTCCCTCCAGACGAGGCTTATGGGGAGCAAGTCCTTCCAGGGCAATCCAATCAGATGAAGATGCTATAGTCAGAGCTTTATCTATGAAGGAGTTGTGAAATGTGAGAAAGAACTTTGGCCATCATGATCATGAGTCACTCACTACCTGGCTGGCCCGATGCTGGGATAGTGGAGCTGCTTCCATTGATCTCGATGGTAGAGGGGCCAGACAGCTTGGATCCCTGGCCAAAGATGGAGGCATTGATAAAGATATTGAGAGAAGTGTCAGCACTCACAGCCTCTGGAGGTGACTTTTGTCATCTGTAAGAGAGAGGTATCCCTATAAGGATGACATTGAATGTCACCCAAGTAAATGGACCACCATGGAAAAAGGTATCCAGTACCTGAGAAAACTAGCTGTGTGAGAGATGATTTATGGTGATGAGTGAGTATTAAACCCTGGTGCAGCACAATGCACACAAACTATGCTGCGCAAGTTTGTGCAAAGTGCACTATCAACATATTCCCACACTTTGTCAACAATCATCTGGGGAAGAGATGGTGAGACACTAACTGTGATGGAAGTGGCTAACAGAGTACGACAGTATCAAGACAGCATCTCTGCTCCCCTACAGGCTTGTGTATCAGCCCTGGAGGAAATAGCTCAAGAAACCGAGAAATCAGTTGAAAAACTGATTGATAGAATAGATAGGAGGGAGAGAAGATTCTCTTCTTCTCCTGAGCAAACTCTTGTTGAAGCCTTCAAGAGGAAATGTGCTCCTGTGAAACCAGATAGACAGCAACAGTACATGCCACGATGTATCCTGTGGTCTCTCCTTCAAGAGTTCAGAGACAACATGAGTAGGTGGGATGGAAAGCCTACTCCTGCACTACAAGCACGAGTAAGTCAGTTACAAGGTAAAAGCCAGGGTAGACAGAGTTTCAGATGGAGGAATACTGCTCCGGTTACTTGTCATAAATGCTGTACTCAAAATTCATGGTCCTCAAATATGAATGTAAGTAGGGGGAATGAAAAAGTAGTTCACATGGTCCACGCGAACCCTGTGAATTTGACCAATCCTGTGAATCCAACAAATCCTGTAAACCCGGTAAACGCTGTGAACCCAGTAACCTCAGTTGCTAATACTGGGTGCTACCCTCAGAATTAGAGGGGCCCTGCCTCCAGCCAGGTGGAGGATAGGGATAACAGAGTTTATTGGACTGTGTGGATTTGATGGCCTGGCACGTTAGAACCACAGAAGTATAAAGCCCTAGTAGATACTGGTGCACAATGTATCCTATTGCCATCGAATCACAAAGGTACAGAATCTGTCACTGTTACTGGAGTGACAGGAGGATCCCAAGAACTGACTGTATTAGAGGCTGAAGTGAGCCTAACTGGGAACAAATGGGAAAAGCACCCTATAGTAACTGGTCCTGATGCCCCATGCATCCTTGGCATAGACGTTCTCAAAAGAGGATATGACAAAGACCAAAAAAGGTATAAATGGGTTTTTGGGATAGCAGCTGTAGAGACTGATATTGACTGACTTCTGTGCCAGGAAAGCTGATGGAGCAGATCATCCTGAGTACACTTCTGCGGCACTTGCAAAGCGGCCAGGGGACCGGGTCCAGTCAGCATGGCTTCACAAAAGGCAGGTCCTGTTTGACTAACCTGATCTCCTTCTGTGATGGGATGACTCTCTTATTAGATGAAGGAAGGGCTGCGGATGTTATCTACCTTGACTTTAGCAAGGCATTTGACACAGTTTCCCACAGCATTCTCCTTGAGAAGCTGGCTGCTCGTGGCTTGGATGAGCACACGTTTGGCTGGATAAAAAATTGGTTGGAAGGCCGAGTCCAGAGGGTTGTGCTCAATGGAGTCAAGTCTGGTTGGTGGCCAGTCACGAGCAGTGTCCCTCAGGGATCAGTGCTGGGGCCACTCCTGTTCAACATCTTTACTGATGACTTGGATGAGGGGATAGAGTGCACCCTTAGTAAGTTTGCAGATGACACTAAGCTGGGTGGGAGTGTCGATCTGCTTGAGGGTAGGGAGGCTACATAGACAGGTTGGTTTGACGGGCAGAGGCCAATCGTATGAGTCTTAATAAGGCTAAACTGATAAGATTTGATAAAAAAATCTTATCTTGATAAAAAATTGGTAAAAGATAAAATTAAATTAAGGATAAATTTAATAAGGCTACAAGACTGTTGTCAGAGGTTGTAGGGAGGCAACTAGGAAAGCGAAGGCCTCTCTGGAATTAAATCTTGCAAGGGAGGTCAAGGAAAATAGGAAGGGCTTTTTCAAATACATTGCCCAAAAGGCAAATACCAAAGGCAATATAGGCCCCCTGCTGAATGAGGTGGGTGCCTTGGTGACAGAAGATACAAAGAAGGTGGAGTTACTGAATGCCTTCTTTGTCTCTGTCTATGCTCTTAGAGACTGTGCTCAGGAGCCTCAGACCCCTGAGCCCTCACATGGTGTTAGGATACTGGAGGAGTTCTCCTTAGTTAAGGTGGACTGGGTTAGGGACCAGCTAAGCCATCTGGACATC